>JAEIFR010000296.1:600000-1170194 GCA_018904105.1 Zaprionus tsacasi
CAGCAAAAGTACATTGCCAGCCCCGTGAAGCAGGCGAACATCTTCCTGACGCTGTTGCGTGAGATTAGCACAACGAACAAGACACGCATCGAGATTGAGGGATGCATAAGTTGCCTGCTCAGTGCGGGAGCGGATGATTGCTTCAAGGTGTGGCGCATGAATTACAAGAAGCAACAGTTGCCCAGTTTGCTGTTGCTGCGAGCGATTGGTAGGTTTTCCCTTTTGGTGTTTATAAATTAAATTTAATAGTTTTTATATAAATATTTTCAGACAACGATTGGAAAGAATCCACCAAGCAATTGGCTCAGTCACGCTCCTATAACAACTTCTTGCAGGATGTACAGTTGCTCAACGAGGAGTTGCAGGGCAGTAAACGCAAGGACGTTTGTGTGGACGAACTGCAAAGTGTGGTGAAAGTAAGTTTACATATTTAAAAACCGAGATTTTTATCAAATTTGAAACGAATTTCAAATTGTAACTGAAAACTGTTACGTTTCGCGTAACGTAGCTCACGCGAGTTGCGGTTGGTCACACTGGCTGTCAAACGACTGCAGCTGACAGCGTGTGCGCGTTTTCTGTGAATGGCAAGACGCCATTGTGTGCGTGTAAACGTTCGGCGCTGAGTGTCAGTTTATTGCAAGTCGCTGCACAACAAAAAAGTATTTTTCCTCGCTGGTTCATATTGAATTGGCATTAACAATTTTAAACTGTATTTTCCAATTGGAAATTGCAATTGTGTTAAAAAGTGTATTTTGTAACGCCGCCTACGTTCTAGTCCAATTTGCCGAATATATATATAAATAATTAACTGTTTGCTAGGGAAGCGCTATTGATTTTCAACGTTGCTAAAAGTGAAAGACGCCGCAGCATTTGCCGGCGGTTCAATAATTTCTCTTTTTTAATTTGCAGCCCAAAGTGCGCTTAACTACGTGTGTGCGTGCACGTCTGCGTGCGTGTGTGTGTGAGTCAGTGTTTGACTATGTTTGTGTGTGTTTGCTGATGTGCAATTGTTTGTGCGTGTGTGCAGTTTTTTTTCGTTCATTTCTTCACGGCGTTGCCATGCAAGGCAAACTGACCACCTTTTTTGCCGCTAATTTATGCATAAGTGTGTGTGTGTGTGTGTGTGTGTTTGTGTGAGTGTGTTTGCTGCGCTTATCGCAAGCTGGCAGCCGGAGCTATTTATGATCTTCTAGCTACGGTTTTCGGTATGGATGATGTGTTATAGCTGCGATTGGCTGTTCTCAGTGTCCCCTCCTCCTCCTCCTCTCCCTCCTCTCCCTAGCACTCTCATACAGTTAATACACCCTTGTTGATTGTGCGCAGCACAACATCGGGTTCAGTGGTGGCAGTGGCAGATGATGGTGGTGTCATTTTATTTTCCATTTCGACTTGATGTTTTTTTATTTTTTTCTTATTGCTTGCGATAAGAAAGACTCTGGGATTCTTCTTTTGTCTTCTGACCGTTGCCCACGTCACAGACGAATGAAAAAAGGTGAAAGAAGAAGCAGAGGAAGCAACAAGCACAAACACAACAACAACAACATGTTCTTTTCTTATTGTTCTTCTTGGCCATCTTTCTTGTTGGTGGTTCTTCAACACGTGGCGATGACGGCGATGCCGACGCAGCAGCGCATAGCTACGCGTCGAGCGAGCTGATTTTCTTCAGTTTCGCATTTGCTACGTTGTCATTTTCCACGCAACCGGCATGTTTTCTTTGTGTGTGTGTGTTTGTGTGAGTGTTTGCAAATTTGTTTTTGGGCCAGCGCCTACAACTAAAAACGCCGCCATAGTTCATTCAACTCGTTTGATTACACACTCGTTTTGTTGTTGCTTTTTTGGCCCCTATTACATACCGTATAATTTTGTATTACACGCACACATAGAGAAACTCTCACACACATTTGCTCTTCTCAGCAATATCATAGCTTATCAATTTGTGTGTGCTCTCTTGCGCTCTCTCTCTCCCGTCTGCCCACTCTCTCTCTATGCTCTCTCTGTGCTCAGCTGGTTGACGCGTCATCAGCTTTCTATGCCCTTGTGACGTATGCAGCTGCTGCGCTGCGTCTACCTCTGCTTCACTTCTCTCTTCATCTTGCGCGCCTTTTGCCATTCGCTGTGTTTGCCTCGAACTGCAAAGTTGTCATTTCTAAGCTTTGTTTTAATTGCGGCATACAAAGCTGAGCTTTGCTCTCCCGCTCTCTCTCTCTCTCTCTGACTCTCTGTCTCATTTGCTCGCGCTGGCGTCATACTGTTTACACAATTGCAATACCAAAAGGCAAAACTAATTGAGTTTTTTTTTAATATAGCAATAAAAACTGAAAAGTTTTAGTCGAAATTGAATAATATAAAATAGGCAAAAAATAAAAAAAACCCAATTATGGCTCAGGTAAAACCGAAACAAAGCAAACAGGGCAAACAGGCCAGCGGTGCGAAGAAGGTAAACGAGCGAATAAACGTGAAAAAAAACGAAAAGAAAAATCATTTCAAACATTTCCAACTGCGACTTAACCAACTACTCTTTCCCTCTCTCTCTCTCTCTCTCTCTACAGACCGTGCAGGAGAAGAGCAGCGCACAACAGAAAAAGAACAAACAGAATGCGTCGCAAAAGAAGAAATGCGGTTGCTGCAAATGGGCCCTGGGTAGCATCTTTATAATCGCCCTCATTGCGGGTGCCCTGTACTATGACACCGAGGTCAATGGCAAGGGCATCTTTGAGAAGTCGGCAACGGGTAAAGCCCTGAAGAATGCCGGTGTGCTGCCGCATGTGCAACGCGCTTGGTATGTGACAATGGGTGCCAGTGCACGTGGCTATAAGTGGGCCGAGCAGCATGTGCCACCATATGCTGAGCCCGCGATCAAGACCAGCCTGGATGTGTGGAAACTGGCGAGAAACGCCGCATGCAATGCCTATACAAATGGATTGGAATATTGGCGCTCCAAGTGGCCAGCGGTGGCCAAGTTTGTGAGTATTCCCCATCCATAGTTCCATCCAGCGTGACATCATTTCTAACTGTTTCCAATTTTTTTTATTGGACTTTTGAAAGTTATGATCAGTTAACCGGTTTACACTACGAACTCTAAGCTAACCTCTTTCTTTTTCTCTCTTCTCTCTCTCTCTCTCTCATTCTCTCTGGCTCTGTAGATCGATCAATATGTGCCCAACTTCTCACAGAAACTGGAGGCATTTGCCGCGGGCGTTAAGGACTTTGCTGTCAGCAGCTATGACAAATCCGCCACGCTGATCAAGGAGAAGGTGCTGGTGTAAGTATATATAGTTTAAAATAATACTATATTCTATAATAATATGATATATTCTAACTTTTAGTGGTCGCTTCTCGCCCGAGAACATCAATCAGGCCCTGAATCAGACGCGCATTGCGGCCATTGATTATTATAATCAGTTCCACAAAAAGGTCGATGCGTATGCCAAGCTTAAATGATTCTAAGCGTCCGGCACGCCTAGTAAACATTTCGTACAGCATAAAAGAAACAACAACAACAACAGCAACAACAACTGCAACTGCAACAACAGCAACAAAGCGTCATAGTCAAAAAAGAGAATAGTTCTACCCAAGGAAATGCAAGTCAAATGTGGCAACAACAACAACAACAATAACGTTATCAGCTTCTCCCTCCCCCAACACACATACATGCACACACACTCACACTCAGTCGTTTTGCACATGTTTTTTGGGTTCTCAGGTGAAGCAGCAGCAGCAGCGAAATCAGCAACAACAACAAGAGTTAAAAGAAAATTACAATTATACATATATTTACAATTAGTAAATTAAACAAACACAAACAAACAACACACACACATAATCAACATTTAGTTGTAAAGTGAATAAACGAAAGCAAATCATATTTTATATACCCTGTAAAATGAGCTCGCAAGCGAGTTTGTTCTGCCATTTCCCTACCCCTTCCCCCCCTCCCACGTTAATAGATTCAATTTATTTTATATTTCAGCTGGCACACACACACACACACACACTAACACACTTACATTTTCATCTTTGGGTACGACGCGCGCGTGCAACGAAATAATTTAAGAGAACTCCGAAACACCGAAAACATTTCCAATTGCATTTCAGAAGAGCAACAAAAACAAAAACAAGAAAAATATAAAAAAAAACCATAGATATTTAGATATATTTAACGGTTTCTTTGTACTGTTTATATCATCATTATGTACTATGTGTATGTAGTTACTTGTGTGTCTGCGATCATCATCTTTAAGCATTTTCTCAAAGAAAGACTCTCGATTACAAAATGTTTATTTATATATGATTTTTAGTCAGAGCTATACATATGTTTTATTTTATTATGATGATTTTCGATTTTAATTCCAATTGTAAGTTTAACGTATTGAAGGATTTTTGCAAAGTAAATAAACAAAGTTGAAGAAGAAACAAAGAGAAATGTTTTTATTATTTTCGAGAGACAAGTTATCTAAGGCGAATTCGGCGAAGAAGATAATAAACTGACTATAGGATAATTTCAACATTTCCCTTTAGATTATCTTTGTTTACAGCTTACTGTTAATTTGCGACTGTTAATGTTATTGCTTAAGCACAGACAAGAACCACTTTCGACTGTTAATGTTATTGATTAAGCACGGACTAGCACCAATGTTAGCTGGGGATATTTTAGTACGCAGGGGAAACTGAAAAAGTACCACTGTTAGCTAACAGAAAGGTAAATGTTAAACAAAGAACAGAAAATAACAGCTATTTAAACGGCTGCTGTTAAAATAGAGCACGAAGCAGAGACAACTAAGCAACTTTGTTGTCTGCTAACGACTGGGACATTCACAAATTCATTCTATAGGGACATTTTAGTGCTCACTGCTGCAGGTTAACATAGCAGCAGACACAAGCCTGGTTCAAGTCGCTGCTTAACATAACATAAGCCGCTGTTAATCGACAGTTTTGGTAAACAGGCGCCTGAATTCGCCGCATTTCGTTTTTTTCGGAGTTTTTCTCCTTCCTTCTCCTGTGCTGCCATCGGCTTTGGCTCGTCCGTTGCGCACGAATCGCGAATTCGGCTTGAAGCGCTGAAAAGCTTTTCGCATTCGTGCAGTCTGAAACGAATGTCAATTCGCGCCGCACGTGTTCCTCGATGCAGACGCGCGCGCATCCTGTGTGTGATTCAAACATTCACTGTGTCGCGTGTCCACGCGTCGTGTCGCGTTTCCTCGGTTCTTGTCTGCCTGGCTGCCTGCCTGGCTGCCAGATTGAATGCATTTTTGATCGGCGAAAGTGCAAGCAAAGCGTTTTCAATTGATTCGATTTGTGGCAAGTGAAAGTAAAAAGTGATAGAGAAATCACAAAATTTTGCAACTGCCTGAGGGAAAAGAGAGAGAGAGAAGCAGCAAGAATAGGCAAACAAAAAAAAAAAGAAAATAAGTAAAGAGCGCGGCTGCCCTCGTGCGTGTGTGTGTGTGTGTTTATTTTTATTTTGCCAGTGTTGGTTTAAGCCGTAAAGAAAGGAAAAACGGAAGAGAAACACACAGCCGGCTTGTTCCCGTTTGAGCCCCCGTTGGGCAACAATGTGCTGCAGCAGCACGTGCAGGCCGCAAAAGGAAACGAACAAGAAGAAGAAGAATAACAATAACAAAGACAATTATCAACAGCTGGAGATCTGTGCCTAAATATCCTAAGTAAGTTGGAAGCAGGAAAATAAAAAAAAAAAAAATCTTTTATAAATAAATGGGAATGGTTAAAAATATTGTAGTAAAAATTTAATAAATATGTAGGAGTATATAGAGGTATTGTTAGATAGTATTTTCAATATTTATTCTATTTTTAGAATAATTTTATTTGTTTTATTTATTTATTTATTTAACGTCAACTAAGCCAGTCGACTTGAAATTAAAATTTGAATTTAAATTAAAATTAAATAAAATTAAGATTAAAAATTTAAAAATTTAATTGAGTAAATTGAAGAAAAAAAAATATTTAAAATTAATTAAGATTATAAATTCTTAAATTAAGGCTGGGAAATATAAAATAAGAAATAAGAATTATATTAGAAGAAGAAGAATAATATTCCTAATATTTATATGAAAAGATTAATAACTATGCATAATTTTCGCTGCTATAGCGCTTTAATCTGTTTAAACCAATCGTAACTTAATTGTGGCTTTACTCTGTGGTTCAACATAAACTTCCAGCTCTCTATCGTGTAGTATTTATTTGAGCTTTCCCCCCCCCCGTTTTAATAATATTTTCATCACAAACTCGTGGTATAGTGGGTGGAATGGATTTCCCATTGAGTTGTACACTCGCACGATATTAGATTGCAGCTCAACTCATGCAGCGAGTTCGATATCTCTGTTTTTACTCTCATCCACTTCCCCCCCTACATCATCCCTACTCATCGATAAGGGGGGCAGCCACAGCACGTACACGACTCATTTGACTTGCATTTCTCTCTGTCCTGCGAGTGTGCACATCCTCATCCACTTCTACTTCCTCTTCTATTTCCATTTTCACTTCCCTTACTATACCTGAAGCCTTTACGAAAATAAATCAAAGTAAAATATTTATTTCGCATCGGAAATGAACTCAGACAAGCGACGTGATTTAATGCTAATCGAAAATGCATTTGTTACAACTTTGGTTTTTGCAATTTTTCGCTTAAAACACACACACACAGAGAGCGAAAAGAGAGAGAAAGAGATAAAGAGAGAGAGAGAGAGCGCGGCTTGTGTAAATTTTTCCCCGAGTTGGGTTATTTGTATTAGGGATCTTCTGCTGGCAAGTTTGTCAGCTGAAAAGTTCCTCCAATACTTGCAAACATACATATTTGTGTTTTCTTCCCCCTTCCACCCAGTCTATCCCTTTCTCTCTCTCTCTCTCTCTTTCTCAGCGTTTATTTCGTCTTTTTTTCTGCTATACGCATTGAACTTTACGCTTGAATCGAAAGTTTTCCCCAAGTTGCCTTTTAACTTATCTGCTTTTGATTTCGTTTGCTGTCTTCTCTCTCCCTCTCTCGCTCGCACGTGACGTGACACGATGAGCACGTGTACTCCATGTCCGTCCCAGTCCCAGCCCCGACTCGGATTCGGATTCGGACTCACTCTGTGTAAGCTGCTGAGTGATTTGTTGATTCCGTCCAGATTTTTAGTGAGTGACAAATGATGTTAACTTGCCTGGGTTAAGAGTTTCTCTTTTATTTTTATTTTTTACCGGCAAATAACTGCACAATCTCCCCTAGTTACCAGGGTAAAACGGAGCCGAAAACTTATCTATCTCTAAATGATAAACACCTACGAAAATTGAGAGCATTTATTTACGCATCATTTGAACTCTTAAGTGCAATAAAATATCGAATCCTACTCGAACTATTCATGTGCGAATGAATCAACTTTTATCTTAATTCAATTATGACAAGCACTTGGGGATAGTTCCGTTTTAGGGTTAGGAATTTATTCATCTTTTTAAAGCTAGAATACTTAAGCTTAAGCAAAGTTTAAAATTCTAAATTTTAACAATATATTCATATTGTAAGTATACAATCATTTTATTTATGATTACTTTAATATTTTTATTAATTTTGTTCTGTACATTATTCTTATAAATGTTTTATTTAATTTTCTCTTTAGTTTCATTTTTGCTAAGGGATTACTTTTTCATTAGCTGTAATTACGTTCATATCGAATTTCCACTCAATTAATCATATATTATTTTTAAGCCATGGGTTTTAATAATAACTTAGGGTTCATTAAAGACAGAAAGAGATGTAAAGTACATATATTCTTTATCAGCATTAACAGCATAGTCGATATACCCTTCAGCTGCCATTTCTGTCTGTATGTACGCTTATATCTCTGAGCATATTAAAACTATAGCAACGAAATTTTTTGAAAATGCCTGAAAGAGTTTAAAGTTTATTTTAAATACAGACCACGCCTTCATACGAGTTTCAGTAAATCGATAAATCCATATTACTACCAAATTGTAAATTTTATTTAATTGCGATAATTATACTTGGAAAATCCAGGGATTAATACAGTCAAAACTTCACTATAGTTGTACATATTTTTTTTTAAATCAGCACGAAATTCCTCTCTATATGTAATACAAAATTAATATTTGTTGGATCCTAACCTGGTTAAACTTTTTCGTGTTGTGCGCGCTATCTGTACATTCCCATCTCCCTACTTTACCCTCCTCATTTTTTTGCTGTACAAAATTCTCGAAAAACTTTCCTTTGTTGTGGGTGAAAAAAAAAACCCTGAACCAAAATTCGCGTTTCCTCGAAATAAATTGAGAAAATTCAAAGAAAATTTTGGCATACCAACTGCGTGTAGAATTTCTATTGATGTTGTTGCCCGCAAAACTTTAAAGTGCTCATTACACAAAATACATCGATATCTGGAGAGAGTGTATATAATTAATATACAGACTATTTATATATTATTTATTAATTTCGCGAGTTAGAGACAGTTTTCTGTATTTTTATAAAGCGCCAAAGGGCAAGACGGGCGGAAATTGGCCAGAAAGAGAGAGAAAGAGAGAGAGAGTGGGAAAAGGAAGAGAAATCACAGCAGCATGGAATTTTATGTGGGGTAAAAATTTGAAACAATTTTCTCGGGTGGCATAAATGAAAAACAGTTTTTGAGCCTGGCGGCGTTTTTTGTTTTTGCTTTAAAAGCGTTAAGGATGCGGCGCCTTGGCTTGCCACTTGTGTCTGAGTGAAAAGGAAATGAAAGGGCCACGGGGGGAGGGAGGGGAGAGGTGTGGGTAAGAAGCAGCTGGGCAATTAATTAGGCGCCGCGCTGAAAACAATAACAAGAGATGAGCTTGTCACTCATTAATCTTATGACCTCATAAACACCACAAAGGACACATGTCGTTGGCGCCCAGAAAGAGTTCGACAAGAGTTCATGGCAAGGACGAAGCAGAGAGAGAGAGAGAGAGAGAGAGAGAGAGGGAGAGAGAGAGGAGCCTGAAGATTGGGCATGTCACATCTCACGTGCTCTGGAATTGAATTTCTCGCCATCTCACTCTCTCCATTTCTTTCCCTGTCCATCTCCATTTCTAATTCGTATCGTTTCACTCGTTTCTCGTTTAGCTTTTGTGGCCAAGTCGTTGGCCAGGTGATTAATGTGCAGACGTGGCCTGTTTAATTAACTCGTACACACACACGTGCTTACAAATACACTCACTCAGTCACACGCATAGACACTCATACGGGTACTCAGACTGACCTAATGGCCACACTTGTTAACTTGGCGCAGAGATTTGAGTTTCCCTCTCGAACAGATGTCTGCCGACGAGTGTGAGTGTGCAAATGAATACATTCACTACTTAACGCTGTCTCGGATATTAGCACAATATACTCATGAATATTTATTCATGAATATACGTCTGAATATTCATCAGTTTTCCCTGCCACTTGCTAACAAATTTAAGCTGAGCAAAGCATGTGACGACGCGCCAAAAATCGAACAACGCTTCAATAATCTTCATATATAACAGTCTATATATGCAGATATCTATATATATCTATATATATCTAGAGTTTATATACGTGCCTATTGCAGCGCCCAAAATATTGATGAGTCTGATGAAAATTTGCATTTTGATGACGCTGTTCCGCCTGCTTTGGCCCAGCTCTGTTTATTATAATTAAACCAAAGTTTGTTTAAACTTAATTATGTCGCAACTTTTGAGATGAACATTTAATCACATTAGCATTGTGCTTCCCGGATAGGACTAGCAGGGTGTCACTAAGGGGTATTACCTGCACTTAGCTGCCGTTTTAACGAAGTTTAGCGAGCTTTAAAGCTCTTAAATCAATTAGAGTAATGCTTTAAAGCTTCCTTATCAGCTTAATTACAGTTAATATCTGATTAATGATGGTATTTTATATATCTTTTCAATAATTTAAATTTATTTAATGTATATATTTATTTTCTTCTGCTTCATTTCAATTTATTTGAAGGATTTATTTATTTATTTATTTTTTATTTGTTTTTGATTTTTTTCTGCATATATTAGCAATAAATTTCAAACATTAAGTACGTATTTATATCTTTCAGACCGCAAACAAATATTTTACACAATTGACAGTTTAAAAAATAAATATTATATATATATGTATATATTTATTTTTGAATGTGCAGACTGCATATCGTTGTTACTCACAGTCAAATATTTAATTTGAATTGAATGTGTTTGTATATCTCTCTCCCTCTCTCTCTGTCTCTGTCTCGCTTTGTCTTTTTTCTTTGTAAATAAAATAAACAAGTATTGTGTATTTGTGTCTTTTATGTGCTTATGTCTACAGTTGTAATGTAAATGCTGAATATATCCTGTAAAGGTTGGATAGGTAGAGGTGGGTAAATATGCTAATGATAGCATTGATGTGCTAATTATTGGGCATAGCTGGGGGGAAATTACTGTTTGGGGCAGATAGAAGAAAAGTCTAGTCTATTTATAGAAATTCAAAGTATTTTATTTTAAGCTATGTGCCCTAAAAGGAGTTGAAAGTGTATTATATAGATAAATATAAATAAATAAACTATACTATGCGAATAAAACAGTTTTTGGAAATCAGTTTAAAGTAAATTTATTTTTTTTTTTAACAAAAAAGAAAGCTTAAAATGAGAGCAAGCTAATAACAGTATAAGGTTCCTCGAAAGGGTATCTCAGGATTGAGTTACATTCACATGTTGCCATGGTTTTTGTTCCCTTAATGTTTATGCTATGCCCACATGATTTCTTTGCATAATTTCTGTTCACATATTTTGTTATTGTAATCTCTCTGTTGTTGTTTAATATATGTCTTCACTTGTGACCTTTATCTGTGTGTGTGTGCTAACAACTGCGTAAACAATATATAAACTCGCCTTGTCCTCATGTAAATGTTGTATAAGGTAAATAAAACCGTGTCAGAGTGTTAGTGTGGTGGAAAAGGTGACAGAAAAGGTTGAGGTTCAATTGTAGAGTGTACGAGGGTTCAAGAAGTGCAGCTCGCTTCGTTTGAAATGCCGAAAATTCCAATTAAAATGTTAATTTTTGTGTAAACAATAATAAAACAATGGAAATTTTGCATTAATAAGCGCTGCAGGCCCCAAAAGTGCCAGATGAGAGTGCAGCTGATACACACACACACACACACCCACACACACTATGGCAAGCTGCAAGCTGTGAGATAATCACGGCATTTAAATACTTACATATTACCAATGCGATTCTCCTGGCAATTGTAATTGTTATTGAGTGGTTGTTGTTATTGTTGTTGTTATTGTTGTTTCTGTTGTTGTTGTTGTTGAAGCTGTTGTCAGTGTGTGCGTAATGAGCTGTTTGGGGCGTTGGCGCCCAATCAAACGTTCAGACAGACAAACAGACAGACAGGCAAATGGACATGAAATTAACACAAAGCCTGCGGCCAACGTGCCGCACAGGTAATTGTTATTCGAGGAGTAACGGTAATTTGTTATCGATAATCGGACAGCATTAATCGGCATGAAAAGCTCTGACATGGCGGCAAACGAAATTGCTGTCAATTAGTAAAAGTTGGTTTTACCACTCGCTACTCATGGTATGCAAGGGGATTTTCATTTTATGAGTCTTGGAAGGTGCCATAGGAATCCCTACACTTACCAAGAGAGTAGCATGAAAAGTCCGATATTAAATTATTTTACGCCGATCCTAACTTAAAAAAAAATTTTTTTTTTGTTGATTTTAAATCGCGAGTTTTTAATTTTAATCGATTGCGGAGGTCGATATTAGTACTAAACTATTATTTAAATCGATTTTAAACTATACTTAATTTTGGCCCAAAAATCATATCGAAATGGTGAAAAAATTAGACATGTAGCACACTCAACAGACCTGGTATCCTCATTTTACATCGATCGTAACTTTCCTTAAAATGAAACGATTTTCACGCGGAATGACATTTTGTTTATGTTTTAACAACCTGAGTGATTCTACATTTAAAAAATATCAAAATGGATTTTTTGAAATTTTTAGGATTTTTGAAAATTTAGGTAAGGGTCCCCCCTGTGAAATTTCAACAAACAATTTTTTTTGTTGACTTTAAATTGCGGGCTTTTAATTTTAATCGATTGCGAAGGTCGATATTAGTACTAAACTATTATTTAAATCGATTTTAAACGATACTTAATTTTGACCAAAAAATCATGTCGAAATGGTCAAAAAATTGGACATGTAGCACACTCAACAGACCTAGTACCAACATTTTACACCGATCGTAACTTTCTTAAAAATCAAACGATTTTCACGCGGAATGACATTTTGTTTATGTTTTAACAACCTGAGTGCTTCTACATTTAAAAAAAAATAAGAAAATTGACTTTTTGAAATTTTTCCATATTTTGGCTAGGGAAGGGTCTCTCAAGCATAGTAAAACATTAACATGTGCAAGGTAAAAATTTTGAATATTCTAGAACGACAATATTTTGATGCAGATTCAATGTAGTGACCAAATCATGAATAAAAAGTCTTCTCCAAGGAAAATCGAATGATTTTGTATGCAGTTATGAGTTTTAGAAGTCCATGAAGGGTCCTCACGAGGAGACGCATGGCTTAGATATATGATAAAAACAAATTTATTATAATATTATATTTCTTCTGTTTCTTTCCTTAGAGTATTAACACGTTTTCAGAATTATTTAGCCATGTGAATAATTCATATGCGTGTCGAGTTGCTTTTAAGTGTTTTCTAATTGAGAGAGGGAATTGAGTTTTGGGAATTAGTTGTGAAATGCATAGGATACTTTTGTGCTGCCGAGGAATTGAGGCAATTTACTTGATTGCCTCGAGAAGGCAGAGCGAGATAGGGAGAGAGAGAAAGAGGGGAGAGGGGGAGAGACTGTTGCATGTGTTAAATTAATTGCACAAATTGATTGTTTATACTTCGTTTGCTTCTTCTTCTTCTACTTGCAGAAACATTCGAGAAGGCCCAAGAACAGTTTACAACACACACACACATAGAACGAGTACTCGTTCAAACAGCAATTGAAGCATTAATTCAATTCATCAAATGCCTCTAATCAAGCTCGGCCCGAAGAAGAAGAGCAACAACAACAATGCGAAGAACAAATAATAAAAGCAAAGCGATGCAAGTGGGGCAAGGAAATTGCAGCGTGCGGCATGAGCAGCTGTTGCACGTGCCACAGCCACAGTCGCTGCCGCTGTTGCTGCTTGTGGCGCTGCTGGCAACAATGGGTCAGGCCACAATGATAGATGCCACAACGATGAAGGCAACTTTAATTGCAACGGCAGCTGCATCTGTTGCCACAGAACGACAGCCTGAGGCAGGAAGCATTAAGTCAATATGTAAGTATGCACTAAGACACACACACACGCACACACACACATGCACTCAGTAGCAGCACTTATGTTTGAGCTTAATTTGTACTGTGCATGTGTGTGTGTGTGTGTGTGTGTGTTGCCTGTTTGTCTACAGGTTATTGCGATTATTTCCATAAGCAGGCTGCCTCTCTCTGATTAATCCCATCTAACAACGTGCAACATTCGCATTGGCCACAATTAAAATCATCAACATTTGTTTAACTTGTCTTTTCATTTAATTATTTATGCACACACAACTAGCTCTCTTTCTTTAGAGAGAGAGAGAGACAGAGAGAGAGCATGTTGCTTGCGGCCTTTTTGCCAGAATTAGCATTAAAATTGCATAATTAACTAAATCATATTCATTGATTCGAGTGTGTGTGTTCTTAGGACTGCTCAACTTGGCTCTTGGATATATATTTTGCTTAATTTCAGCTAGATATAAGTAATCATTCATTGCAGGTAGAAGGAAACTTAACTATCTTCATAATTTATATACTTATATGCAAATAGATTGATTATAATTATACCATGTGTGGGAAACTGTTCATACTTTATATTTGCTTTATAAAAGCTGTAGAGTTGAGATAACTAGGTTTTCTTGACTTTAAAATAGTGGAAGCGTAGGGAAATATAAAATATGTGTGTTTATTATTCTTATAAATTATATGCAATTAAATATATTATAAAATATTTAATAATTATAAGAAATCTTCTTAAAAACCTTATAATTAATAAGTTTTATTTTTAAACATAGTTTATAGTCGTATAAATTGTTAATTTTATTTCGAAAAAAATTCTTATAAATTATATGCAATTAAACATATTATAAAATATTTAATAATTCTAATAAATCTTCTTAAAAACCTTATTATTACTTAATTTAATTTTTAAAAATTTTTTATAGTCTATTAAATTCTAAATTTCATTTTAAAAATAAATTAAAAAATTCTTTCTGTTTTATTTTAATAATATTTGCCTTTTTAACACTTTCTTTAGCCAACAACTTTCTTCGCTTTCTCTGAAGCCACTCTATCGCCCTTCTTTATCTCTTCTATCCCTACTCTATACTCTGCTTCTCATTGCACAAATATAAACAGTCTGTGGAGCTAAGTATACGCAATCTGAAGTCAACAGCGCCTCGATATAATATCGTATATACATATATATATATATATATATTGGCTTTACCCTTCTCCTATAACTTGTTTCCCCCGTAATGGTTATTCTCTACTTTAATATCAAGTCAAATATTTATGACTAACACATTTTTGCGCTGCCGTCAAAATACTTTACGCAGCCCTGTACAAAATCGGGCATTCAATTTGCTTATCAGGCAGCACACTAGATACAACGTCGGGGCTAAAGTGCAGCCTCATGCAACACTAGACTACAAGAACAAGGAAGGAGAATAATAAACACAACAATAGCAACAACAACTACAACTACAATATGAAATATGCGATGTCATAAAGTAAGGCAGGCAAGGCGACGCCTTGAACCTTGAGAGAGAATGTAATGCAATGTACATTATTGTGTATTAAGCTGTATACATTGTAATAAACTTGCCTGGTAGAACTAGAGTAGGGGGGCTTCTAGCTGGTTTTGCTAAATCAAATATAATTCATACGCCGCGTTGGACGCGCGAGCGCTTAATTTATGGAAAACTTTGCCTGCCTGCCAGTCGTTTAATGCAGCAAATGCTTAAATCAATTATGGGGAGGGGGGGGGGGAAGGTAGGTAAGGTGCAGCGAAAGTGAAGAAAGAAGTTGGCAAAGAATGAAATCTACTTAGCACATGTAGGACCTTAATTAAATCATGTTACAGGCAGCAGCAGCAGCCGACATAACTCACAGGCATGCAGGATGCCGGGGGTTTTGTGGCTTTAATATGCAGAAAGAGAGAGCAAGAGAAAGAAAGAGAGAGAGAGAAGGGCAGAGAGTGAGGTAGAGCAAGTGTGGCACTGCGTCAGGGGGAAAACCAACGCGACAAGGACTCGCTTTTATGATTATTATCATTATTACTTTCTGTTGCGCACTTGTTGTTGTTGTTGTTGTTGTGTTTTTGCTCTTTTTTCGTTGTTGTTGTTGTTGTTGTTGCAGGTCGTTGTGTGCTTATTGTTATGTTGCACAATTTGCCAAGCGCGTTCACAAAGGCAGAGAGAGAGAGAGAGAGAGAGGGAAAAACACTCGCCAAACGAGACAAAAATATTAAAGCGAAAAAAAAAATAATATCATCACCATTGAAGCGCGTCGCAAACACGTGCCCCACACACACACTTGCACACACACACACACACGCGAAGTGCTCTTAATTTTTTGGGGGGATGAGAAAAAACAAAATGAAACTGTCGACCCAAAAAAAAATGAAAAAGGAAAATCTGAAATGTGTCCCCAGTCTTTAATTTAACACACGCGTTAATTGAATTTTTATTTGTGCATTTTGTAACAATTGTTCAACATGTTTTCTTTTTTATCTACAAAGAGATTGTAATAGTAGGAGTGTATATAGCACACACATGTACGAGAAAAAATTAAGTTTTATTTACAGAAAGTTTGTTATAAACTGCAGCAGAAATTATTTACTATTTATTTACAAAATAAATGTTTTAAATTAAAAAAAAAGATATATTTGAAAATATTCAATATTTTACAATATTCAAAAACTTAAAATGATAAATTAGAGTGAAATGTATATAGAAAAATGAGCAGCATTGTGCTTAAAGTTTTAAGTCATTTGCAGGGTAAAAAAATACTACAAATACCAGGTCTATAGCATGATCAGACAATCTATATCTTTTATATTATTTTCAGTCTCATATACTGCAAAAAAAAATAAAAAGGTTTTCGAATTCAAGCTGTCCCCCTTTGATTTGCATAAGGTCTTTGCGAAATTTGGGTTCTCCAATTTGAATGGGCATTTATTGGCCTTTGAATTGTGCGTAGAGCGAGACAAGAATCAAGTTAATTACATTTTTATTTATGACAACAATTTTTGTATATTTCTTTTTTTTTTTGTAGATGTCTGCACTTGATTTTGGCGACGCGACGGAAAACCTTGAACCAGGTTGCGTTGTTGCTCTGGGCCAGATTCAATAAGCCTTGCAGACAGTTCATTTTGAGGCAGTCTCTCGCTTTCACTCATTCTCCCTCTCTCCTTCTTTCTCTTCTTCTCTCTCTCTCTGTCTGTTTGTCTGGCTGGTAAATTAATTTACTGTTGTCGCGCCCAGCAAGAATGTCAAGGGGTTTGTCGCTGTATTTGACGAAGTTTTGCCCAGCTGAAGCTGAAGCGTTTCTCTGTTGCTGACACTCAGTTGCCATAGACATGCCGGGAGAGTTATATAGCCAAACTTTGAGTATGCACACACACGCATACATACGCAGTGTGTATGTGTTGGCCACTTGAGTTGGCGTATAAATTTTAAGCAGCTGCCGCAGCAACTCTTTAGCTTCACATCGAAAGTGCGAGGCAGCAAAGTGCTGCACTCAGAGAGGCAGTAGGGGAGAGGCAGGGGAGGAGGCAGGGAAGGAAGCAGGGAAGGAGGTAGAGTCGGAGGTACTACACAGGATAAGGTGTGAGTCAGTGTTGAGAGCTCCCAAAAATTCATTCACTGATTTATTTAGTGCCGCCACTGTGCGCTGCATTTTGTGCGAAAAATTTTGTTAACATTTTTATGGCCATGAGTTGAAATTAACTTGTTGGCAGCAGCGACGCCTGCAGCGCAGTAAGCGTCGCTGTCGAGCAACTAAATTTTATACACAAATGCGCATAAATCACTTTTTCGGGGCTGGCGACGCCTCCGCCTGCGCCACAGCCTCAGCCTTTGCCTTTGCTGTGCGACGTTACGTATACGCAGCGTGGTGTTGTTAATTTTTATGTTGCCTTAAGTAGCTGACATATTTTATGGCAAGCAGCGAGAGAGAGAGAGAGAGAGAGAGAGAGCAAGAGATAGCAGCAAATGAGGGATAACAAGGAGGTACGACTGGCTGTGAGAGATGGGCGATAGGGAGAGGGGAGGTTCTTCGTTTGCTCCCGGCTTAAGTAATTTAAAGGGCGACTAATTTGCTTGAATGTGGTTTACGGTCGACTGAGCTGCTGCTGTCATTGAAATTGAAATTCATGTTGAATGCAAATGGTTGACTAAAAAGTTGAAGTGCAAATTGAAAGGAAAAGTTGGGCGCACAGCAGCGGGGAAAAACTGAAAGTTCCAAGGGAAAATGTGAAGAAATATGATGCAAAGGGGTGGAAAGTGCAAATTTAATATTGAAAGCGTTTTTAATTGAAATAAGAATTGTGGGGAAATTGAAGAGGAATTAAAAGAGTTTAATATAAATAGGAAAATACTTGTATGATTGAAACTAAAGATTAATGGGAGAAATAAATAATTGAAAGAGTTTGTCGACTTTTAAACTCAGTAAGCTGCATTTTTCAATACAAATTGAGCTTATGTTTCTTCTGAAAATTACAAAACTAAATTGAATACTTTTTGCTGGCAAATCATATAGTTTTATAGCAAGTCTGTTAGCAGAAAACACGTATTTATTTAAGTTGCTCAAAGCGTCTTTAGGTAAGCAGCTCATGTGGCATTGCAGCTTGCTCGCTCGCTCTCTCTCTCTCTCTCTCTCTCTCTGTGTGTGTGTCCCCATTACTGGCAATAAACAAAACGACAAGTTTGTTGTTTTTGCTGCTGCTTCTGCAGCTTTCTCCACTTTGACTTTTTGGCTCTGTCACTCCAATTCCGCAATTCCTTTTGCTGCCGCCTGCAAGCGCATATATTGACACTCTCTGCAGCAGCCTGATGAGGGCAAGGTCTTTGCCAAAAAGCCAGGCAAGTCGTAGCCAGCATGTAGTCCAAGCTGCTGCTGCTCCCAGCTCCTCCCTCCTCCCCTTATGCCTCGCCAGCTGCTGCTGCAGTCAGGCGCAACGGCAGATGAAAAGTCAACAACAATGCAGCGAGAAGGACTTACCAGAGTACTACGGTGTTCCAGTGACACATACATATAGCACGGGAACCAGCTACGGTTCCAGCAAACTCATAAGCACAGACAATGGACCACGCCCACTTAGCCCAGCCCTCTGAGCTGTGCAGCGTTGCGTAAATGAACTCAAACTTCAACTTGATGCGCTTCAAAGCGCGAACGAAGGAGGAGGCGGATGAGGGGGATGAAGGGAGGGTAGCGTGTCGTGGAAAACAAGATCGTAAAATAATTTTATTACCCACCAGCCTGGCCGCACAATTAAACTTGCAAAAGGGTCCCCGCCCCCTACCCCGCTCGACGCTCGGCAAGTTCAGCGACTTTTGCTGGGAATTTTTTTTTAAGCGGGAAAACCAGCGGAAAAGCGAATGCAAAACGTGCGCGACCATTTGTCGTGGCAATTAAAAAGTTTAGATTATTTTGTAACAATATAATGGCGGAGGGGTGGGGGGCGTGGCCATACCCGATCGACTTGATGACAAGGCGCGCGCACTGCTTCCTTAAGCCTCAATTCATAAATTGCATAAAAATTGCACGATTTTGTGATGGCCATAAAAAAAAGAGCAGGAAGCAGCCAAAGCCGAGCAATTTTCCGGGAAAAGGGTTATGGCAACAATTTAATGATATTTAATTTTAATAATGAAGACAAAGTGCTGGCAGCTGCTGGCTCCCAACGAGATGCTGCTGCTGCTGCTGGACAATTTGAGACCATGATGCGGGCAATTAAAATTGCACAAAAATTAATGAGCTGATGGACGCGGCTTAAATTGTCATTATTGTTTGAGTGAATGTTACTCTTGTTGTTGTTGTTGTTGTTGTTATACAATCGCTCAATCATTTGGCAATTTTAAGCCAGGCTATTAAAATGCTCGATCATTAAATTTATAAGTGCCGCCCAGAAGTATGCAGTACTTTTTGTGCGCTTCAGCTTGCTTAGTCTCTGCTGACCCACAGCACTATGATATTTTAATTTCAGATTTTTGTTTTTAATTGTTAACTTTATGATTCTGCTAACTTTAGTTAGCCAGCGCGCCTAAATAGGCTGAATTAATAGCTGCCAAGGACACAAAGGGGTTTTGGATTTCCCCGTATGCCTTAATAAATATACAATATATAAATTTAAAAAAAGCTTGCTGAAAGTAGGCAATGAAATTCTGCAGGGTTGCAGCATGCTGCAGACTGAATAAATAAATACTCTGCTTGTTATTTATTTATTTTTCTCTTGTTAAATAATAATAATAATATTAATTAAATATGTAAATAAAAATAAAATAAATATAAATATATATAAATATAAATAAATTATATAAATAAGTTGTTAGAATTTTTATTCACATCGAAAAAAACTGCATGTCAGAAAACAAAAGTACTTTTACTACTAAACACTCACCAAATCTTCTATATAGAGCATATACTACGCCCAATGGCCTGTCTGGCCTTTTTCTGGCCAACTCTTCAGCTGAAGCCAATGCCCTCAGTTTGGGGCATACGGTTTTTTTTATTCTTTGTTGCCGTCGCCATTTAATAAACATAAATTTCATTTAAACAATACAAAGCAACAACAGCCACAATTACTTGAGTGTGTGTGTGTGAGGTTGTGTGTGTGTGTGTGCGTGTGTGCTCTGCATATGGGCACGTAATTTTATATCATATTTTTGCTGGCATTTTGGCGGCGTTGTGTGGTCCAACTTTTTTGTCGCCAGCACGTCCTGGCGCAGTATACGCCGGCGAGACAACCCTCTGCTCTGGCCAGGGCGCGACCCTAAAGGATATAAGGAAACTCTATATAAATACAAGCTCATAAAAATCATGCCGGCATGTCCTTTGGCCGCGTGTGTGTACGAGATTCCGTCGCCAGCGGTTATTGTCCTGCATATGCTGCGGCCGCTGCTGCTGCTGCTGCTGCTGCTGGCCTACTCTTTTCTTTTATATTTTATTTTATTTCATTTCATTTTATTCCATTTTATGCTTGCCTTTTTTTTTTGTTCTCTCCGTCTGGGGCTGGTGTTATGAATTGTTTTACATATACTTTAAATATGCAGCATATGTTTTTAGCGGTCGACGTTTTGAATATTTACATGCAATCGCCATGTTCATTCTGCGGCACTTTCATATGTCTGTGTGCTCTAAGTAAGTGTGCGTGTTACGTGTGTGTGTGTGTGAGCCACAAATTACTTTCGGCCTGCTGCAGCTGGTGTCGCGTCTTTCAATGCGGTCGCAATATATGCCACGCTGCACACTGAGCGCCAAAAGTTTGTGGCCACTTTTGCAACCACTTGTTGGCTTCCAAAAAAAAAGACTTTATTACGGTAAATTTCACTACTACTTTGAGGTTTGAGGTTAAACACATTCTATAAAAAGTAAACTTTATTTTAATTTTATTTTCCATTAACTTTTCTACGTTTTCTCGTCAAATTTTCTACATCTCTGCATCTGAAGGAATTTTATAGAATAGGTTTGTAACTTAGATTAACAAAGTTGATATCATAAAAAATTAAGTCAGCTAGATTTGAAAATATGAAAATACCTCCTTCAAAGCACTTGTTGTCATATTTCTTTAAAAATTTAAAACTTTGCCACAATAATATTATGGCCTTTAAGGACACAAGCGGACTGTTGAATACCATCCCGCATTGGAGAGAGAGAGAAATAAAGTTACGTGGGCAGATCGATAAAATTGTGGAGAAATACGAATCAGTCATGAAAGCTATGCAAGAGATTAGTAAAATAATTAAGAGCACCTCATTTGCATGGAATACCAATGTGCCAACTAAGTATAGAAAAGTTCATCAGATACTTATCGATTTAATAGATCATATTGCAACTGCCTTGAAGCCAATACAATTGTTAATACGCCAGTAAAGAAAAAGAAAAGAAACAAAAGAAAAAGAAAATAAAGAAAATAAATATAAAAAGAAAAAGAAAAGAAAAAGAAAAAGAAAAAGAAAAAAAAAAGAAAAGAAAAAGGAAAGAAAGAAATTTCGTTAAACTGGAACATCTTATAAATGTCCATCGCCATACATAAATCATAGTATTTATTCGTATTCAAAATCGTATTTTAATTAATATTAATTGTTTTCTTTGGTTCGGTTATACGTAAGAAAGAAGCTATATATATATATATATATATATATATATATATGTAACATCGTTGTATAATTTCTGCAATATACGCATTACGTAAACATTAGAACGTTACCTGAAGTTAACCTAACAACTTTGAGCTCATGTTTTGCTTGACATTTTGGCCAAAATGAAAACTATCTAATCGAGTATGCAGAGCATAACAACAGAATAATCAAATTTGCGTAACTTGTGAAGGGGTGGGAGGACATACGTAGGAGCGGGGGGAAGGGGTTGCTATAGGTGTTGTCTTGATCTTGTCCTATAACAGCTGCCAATTGCTTTTGGTTATTGTGTTTTTTTTTGGCACGTGCTGCTGCATGCGAAAAGTTCTTCCCTTAATTAGCTGCCAAAAAGTATGCAACAAAATTTTGAAATTGCACGCACATAACGCATACGCCGCATTGCCTATCGATAATTTGTTAATTGAGTTTGATTGTAATTTGATTTTGTGTTTATTGTGGCGAATATGCGTGGGTGGGTGGGTTGAAATGGAGGCGCAATCAACCGCAAACAAGTGATTTATGTTGAAATGCGTTTTCAATGAGCTTGGCAAAATTGCAAATAAAATGTGCGCGTGTGTGTGTGTGGGGAGGGGGGGGTAGGAAATTCGGCTACTGTGTGCAAATAAGTGGGGGCAAGGGTGGATGGAGGCGTGGTTATGTGTGCGCTCAACTGAAATAATAGTAAGTCATAAATTTTGTGTGCTGCGACTAAATTTAATTTTAGTTGGCCAGCCGCAGTGCCAACTCAAACGACCAACTTCCCAATCACCGTCCATAAACTTTTTCCTTTTTTTCTTTTTTTTTTCCTTTTTTTTTTTTTTGCCCATTGCATCAGGGTTTTGTTTTGTGTAGGTAAAAGCGAGAAATTATGGCAGGGCATTGTACCCAAGCTGTGCATGTTATTGTTGTTATTTCTGTTGTTGTTGTCCTGTGTTTTGTTGTATGTGTGTGTGCGTGTGTGTGTTTTATGTGTGTGCGGCAAGCATAATCTGTAACAAATCTTTCGTCTGCAAAAACATTAGCCTTACGACGCATAAAAGTTGACATATGTAGCAAACTGCAGGGCAGCAAATAAAACAAACATACTGAAGAATAGAAGTAATAGTGTTTATGGACTAGCAAAATACCCTGTGAGCAGCAGAAGGCGGTATAAAGTGCGAGGTCTAAAGAAAAAAAAGAATTGATATATGTTTTTATTAAAAATTATAAGATTAATAAGAAGAGTGCTTATTAGAAATAAAGATATAACAGTTTCTTTTTTTTATTTTATTATATTTTAGCTGAATTCATTGCCAAATTTACTAGCAAAAATCAATGAAAGTTTAATTTTATTTATTTATTTATTTATTTATTTTTTCAAATTTAACTACAGGGTATTTGCTACTCCAGCATGCTCACAAGTTTATCCATTCAAACGCACACACGCATTTGTATGTTATTGTTTTTGTTGTGAGCTAAGCCAAATACAAACCAAATACCATAGCTTTCACATAATTTTTGGGGCTGCCAGAGAGAGAGAGAGAGAGAGAGAAAGAAAGTCAGGGAGAGAGAAAAAGATAGAGTGGGTGAGAGGCAGAGAGGGGTAGAGCAAGTCCTGTTAGCTGCAAAGCCTTTTTGTTAGATTTATTTCCGTTTTCGCCACTTTTGTATGCAACTTTCTACTCGTTTTCTCTCTTTCTTTCTGCTCTTTCCCCCCCTCTCTCTCTTTCTCTGTCTCTATTTTGTTTATTTGTGCTGCTTGTTTGTTTGTTTGTAGAAGAGTTGAGGAGGGGAGGAATGGTAGCCAAAGTCATGGCACATCCGCATGCGGGCAATGTTCGAATTGTTGTCACTTCATGAGGCATTCAATTTTTCATTGGAATTTGCTTATGCAAAGCGGGGAGGGGGTTGAGGAGAGAGAACATCAGCATGCTATGTTTATAAATAAATTAAAATTTAGTTTACTAAAAGTTTTCAGCTCACACAGTAGCCAAACATGCGGAAAAATGCGAATTGTATTATTAACTGGAGATACTATATACATATGTAGAAACCAAATTAAGATTAAGATACTTGTAATATTTTTGATAATATTTTGAAATGATTTTAGATAGGCAACAAATGTTTTCTAATGGTTTCGCTTTCTTGCTTTAAGCATCTGCAGCTTCATCTCAGAACTTAAGTAAATTAAAATAAAATGCTAAGTGTGTCTGATAAAAAAAAAAAATAAACTTTCCTTAACAAAGTTATTAACCTATTTCTTTTAATTCATCGTCTTTACAATCTCTTCACTTGCAGCATGCCTGCCACGCCTCGTAAATCTTTGCTTAAACATATTCCACAACATTACAGCATAATTAAGCTGCACTCGCTTTGCTTTTTGCAGTAAACATGACCTTACCCAAAAATAAAAAAATAAGTAAAGAAGCAGCACATTGCTCGACTGGCAAATACTCTGCATGTTAAATAAATTAATTAAGTATTTTTTAAAGCCGAATTTATAATTGAATTTGTATATTTTAATTATGAAATAAGCTTAAGGAAGAAAAAAACTGCAATTTATTTCTTTAAATATTTCCAACCAACTTTGTAGTTGTTCAATATCAAATACGCTTATCCATATATCCTCGAGGCACTATTGTGACCTTGTTACCTATGCACACACATAGACGCACGCATACATGTTGTTTTACGACTTACAGGGTATACAAATGGCTCCAAGCGGTAATTAAAAATTCGCATCGCAGCCAAAAGTTGAGTAGGAAAAAAGAAAAGTAGAGAGAGAGAGAGAAAAAAAATTGTTATTATGCCGTAGTGCTGCTATGTTAAGACAAGCTCTAATAAGCTTCACACACACACAGTCACACGCACACACACACACACAAATAAAGACGTAACTAGCGCAGAGTGCGCTGCATATAACGTATACGCAGCGTTTACAAATGAAGCTGCCAGCGAAGGGGGAAGATGAGTAAAGCGATAAAATGAGCAAGTGGAAGCAAGATAGACACAAATACACCCAAACACACAGCCAGATACATATGTATGAGAGCACACATATTAACAGAGCTGACTGTCAACGATACAGAACACACACACACACACACACCCACACACACTACTAAAACTTGTACAAACTAACAGAAACTTCTGCTCCTGTGATTGTTGCCAGCTGATAAACGCAGTATGTGGAGTTTTGCACAGGAAAAAGGGGTGTGCAAAGCAGGGGGGGAACGTGTGTGACAACAATTTCGCTAAATTACAAACAATGCTTATTTGTTGTTTATCTGTGTAAAGTATCTCTACACGCCCCCTCTCTCTCTCTCTCTCTCTCTCTCTTACTCTTTCTCTCTCCCTCTCTCGGGGCTGGCAGCAGGTGGCGCTGCTCTTCGTAATTGAGTTGATAAAACGCTGCTGCGCATTGTTGTAATTTAGGTAATGCATGCAAAGTTAATTACCTCGGGGATCTTGGTAATTAGAAATGTGATTGAACGCGTGGTAGCAACCTGGCCTGGCCTGTCCCGGCCACGCCTCCTGGGCTCCTCCCCAGGCTCGGATTGTGTGTTCCATCAATTTCCCCAACTGTAGCATAAATCAACTCGCAGTCAAATTGTCCTCGACACGGCCAGGACTGTCAACTTCCACAGTCACTCATCATTTTTTTCACTTGACAAATCGAAATACACGACTGTGTAATGGAAAATTATTGCTCTCGTTTTTTTCGACTTTGCAGACGTTTTCCATTTGGGGGAGGGGAAAACTCAAAGTTTTTCCCTGTCTAGTTGCAACATAAATTGAATTTCAATCAATGAAACTTTGTAGACTAGTCCAAAATGGACTGTTAATTTTTTTGTCTCACTGTAACTTATTTGGCAAATGTCAGAGATTTCATGGGAATACATTTTTCTGTGTGGGGGAATATCACAACGGGAGTTTGTATATGCAAGTCGAGCTCACAGTTACAACTTGTATTTAGTTTCACGAGCTGAACATATATTTTATGGCTTTGCAATATTTATGCTGATTCTCTCTCTCTCTCTCTCTGCTTTCTCTCTACTTTCTCTCTGCTTTTTCTCTGCTCTGTCTCGCTGCATTAAGTTGCTTGAGTGCGCTTTGGCTGAGCAGCTTTATCAGTGCCGACTCTAAGCACGTAATAAGCCTGAAGTCTTTGCAATTTGTATATCTTTCAACTGCTGCAAACCTTGTAAATACCTGGAAAATATTTTTGAACTATATAGTTATTTTTTAGTAATACTCTGCAGTTATGGAAATTCAGCAAAAGAGCGTATGAGAAGTGTGTGTATTTCTGTTCTTTTGCGGGCTATTGTTCTTGCAAAAAAACATAGCATACTTTTGCGCGCTCTCATGTTATGCATAGTTACGTGTCTAAATGAATTTGAATAAAACGCTTTTGTAAGCAATTTTCAGTATTTATTATACATTTTGTATGATATAACTTGTTTATTTATTTCTAAATTATACTAACTAATTGAAAACATATTTGAGTAACTACTCCTGGGGGTATTTTTAGCTGAAAAATTTGTTGTTTATCTCATCTAATCAACGACTGAATGTGCATCAAACTAATTATTCGAGCGCAAAATATACGTATTTTCCGCACTATGTAGATTCTAAATAAATTTTGCTTACAAAAAAGGGAACCCCAAAAACAAAAATGGAAAATAGAAAATACAAAATGCGCGTTTTAACGTTTAGCTAAAACAATTTTGAATAACAATTATGCATGTGTAACATATGCTTATGTTGGGCGAAAATTGTTTTAAATTTTCACATACGAAATTTTAATATTGATTTTTCAATTTCGACATGCCAACGCTGCTGGCTTGTTTTTTTTTTTTTTTTGGTTATTTTTTCATATTTGTAGCAAACATATTTTGTTGTTTGCCGAAAGCCCGAAACCGTAACCATTTTTCGGCTTAATTTGCCAGTCACACACTGCCACAATACCATATGTGTGTGTGTGAGTGTGTGTGTGTGCATGCCTTGAACGCTCTCAGGCATTTCTGCACTTAGTCAAATCCCAGCTTAGATTTATACTCTCATATATGTGTGTGTGTGTGTGTGCATTGCATTTGCTGGCCAACCCGACAAGTTTACCAAATGCAACCGACCTCAATCCGAACGACTGGGAGTGTCTCTCTTTCTCTCTAACCACCTGCAGTGCCCCCCCCCTCCTCTCTCACCCCTTCCCCGTTGTGGCCATGTCACATGGCAATGTATTTGAAAAGTTTGGGGTTATTTTCTAATGCCATAAAAGGCAATAACTTTTTCAATTGCAAAACGTTTTTCGAAACTTTTTGTGAAGGAACGAACTTACTGTGGGCGAGTAAGGGATGCATACCCTGGCAATTTCTATGAATTCCTATATATAGTATATACCTCATATAGCAAAGATCTGTTGCAGTTGCGCAACTGATCCCGCTGGGATTGAAAATAAATCGGTTAGAAAGTTTTATAAATTTTTATTTGCAATAATATGTTGCAGGAAGAGTGTTGGCATTGTTTTATGGCAAATTTTTATGGCAAGTTTTATGGTGCTGTGACGCAGCAGTAGCTTCGGACTTGTCATAGATTATGCATGCGATTTTGGCTGGTGGCGGCAGGTGGGCGTGGGGGGTTGGAGGGGGTTAAGGTATCTACTATCATGCTGGCGCATTGGGTCAACGTGTATAGCCATGCAGACAGGAATGACGCCAAAAGTTTTCCGATAGCCGAAAACTTAAGTGCCGGCAACCGGCAATGAGTTGGCAACCCTGCTATCTACCTAACCTCACTCGGGCTCCCCCTCTCTCTCCCTCCCTCTCTCTCGTTTTATTTGACTTTTGTGCTCGCCTGCAAGCCAAAAACTTTTGGGCCGCCCATAAATTTACTGCAGCTTCTTTTTCTTTCATGCTCTGAATGCGTTGTGTGTTTGCTTTTCCCCCTCTTTCTCTTCGTTTTTATTTTTATACATTTTATTTTTGCGTTCCCCTTCAATGTAACTTTATGATAATTACTTGCGCGAAGTGTATTTGTCGGCTCGGCTTGAAATTTAATTAGTGTGTGTGTGTGTGTGTGTGCGCCTTAAAGTATGCCATCAAATTGCCGCATGGCGCGTGATGCGATTTCTAATTAGAAAATTTTGCAGAACGCCAAATTTACCGCACAATTCTCGCTAAGTCGCAACGCGCACAACTGCCAGCTGTGCAGTGTGTGTGTGTGTGTGTGTGTGTGTGTGCGTGTGCTTGTGCCACTTAATTGTCGTTTGTGCCAGTTTCTGTTTCTTCTCCGCACTCCACTTTCGTGCCGTTGCAGTTGTTTTCCTTTTCTTCTGGCCTGTCTTGGGCTTTGACGCTTTCTGCCAATTTTTGCAATGCGCCTTTTACACTGTTTTTTGTTAGTTTTTTAGTTTCTCTTCCTCTCTCTGTTGCTTTCAACCTTTGTTTTCTGCAGGGCGCAATCAATTAGAAGTTGTTTTTTCTTCGCAAGTGAAACGTTGCATACTTTGCGGCGCGCTGTAGAAAAACGTGACTTCAAGTCGTTTCCGGTAATTAAAAATTGTTATACTGCAATGAACTGTTATACTAACGAAGTGTGGCTTTTGTTTTTTTTTCTAAGGAATGCCCAAGCAATTAAAGTGCAGTTCAAGACATGATATTACTTAATTAAGAGGTTTAACTACGCAGTTGGTGCTTTAATTGCAAGAACCCTGAATAATTCTAGTGAAAAGCTCTTGTAGTTTTAGCCTGAAATGTATCCACTACAAAGAGAGAATGGCAGAAAGGGGTATAAATTCTCTTGTGAAAGGCAGCAGCATCATCTTACCTTTTGCATAACATGCTTTGCAGCTGGCTGGCCTTGAAACTGCATAGAACGCTGTAAATTATCTGCTGCAAGGCTGCAATTGTTTGCCAAATAGTTTGCTAACTTGTTTGTCTGCTACGGCTGCTGCTGCTGCTGCTGCTACTGTTGGCAAGCAAATGCCACAAAGCATTCATCATTCAGGCAGCTAGGCAACGCAGCAGAGCTTAGGCAGGCTGACTGGCTCAAGCACTCAGTGTAATTGAGCAGCACTTGGAAAATATGCGCCTCATTAGCTGCAGGCCCAAAGGTGCTGCCTCTCAGCCCCTAGACAACTCGTATGAGTCACTTTAGCCTCCCTCCTCCACCTCCCCCTCTCACCAGTTGAAGTGAACTTAACGCTTGACTGATTTCTTTGGCCTCAAACACAAAATTGGCACGCAAGGAAAACCTCAGAAGAAGGAAGAAGGAAATAAAAATGATTTCCAGCAACATGTTTTGGCTGCTCTTCTTGTTGCATACTTAGATATCCATCTAGTGTTTATACGTGCGAGTACGTGCTCTTCCTATGTGTGTGTGTGTGTGTGTGAGCTCAAGTTTTGTTACGTGCCTTGCTTAATTTTGTTGCTCACACGCCGCCGCCGCCGCCTCCAGCTGGCAGGCTCCACTCATCGAGTTCCGATTACCAGGCGTATACGTAATGTAGCTAAAGTTTTCAGGCTGCACCTCAAGTTGGCTGTGCTTTGCTAACTTTCTTCCCTCTCCTTTTCTCTCTCAGCTGCAACAAGTTGCGAGTGTGCAAGGGCACATTCCCTAGCACACACAGGGTCACACTGGCACACACACACAGAGACACACACACACAGTTTCATTGAGTAAACAACTTGAAGCTCAAGTTACGCTTCGCTTGGTTGCTCATACGCAACGTTGGCCAGCAACATCATAATTTCACTTTTGCATTGTGGACGCTTTCACTTATCATCGATAGTTCTCTCACACAGCGAGAAAGAGATAGCGAGTGCGTTAGACTGAGGGGCAAATAGTTTTGCATGGCGTTATGCCAAAAATAGAAATTGTGCGGAATTTGTGCTGCAACCCGCTACACATTGTTCTGTCTGTCCATTTTGAAATATTTCACGGTATTTATTAGCATGAAATGCGTGCCAGGGTCCTTTCAGCATTTCAGCATTTCGAGTATTCCAGTAATTCTACCCTGTCGCAGGTATTGCATATTTCTGCGCAGCTTTTACACAATTCCCGAGCGAATGCCTGCGCCCCTGTCTCTCTCTCTCTCTCTCTCTCTAATGGTCTAATAATATCAGTATATTTATTCACTTTCAGTTTTTGCAATTTTTGTTGCTTTTGCTTTCACTTTACTAAATTAAATTCAAATGTAGCCTGCGCCTGCTGATCTCTAAATGAACTGATAATGAGCATTTTATTATATTTATGCCATGCTTTAAATTATCTTTGCTATTTGAAATTTTCTACTTGAGTGCGTATGTACGCTCCTCCCTCTCTCTCTCTCCTTTTCTCTCTCATCTCTCCTCTCTGTCTAAACTTGGCAACTCAGCAAGCAGCGTCTCCAGCGCATAAAACGCGCATTAGCAAACTATTAGTCAAATCCCCAAGGTGCCATTTTCCATGTCCAAAGCTTGCTGCCCTCTCTCTCTCACTCATTCACTGTCTCTTTCGTGCCGAGGCGTCGTCTGCCATTTGCAATGTGATTTGTGATGCCTAATAAAATGCCCAAATACTCAGTAAAAATAAATAAATAAAAAAATGTGCATAAATTATAAGGCAGCAGCGGAGCGACCGAGGCTGTTCAAAGTGTGAAAAATTACGTATACGCCCCGGCGACGCATTGAATTACAGCCCAGAGCCGCACAAAAACCGCACACAGCAACAACAAGGAAAGCAAAGCGTAATCCAACAAAAATGTATTATTATGCCACAACTTGGCGAAAGAAACAGTCAGAGAATGAAATTTCATTTGTTTTAATTTTCACTTATAACTTTTCCCTAATCTTGTTTCCATCTTGTTTCTGTGCTTGGAATATTGTTCTTCTAAATGAGACTTGCTTGTTTATATATTTTTGCCTAATTGCCGCCACGAATTAAGTTATTTCTCTCTTGCTTAGCGTATCTGTAGCCCTTTCACATTTTATATCAATTTAATTAAGATATTTTGTGTTGGATTTTTTCCATTTAGATGAGCTTAATGTTGAAACTGCATGAATGAACCCACTCGAATTGATTTCATATCAGCTTCAACAGCCGTAAAAAAAAAGAAAACAAAACAGAAAATATTTCGCGTTGACTTGTGTATAGGGTATTAGGTGACTGAAAACTTTTTGCACTCTGCGTTTTGTCGCATTTTTATTGCACTCACTGTTGTTGTTTTTCCTGCTCGCTCGCTCGGCGTGTCATAACTTTGTCTGTTTCGCTGCTTTTCTATTTGTTTGTTCAGCGACTTTGCTTTTGGTGTTTATTTTGTCATAAAAAACAATTTTTTTTTCTGTTCACTTAGATTGTGGGGTAAAAATTGTTGCGCGTTGATTGAAATTTAGCACAAAATGTTTGCCATAGTTCAAGTGGCTGCTGCTGCTGCCTCTGGTTTTGCTGTGATATTGTTTTCCATGTTGGGCAAATTAAGCGGCAAACTCTGGAGTGTCATAAATGATAATTTCCTATGCTATATGTTAATATAGAAATGAAGTGTGTTGGCTTTTAGAGTCCAAATTACTGTACAAAGTACGCGGAAATGCTTGTAATTAATTTAAGTGCTGCCCCAAAAAGTAGGCAACATTTATTTTCATTGCGTTTAGAGCTAAAAGCTTTGCCTTAAATAAATAGACATCGCAAGCTTTTACAGTTTTAGAATTTTGGAAACTTTTTCGAATAGAAATTCATTAGCTTTTAGCATTGAAATTTGGTAACTATCGAATGCAGAGCACACCCTTTTGCTGCGCTTAATGCGCTTTCAATACGCATATCTCACACACACACACACACACAAATGGGGAAAATGCAATGGAAAACTGACAATAAGCCCAATCAGCGTGATGGCAGTGTCAGTTGCAGTGGGTTCTGGCCATAATTAAATGCAAATCAACACTGGCCTAATGGAAGAATTTTAGATATTAGCAGTTACGCTTCAGTATGTAATACTATAGAGTTTAGAGAGAGGCTGCCTGACCCCAGCTGACCTGACCTGAACTGAACTAACCGGGCACTCTGTTAAAGCCCGTTAATGGAGCCGGTTGACAGTGATAGCGGGCCTCAGATAATGGGCTCGTTCAGTGTATTGCGATTACCCATTGAAATGGGGTATTATGCAAAAGGTCGACTGCATTTGCTGGCAACCTGTGCGATAGAGAGGGAGGGGGAGAGATAGAGTTAGTGAGAGAGAGATGGGAGAGAGTGTGAAGGTAACACATTTTTAGCCAACTGCTGCGTGACGAGCAGCTTAATCTGCAGACTCTCACACTTTGCCCAACACTTTCTACCTCTCTCTCTCTCTCTCCCCTCTCCCTCTCCCTCTTTCTATCATTTTCTGTTGCCATTCAGCTGCTGCTCATGTTTCTTGTTTCGTGCCCGCACATAATGCTATCCGGAACCTGCTTTGCATTGCCATAGGCAGCTGAAAGACACCGAAAGTGCAGTTGCTGATAAATAGACAATGCTGCAGCATGTGGCATGGAATACTTTTGAGCCAAGGCAGAAGCAGCAGGAGGAGCTGTAGCAGGCAGCTGTAACAGGCAAAGCCGAAGTTATGACAGCATGAAAACAGACGGCCAAAAGCATGTTGCAACTTTGCTTGCAGTTGCAGATACGCTTGAGCTGCGAATGTGCAAGAAATACAAATAAAACATCAAGAAAAAAAAATATAAATAAAAAACCTTGAATCCCGCACTATATAGATACTGTAAAATACTACAATGCCAAGTTAAATATTCGATGTACACTCCGCACATTCCTAACTCGTCTCAAGCACGTTTTTAAAGCATAGTTTTTTTTACTTTGCTATCGAGAAATATGAAAACTCTTATCGTATTAATAGTATATTTTCTTTTTTCCAGAAATATGAAAACTCTTATCGTTTTATCAGTTAATAGTATATTTTCTTTTTTGTTTACTTCTATACTTAATTTTCTCACATGCAGCGAATTAGTTTACGACTTTGGTTTTAAAAGCCGCACATAAATATCGATTGATAGTAAAAATTTAATACATATTTTTTAAGAGCCAGACATAAAACCAGCTTGGGTTTTCTCACGTTGATAAGCTTGCTAGATACATACATATATCATACGTATATTAAAACGGAAACTCTTCAATTAGGTGTGCGTCATAAACGCAGCTCGCAGCACAATCGCAGCCACATATCCCACAGCCAGTGTGACCAACATAACTGAGGTATCCTGTCGCAGTGGCTGTACACGTGTGTGTGTGTGTGTGTGTGTGTGTGTGTGACCAGCATAGCATGAGGTTGAAATGCAATCTAAAGCAAAGCAAAGCAAAGCACAAACTTAAAAACTGTTGACCCATTGGACACGACCACAAAGTGGATGATGCAGTGCGAGGCGTTTGTGTAAATTGCAGTATGCGATGGCCAATATGGCCAACAAAACTGCCAAAGAGCACAAAACCAATGGTTGGGAAAAGTGCGACCCACACACAGACAGACAGACAGTCGGGCACACAAACAAGTACATATGTATGTGCCTGCCTGAGCCTGGCCTAGAAAAATCGAATACAATATAAAATGCCAAAATTGTGTGAGTTCAGGTTTTGCACGGGCAAATGTTTGTGATACCCTGTAGCCATAAAACAGCGGGGTATTGGGGAGTATTACAGCTATCTAGAAAATAAATATAAAATACAGAGGGAGAATATACTAGCTTAGAAGCACAGTCGATTATATGGTTCAATAATGTAGTTTTATTTTGATTGATTTTTTTTTATAGATTTTTCAGCAAAAAGAATGCAGGGTAATCGCAGTTTGTTACTTTCTCGTTCTTTCTTTATCTTTCTCTCTACTGAAATTTGTGCTGAAAAGTGTTGCCATTACGTAGCATAAAACAATTGCCTGGCACATCGCATCGCATCGCAACGACCCAATGCGCCTGATCCCGATCCCGTTTTGGGCTGAGTACATAAGCGTTGCGGTAGTCCCGGTCTCGTTTCGTGTGCGATTAGTTAAGCCGGCAAAAATAATGACAGCCCTTAGATATGGATAGCAAAACACAGAGAGACAGAAAGAGAGAGAAAGAGGGAGACTGAGAGACAGAGATAAAACTACAGATGGCCAAAGCACTGGGGATTAATTGAGTGATGACTCGTAGCTGTCGACTGGTTAATGGGTACCACCTCTCATAACACTTTACTTTAAGCACATTGAGAGTCATTGAGATAGCTCAACGATTGCAATGTTGCCTATTTATTCGGAAATCTATAAACATTTAGTTACCTCTTTGTATTGCGAATTTATTTATAATAATTATATGCCAGTAATTTAATTTTATAATCTAATACTTCCATTGTCGTACATTGACGGGTCTCTTATCGCGTTTCATATCATTGCGACGTAGTCGAACTTCTATTATTGGCCTACGTAGTGCCTTTATTGAGGGTTCCGGTTCAAAGAACAAATGCTCCTCCTTGCATTTATCAATGATTGCCTCGACTACGGAATGATTTGTAGCCAGTAATGTAACCGAAAAGTTCTCTTCCGTATAGACAAATTCGTATTTCAACAACATCTGATATTTTTTCATCAAGTCAAGTTCCGTCAATGAAATCCGTGTACTGCTCAGATGTTTGCGTGTCTCCCTGTTGAAACAATGTAATTTCTTGGAGAAATATTCATGGGTTGAGGGTGCTATCAATAACAATAGTTTGCTTAAATCCCTCTCGCCACTGATGTCTCTAAGCATTGGCTCAAGATAATGCGCTTTCTTCTCACATATTGATGATGTGAAACGTGGCGGCATCGTGCGACTTAGGACGCCACGTAGCTCGCTGTAGGTGAGGATGGTGCGACACTTTTGAGCCATATTTGAACCATTTTTGAACGCAGATTGATCAGAACTAACAGAAACGAGTTCACTTCCTTCATGATCTGCGAAGTCCGTTTCGATAGCTCCATTCATTTTAAGTGTTTTTTCTCTGTGTGTTTTTGTATTTTATTTTATGTTTTTTTTTTTTTTCAAGGTTTTAGATTTTCAAAGAGAGTAAATTAAAAAGGTTATAAATGATTATACAATTTTCCCAAGGGTTACCTGGAATATAAAATTGTTTTCAGAGCGTGCTTCGCATACAATTTTACCCAGACCAAATATTTTTGTGGCCTATTCCTCCACATATACATATTTCTGTATATCTGTTTAAAGTACATACAATCCACTACTTGTCAGTATTATTGTCATTTATTTATTCAATTTAATTATATTTTGACTCGCAACCACATGAGTAAAATTCTGTCTGCGGTTTTCTTAAGATATTTCAAATAATTTGTGAATATTAATTAGTAGACAAGACTTATGTAAGCATGGAATGTTTGAATTTATTCTGTTTTTCATCTTCTTCATCTGTTTGTCATCGTAATGAACTTTATGTTGTCATCTTGCAGCAATATCTCTGCATGTGACAGTCATTTGTGGCAGACTTAAAGGGACAAAGGCATAAATAATTGAAATTCTAATTATAAATAAATAATTTCAATTGGATCAAATTGATTTTGCGCTCTCACTTTATCTCCCCCTCCCTCTCTCTTTGTATATGTGTGTCTTGAAGGTTGTCAGGCACAAACAACTGAGAAGGGAATGTTGTGTTATGAGAGGGGAAATCAGATTTAGGGGAAAGTTGAATTTTTATGGAATTTTTTAATATATAGTATATTTAGAAAAATATCTTTAATTCCAAAGAAACTTCTGAAACTCTATCTAAACTGCGGCTAATTACTTCGCTCGCCCATTCTACAGTTGGGTATTAACTTATAGCGCATATAATCTACGACATATGGCAATTTGTCAAGCTGTGTGAGAAAGAACAAGCGGCTGGCTTTGCTCTGGTCTGTCTGGACAATTGGCTTATATGTATATAAAAGGCTAGCGGCCAGTCTGGCCAACTGCCAGAATACCGTTGGTTTTCTGTCATTGTGGCCAAGATGCAACGATGTCAGACAAGGTGAATTGGCCCTTTGGCGTCTCTCTCTCTCTGGCTACGTGCCGAGAACCTGTCGCTGCGGGAGTCTCCTTTATTTCCGGCATGTCCACGCCTGTCCAAACAGCTGGGGAAATGGGAAAACTCCTACCCCACACGCCCATTTAAGGAAACTCATGCTTTCAATTGTTACTATGGAGGGCACAAGTGTTTCTCCACTATTCTCTGCGTCATGGTCAAGCTTTTGACTTGACTCATTGCCGAATCGGATGGGGAAAATGTATATAAAGCCCGCAGCAACTGAACAATCTCTGGCATTGTTTAAACTACGCTTGCCATGAATCAATCGACGGAAAATTTTCTTGATTATATTGGAATACTTATTGCTTCGGATCCAGAGCTAAGGAGTAGGGCGTCTGCAGCTCCAATCTTAAATAGCGGTATAAGTTCTATACGTATCTGGAACTCGCAGGAAAATAATTTAGAACGATTGGGCCCACGGCAATTGAAATGCAATGAGGAGGAATCCAGACACGGTTGGAGGTATCTGGTTAGCAGACTAAGGCAGCAATTTAAAGGAATCGGTCAAAGAATTCAACATTTGTTGAAGAAGATAAAACGTTAGTCAAATAATTATTATAAATAATTTCTGGCAGTTATAAAACAGCATATTAAATCACTTGGGAAATAATCTATGACTATGGTAATATTCATAAATTCGTCGTTTTGCCAATTAAATAAATGAAAATGATTTGCGCTGACTCAGGGCCAAAAGCGAAGCTCGAACAACTCAATTTTCGGGCTAATGAAAATATATTGCATCCCCAGCCCCAGAGAGGGAGAGAGACAGAGAGAAGGACAACGCATAGAAACAAGATATAACTTCATTAGGCGCACTGAAGCGACGCGAGCTATGCGATACTATATCTGACATGTCGAGTACTTAAAATGAGAAATATCTTTAAAAAAAAATGTAAGAGAAATAAAAAAGAAAAGAAAGCAGACATCGGGCGCGTTCGTGTAGATATTTTACGCAACATAATCAATAAAAGCGCTAAACGCAAACATAAATAAAGGGATATGCGAATGCGGCACGAATTTATTAGCCATCAGAAGACCGTAACGGAAGAAAAAGTAACAGATATATCTGGATATATATATATAGTATTGGCTTATGTGTCTGTCTGTCAATGGCAGAAAAATGATAAAAATAAATAAAAGACTGTTAAGTTCGGTGAAGCGTAAGACGCGTAAACAGTTCAAGGACTTGACTCTCTCTCTCTCGCTCTCTCTCTCTCTCTGGGCCGCATGATTTATTTACTTTCGCTTGTCTTTCTATACTGATGACCTGCCCTGCATGTCTTCTATATATCCCTGTGTGTGTGTGTGTGTTGGTTCAATTGCTGCTTAAGTGTGGCCACATTTCGAGAGGTTTTATTGGCTACGTGCAACTGCGCAAACAAATTTACATGACACTGAACTGTGCGGCTTGTCTGGCCTGCTCGTTTACCTGAGAAAGAAAGGGAGAAAGAGAGAGAGAGAGAGGGGGAGGGGAAGGGGGAGATACGTCCCATTCCAAGTGGCAATTGGTACAGCATTATTGAAAGATTGATGAAACTTTTCGGGCTGCAGCAACACTGACTTAAGGACCGACCCGACCAACGACTATCCGCCGACTGCAAGATAAATGACTTGAGTTCCCCTCTCTCTCTCTCTCTCTCTCTCTCTCTCGCACTCTCACACTCTCTATCTGCCCATCTCTTTCGAGCCAAAAGTTATTGCGGTCCATGGAGGCGCTTATAATGAATAATGAAAGATTTGCTGCCTTTTTTTTTTTTTTTTTGGGGGGGCGTTTTATTGTCGAGCGTTCAGAGCAAACAATAAAATGCCTGACCATTGACTAAATTTGTTTGAGAGGCGACCCTAAATCGTACAGCTCCCTAACATCTCCCAAGCCAGTTGAATATCGTGTGAGAAAAGCGTTGAGCAGCGTTCACACTTTGATTTCGGTTGCGGTAGTCTCTCTGTGTGTATGGGTGTGTTCCATGTATTAATGGCTTTTATAACGCTTCCTGCTAGACCCACATATATCTTGTTTTGCCCTAAGGTCTCTGCAAGCTTTGTGGTGTGTATGACCAATTTGACTGTCAGCAAGTTCTTTTGATGCCAAATATTGGCTCAAAATGTTTCTCTTTCCGCTCTCCCTCACTTTTTCTATGTGTCTCTCTCTGTGTGTGGTTGCCTGAGGCCCCTTTGATTGAATGCCGCATCATAATTGCGGTATTCGGTTCATTTCATGTTGGTATCTCTTTGATATGTGCCCTACTTTCAGTTTTTGGGGGTGTGCCGCCTGCCGCCTTGACAAATGCCTCGCATTGATTGCCCTGTTCCCAATTCAAATTGTTAAGGCTTTATTTCCGCATCCGTATCTCGAATTTGAATGCAATTTTCGGTTGAATATTGCAGTGAAATGAGCGCAAAGATTGATGGGGCTGTCCGAATGTGGAATTTCATTTAATAACTTATTACTTTTTCTTATTTTACTTGTTTTTTCTTTTGTTTACTTCAGAGTTTTTTCCACAGAAATGAAACGAAATCAAAAAATTTAAATTATGAAAGGTTTTGGTTACACTTTACTTGTTATTTTGCGCTGAAAACTTTTCAAATTTTAAGGCCAAATTTGTGTGGGAAATTCTTGAGAATGAAAATGAGAGTTTATCAATAGATCGCGTGTGGGTTGAAAGAAATAAGCCTGGGAAAAAAGTCGAAAAATTAAAGATGGGTTTTTCCCAACATTGTTTTATTACGTATACGTAATATTTTAGGGTGTTGGTATAATAACAAAGCGATTAAGCAATCCACAACGTTTCCAGCATACTGCCAGTCTATATAACTCTTTTTCTTTATTTTATTTTATATTATTTGGTTCTATTTATTTATTTTATACATTTATTTCTTGAAACTTAAAGAGTATATTAAAGGTTAAAGTATGAATTGAAAGATATAAGCTTGAAAATTAAAGAGACTAGATAAAAGACTTGCTGAGAGTGTCGCACAATAATGCCACAAGGTTCTGCTAACAATGTTTAATTACGTATACGTAATAACTAATGTCGGGGCACTTCATAGCGATGTTTCCTGCTTCCTCTCTCTCTTGCTTATTAGTAGCCTGTCAAGAGTGTATCTGTGTGTGTGTGTGTGTGCTGGCAATTAGATACATACAATTTGCTCAATTTAGTACATTGTCACATGAGCTGACAGCAGGGGGCGGTGGGGCATGTTGGGTGGTTAGAAGCAGCTAGGAATGTGGCAAAGTCATGGTCAGAAAACTATTTACATGGCGTTGGCAGCTGTAAAAAGCGACAGGCGCTCGCTGGCTATTTGCTGTCTCACTCGCCTTGTCTCTCTCTCTCTTTGTCTCTCTTGGTCGTAGAAGTTCCGCTTTGACATGCGGAATTTGTTTGAAAATTTCATTGCTTTTCACGCCCGAACAATTTGGCCGCCTGCTGCTTGTGCTTTTCAAGCTGATGTTGCCACTGCTGCTGCCACTACTGTCCGGCAGGTGTCGAATGTCACAGGGTGCCCCTACTCGCCCCCGCTGCGCTGCTGTGTGTTGTGGTCTCTTTTTATTTCCTGCTGCTTTCTTTGTCTTGTTTTGGCATTTTTAATTAAACACACGGTGAAAAAAGGTTCCCTGCTTCTGGCCGCCTACACATTTTGTGTTTAATAAATTAAGCTATTTTATTTCAGTTGCCTGTCGCAGTACCGAACCTGTGGCTCATTAAGGCGACTACGTGAGCATTTAGCAGGTGTATGCAGGGGCAGGGGGCAGCTGCAGAGTGTACTATTAGAATGAGGCACGTGTTGCTGTTGTGGCATTGTTTACGTTTCATGGCGGCGGTTTTTGCTCTCTACAACTTGCGAATTTCTTTTTTTTCTTCTTTTTTTTATGGCATCGAGGATTTTGTGCTGCTTTCACAGTTGCTTAATGGCCCCTTCCTCACCCCCCTTCCGAATTTTTCCGCCTCTTTCTTCAACGTCCTCTTGGTTGGCACATTGTATTATTATTATTTTTATTATTTTTTATTGTAATGAAGGCAAAGAGAGTGTGAAGAGCAAAGTTTTTGTATAATTTCGTTGGTTTTGTTGATGTTTTTCTTGTGCTGCGATTGTTGTTCTTCTTCTTTCACTTCTTCTCTCCTTCTTCATCTTGTTTTTTCAAATGTTATATTTTTGTTTATTTTCATTTTTTTTTGTTTGGCTGCCAGGGCAATTTTGTAATTAAAATCACGTTATTATTTGTTATGCCAGTCAAATGAATTGTGTCAGCATAATTATATATGTATGCATGTATATAAGGAATCTGATTGCTCTTGGCAACATCAACAACAACAACAACAACAACGGGAATGAGCAAACAGAACAATATGAACCCCACAAAGTGCACAAGTGAAATGTGAAATCTACATATTTATGAGTGTTGAAATTATGGCTACATGTCCGCACATGTCGTCCAATGTTACTTCCGTTTCCGGTTGCTCTACCGACATGAGAAAACTTTTAGCATTCCTTTTTTTTTTGTATTTTTCTTTGTGTTTTTGTTTCTCTGTGCACACGTTTTTCAACGAAATTATTTCAAATGAAAACAATTTCTTTCTTCTTTTCCCACTTTCCATTGAGTTGGTCATTTTTTTTCCAGTTCTAGCTAGTTTGGCTTTAACCCTTGAGCTGCCCCTAGACACTGCACAAAATGTTAGTTTTATATTTATTGGATTATAACTTGCAGTAATTTTTTATATATTATTTTAATACTTTATTTTTTTGAGAAGATATCTTCCAGTTTGGTATATATTATTTATTAAAGTATTTACATAATAAATAAAAATATACTAAACTTTGTTTTGCCTCCAATTAGGAATTTATCATCACGTTCCGTAAGTTTGTTGTCTCAGTTTGTGAATTTTCTAAGTAAATTTCGCATGTGTCGTCAAAGTTGCGTAATCTCCCCCCCCCCACAGGGGATGTCTAAAAATATCCAAAAAAGTTAAGCAAAACTTTGACAAGTTAATGCTTTGTCAACTATTTGAATCATCGCTTTGGCTAAGCACACTTTGTAGTAGAACTTTGCCTTACTCTATATATACGATATACCAATCATTTTTGCCGGCTGTGGAGCTGCTGAGAGTGAAATGCCTCTGTGCTTAGCATTGTTACGTACGATATTTGTATTAGCCCTGAGGGTTGCATAAACTTTGCTTTCTAAAACCGGCAACAACAACAACAACAACAACAACGACGACGACGACAGCAACAAAAGCGAAGCGCAAAGAATTTACAGTTGACATTTTTAAGCAGGCGCAGCGAGAACACATGCACGCAGAAAGGCAGCTGTAATGGCGGCCTGTGTGTGTGTGTGTGTGTGTGCTATAATTGTTCCTGTTGTTGTTGTTGCTGGCAGGCAGGCACTACAATTATGATCACACACACACACACACGCGCACAACTTGTGATGGCGTGCTGAAATGGAGCCCATGTTAGAGCAGGCTTTGTGACGACATAATAAGCAACTATATGGCCCACTGTTGTACAGTGACTGCAAGCAGTATACGTTCGTGTACTAGCATGCTTGGGTAATTGCGGCAACGCCTTTTTGTCGCACTGTTCAGCGCCAAAGCCAAGAGAGCTGAAATGAAAACCATTTGCCCCGATCTCCCCCTCTCTGCTTTGGCTGTCTTTTGCAGTTGTTGCCTCGTCCACAGTCGCGGCCCCTTGTTTTTGGCCACTTTTCATTTGGTTTTTATTAACACAATTATTCCGCATGAGTCTTAAAGCCTTCACTTGCCACGTTAATTGTTGGCGCGTGCTTTAAACGCATTTGTTCTGCATTTTTTTCTTTTAAGTATGAAAATAATTAAATTATTATTTATTGTTTGCCGACATGCAGTCGCCCCATCATTTGTCCCACAATGTTGTGCACAATTTAATGATGATTTGTTGAGCCCAACCATGCCAGACATATGCCATGAACTATGACCTAAGTGCAGGCCAACATAAATCGAAAGTTTGCAAGCCTTTCAACATAAAAAAATAACAAGTCGGTAAGGTTACAGTCGAGCACGTCCGACGTTAAGATACCCTTCGCCAAATTCCCAAAATCCGTTGTAAACGTGTAAAAACCTATATTTAAAAGAAATAATTCTGCATAACTTATTCTACTATATATGGCTTACTCTCTCTTAAAAACTCGCGATTTAAAATTAACAAAAAAAAAAAAAAAATGTCGAAAATTCATATATGAAAATATCGAAAATATCGAAAATTTTCAATAAGTGCTTTTTGCTTTTTTTTAAATGTAGAATCACTCAGGTTTTTAAAACATAAACAAAATGACATTCCGCGTGAAAATCGTTTGATTTTTAAGAAAGTTACGATAGGTGTAAAATGAGGGTACCAGGCCTGTTGAGTGTGCTACATGTCTAATTTTTTGACCATTTCGACATGATTTTTGGGTCAAAATTAAGTATTGTTTAAAATCGATTTAAATGATTGTTTATTACTAATATTGAGCTCCGCAATCGATTAAATCTAAAAACTCGCGAATTAAAAAAAATAAAAAAAAAATTTTGTTGAAATTTCACAGGGGGGACCCTTACCTAAATTTTCAAAATATCGAAAATTTTCAAAAAGGCCTTTTTGTTATTTTTTAAATGTAGATTCACTCAGGTTGTTAAAACATAAACAAAATGTCATTCCGCGTGAAAATCGTTTGATTTTTAAGAATGTTACGATCGGTGTAAAATGAATGTATCAGGCCTGTTGAGGCTATGACATGTTCAATTTTTTACCATTTTGACACGATTTTTGGGCCAAAATTAAGTATCGTTTAAAATTGTTTTAAACAATTGTTTAGTACTAATTTTGACCTCCGCAATCGATTAAAACTAAAAACTCGCAATTTTAAATTTACAAAAAAAAAATTTTGTTGAAATTTCACAGGGGGGACCCTTGACTAAATTTCCAAAATATCGAAAAATTTCAAAAAATCTTTTATGCTATTTTTTAAATGTAGATTCACTCAGGTTGTTAAAACGTAAACAAAATGTCATTCCGCGTGAAAATCGTTTGATTTTTAAGTAAGTTACGATAGGTGTAAAATGAGCGTATCAGGCCTGTTGAGAGTGTTACATGTCTAATTGTTGGACCATTTCGACATGATTTTTGGGTCAAAATTAAGTATCGTTTAAAATCGATTTAAATGATTGTTTAGTACTAATGTTGACCTCCGCCATCGATTAAAACTAAAAACACGCTATTTTAAATTTACAAAAAAAAAATTTTGTTGAAATTTCACAGGGGGGACCCTTACCTAAATTTCCAAAATATCGAAAATTCAAAAAGTCCTTTTTGCTCTTTTTTAAATGTAGAATCACTCAGATTAAACAAACAAATTTCAAACAGAGAATTCTGGACAAATCAGTTTTTTGTATACCCAAAAATAACGTTATGAATTAAAGTATTTAAAACATTGTGTGTATTTTCATATATCATGCCTTTGGCTAGCCTGGCAGAGTGTTCAAAAGCCTAATGCGAGAGAACGCTTTAAATGTTGCTCATACGCCACGTTGTTAATAAATTACACAAATTATAGACGACACAAAACGAGACGAAAAGGCTCGAAATGTGCGTCTAGAAAGCATAATACGACACAAAAAGGAAAACAAATGAGGATTTCTTTATACCCTTGCCCTGGGGGCGGGTATATGACAGATAGACAAACAAACAATAATTATTAAGCTTAAATTGGGCTATATATTTAATAGTTAGTGAATATATTAATAACGATGTAACTTTTAAGATATTTTATGGTATTTATAACAATTAAATCATTACGATATTCCAACAACCCCATCCACAGTTAGTGTATGCGTCTGCCAACTGTAACGAGGTCCGACAAAAATGCGAGCTGGCAACAGCTGAGGCATCCAAAGGGTCGCATGTGAGTGGCATCGCCGTCGAGTGGCGGCGAGTGGCAACGCCTGTCGGCGACGGCATCTTAATAAATTTCGCTGGCAACACTTTGGCGTTATTAATACTTGAGCGAATGGGTTGGAAATGGTACCCAAAGGCAGCTAAAAACCGCTAACCAAGCTCGGGTAGACGGTGCTTAATTACACACGCCCCCCAACCCACACAATAAGGGGGGTACTGCCTTGGCATTTAGAAGCTTAAATTAATTTCGTGCCAACTCTAGCTCAGTTTAGAGAGCGTACATCGAGCTGGTCATGATAGAATTTCGCCATAAAATTCGATTAGCAGTTAGGGAGATATTTCTAGGTACATGTCAACATGTTGGGTAACTATGCTTAATTAAACAAATTCCTTGTGTCACGTCGTTTCACTTGCTTCCGCCTACCTTGCTTGCTTCTTCTTCTTCTTCTGCTGCTGCTGCTGCTGCTGTCTTGGCCAATTTGGCAGAACACACACACACACACACATTCCTGTAGATTGGGTACGCACTTTTGCCTAATGATGTCTCGATGCTCAAGTCGTGCATAATTTGCCAAACCGAATTGAAATCAACATGACTGAACCTGGGCATACATATCTTATATGGTTTATATATAGCCGCCCTGTCAACGCAATAATCCAAGCTGTTTCAGACATGTTAAGTCATTTGATGCGCACGCCCACGCGGCTGACTTGCCACGCCCCTTGCTGTTTATTTAAATTAACATATTCCTCTACGAGCCCGGAAAGAGTCTGCCAACTTTTTTGCATAGTTTAATTGGCTACAAGTTTCCGGTCTCAATTTATTCGAATTTATTCGTAATGAAAATCGGTTTCAACCATTTCATGTCCATAGACCAGACCCCGAAATTCACAAAAGATTCGGAAGATCAACTGCTCCTTACGCTCGTAATAATCATCGGCATTACGATCGAGTGCATCCACTTCGGCCTTGTAATCCAACAATTGCTGACGCATGCGTAGCGTATCCTCATTGCAATTGAAACTATTATCGGAGTGTGGTTCCAGTGTGAGCAACGAGAGCATAAACGATAGATATAGCTGAAAATACCAGACCTATCAATATTGTTAGGCTTGTGCTTTGTGTGTGTGTGTAAACTCAAGAGTTTTTGCCTTACCTCCTTGTCTAGCGGTAATTCGTGGGTTAATATGTTCTCATCGTGAGCATGCTCCACGGCATAAGTAATATCCATGGCAATATATGATATATATATAGAGATCTGTGTGTGTATGTGTGTGTGGGGTGCGTTATGCGAGCGTCTAACGGGTGTGGCTGCCACTCAGCGACTGTTGCTGCTCGCCTCAGGCTCTTCATATTTTATGGCCCTGTTTCTGTTTACATGCATGTGAGTGTGTGTGTGTGTGTGTGTGTGTTTGGGAGAGAGTGTGTGTACTAGTGTGTGTGTGTATTTTGTCTGTATTAGGTCTTTAGCTGCACTTTGTTTATTTTCATTTGGCGATTTCGCAGCGCATTTGCATCGAGCTTTATCAACGTTTTTGCGGGGATGCCCCTGTTTACATTAATTGAACTGAGAAACATCAAAGAGCGCAGCTTTATATAGTTCTCTCCTTCCTCTTATATGCTTGAAAGCCTTTTATATCAAGCACTTTGAATTTTAGTATTAATTTTAAAAGCCTTCTTTGAGTTTTTTTAATAGTTTCTGCTTAGTTTCTGTATTAATTCGCATAATATTTCTCACTTCGTCTAGTTTTATTACCTTAGCGTATAGGAAATAAATAAATAATCATGCAGTTACCAGGTACGTAGGTATATGGCTTTTACTTTTACTTCCACATTCACGCGTAGGAATATATATACATAAATATATAAACATATAATATTTACACATATGATATTGTCTTCGTACGGATACCCTTTTATTTAAATTTCTTACTCATAAAGTACACTTTCGATCTATCTGTAGATTTTTAAATATGTATATATAGTAAAATATATTTCCCTGAAATTTTCCTATATGCCATATAATATTTCTGTTTCAAATATTTTCTCACAACGTATACCTTACAGGGTATAAATGCGCGTAAATACGATTTATAGTTCTGCGAGATCGTATGACAACAGAAGACAGAACACAAATGCAAGTACAGGCAGAGGATGAAGAGAGTAGGGTGTGGGGTTGAGGATGGTACAACTGTGAACAGGGCTGGGCATTTAAAAGTCAAGTTGGTGCAGTAAAACGGTAAATAAAATTGACACCCGCACAAGGGGAGAAATATAAACCGAAATAGTGTAAACAAACAGTAGCGACGCTTAGGCGAATAAACATTGCAACGATGGCCCTGGTTATAGAGAGAGAGTGAGAGGGAGAAAGAGTGAAACCGCAGATACTCACTGAAAGAGAGAGAGGGAGAATAGAAGAAAATACGATGCGGTAAACTTGAGTGTAAGGTGGAGGCAAAAAATGCTCTCGCTCTCGCATTTTTTTATGAATTTTACATTTTGTTTATATGTATTTTTATGGAGATTATGTCGAAAATGGTTCGCAAACGGCTAAGCCAGTGAGAGAGAGAGTGAGAGAATGGGAGAGAGCATGTGAGAGAGAAAACTTGTGTGTGTGTGTGTACGTGTACGTGCAGCACAGGTTGCATAAGACGTTGGGCTGGCCCCTATGCAGTGTGTAATAAAACTTAAGTGCCGGATATTGAAAAGCTCGTGCTGATTCCCCTGGCTAATGTTAGTGAATAATAAAAAACAGCTAAGAAAAATTATAGATAGAGAGAGAGAGAGAGAGATAGAAGAAATTTCCAGGTAAACATTCTATATCTTAAAGCAATTCAATGATTAGCTCAGCTAAGCTAGTAAGTGAATTAAAAAACTTGTGAGTTGCAGATAAGCTGCACAGTAAATTAAAACAAGCAATTATCGAGATGCTAATATACACATTTATATATAATATATGCAAATTATGTCTAAAGCTCTCAATGGGAACATTTACTTATTAATTTCTCTCAGAAACTTGTTGTCAAAGAGTTATTTCTTTTCTTTCTCCAGAAACTTGTTGTCAAAGAGTTATTTTTTTTTTTTCTCGTTATAACTATTTAAAGAAATTCTAAGAAATTTATCTGCTTAAGAAAATATTGCTTTTAGAGTCTGGCAAGATAATTATTCTACTCCTTTTATATTAATCCCAATGTATTTTCATGGAATTAACACTTAAAAGCTTACAAAATTAATTATTATCGCAGATTTTGCATTCCTCTTCCCATGCTCTGCCTTTAATACGCGCTCACTCTGTTTTTTCTTGCTTATTTTCTCACTCCCTTTTTCTGCAACCCTACACTCTGTATTTATGCGACTTATTCATGATAAATTTTCAGTGCAAATCGCAAATCGCTTGGGGTGCGCAACTCTTCGCTGGGAATCACACATCGCAAATCGCTTAGCGATGTCACCATCAAGCGGCGGTTGCAAATAAATTTAATTAAGCAATCAATGTCTTAATTAAAACGGCAAGTGCCGAGCAGGAGCGGGACAAGAGGGCGGGGGGGATAGGGCGTGTCGTGTCGTATGCGATGGCAGAGCATGAGTAATGAAATTTGGTGTTGTCATGTAAATAAGCAGGCAGATGCCAGCGCGACTTGCTGCTATCACACACACACACACAGTCTGTATATATGTGTGTATGTATGTGTATTCACAGTCAAGGGTGACAACGCACAGACGTCGTCGCAGCCGTCGCCGACGCCGTCGTTAGCGCATATCGAAAATGAAGGAAATGAAATAAATCAAGACTCATTAAACCGCAGAAGGAGCTGGGAAAACCGCAACACGGCAGCTGCCACGGTAATCGTGTCGCGTGTGTGCGTATGTGTGTGTGAGGGTATTGTCTGTGTGTGGGTGTGTGTGCCAGCTGTGTGTGTGTGTGTGAGTGCGTTTAGGTTATGTCAGCGCGCGCCAAAGCAAAGTTGACAGTTGTTGTCAACTTAATCATCGTCAAAGCACACCCCAACCTCACACACACATACACACATAGATACACACGCAGACACACACACACTCACCTACATTAGATTACTTATGCATTGACAAATACTTATCTATGCGCCAAGTTGAACTTAATTTCTAGCGATAACGATAACTCGACATATTGCCAGCTCATTATGCCACGCTCTCTCTCTGTGTGTGTGTGTGTGTGCGCTGAGACACATATACATTTATTATGACATCGCCATTTTGGTGGCAATTTCCTTCTGTTCAGCGTCTTTTGTTATTTCGACTGTCTCTGACTCTGCTTAATAATAGCAAATTACACAAGTAATTAGTCACGCATTTAATTATTATTTATGGCTTTCCCGCCCATTGCATATGTGAGAGTGTGTGTGTGTGGCATTATGTGCATGTGTGTGTGTGTGTGTGCGTGAAAGTTTTCTATTATGCCTTGTAGTATGTCGCCGCGATTTAGTTGCTCTTGTAATTATCTACTCGACTGCGTGTGCTTTGCTTTGATAAAATATGCATGCGGCAATGGGAAAATGTTAATCTGGTTTCGCTGCCTTTGTCAGGATCTCGAAAGAAGAAGAAGTGGGATTGCTTTAGGTGTGTTTCTAGCGGATTTTTGAAGGCAATTTTGGTATAAGCTGCGGATAAATTACTGCCTCACTGAGCTCTGCGAATTTCTGAAAAAGGGAATTAAATATAAATTTGTTATAAATTTTTAATAAATTGGGAAGAAATATAAATACGATATAGCATAAATTTCTTATATATATAGGCAAGTTATAATACGTAGAATTATGAAAAACTGCCTATATGTTTTAAGAACCCTTTCCTATGCCCTGAAAGCTGCAAGTCATTAATTTCAGAAAAGAATTACAAAGTAATAGCTGCTATATATAATAACAACGAGTATTTAACAGAGCTTACAATATTATAAACAATTTTAATATGAGTATTAGCAACAATTAAGATTATTATGAAAGTTTCAATAATTATATTAATATTTAAATAGTTTTTTATGAATTTTGTATACTGTAAAAATGTATTTAAATTTAAGCTTTAAATATCTTGACAATTTCTTTATCAGGAAATAGTTTCACACAAAAAGGTTTCCCTGGCGATGAAAAGGTCTTTGATTTGACTTCTGACAAAGGGTTGTGTGACTTCTCTGACCCAGAGAAAATTCTTGAGAAAGGCTGCCCAGAAGGCAGAAAGTTACATTCATCTGCCGCCTCTATTGACAAGGATTGTGCCTCAAATTTGGCTTTAAATTGATTTAAACACGCCTCGTTTGCGATGCCAAGAATTCTTGTCATGTTCGATATGGCCAAACCAATTAATTATAGTATGTGCCTATATATATATATTTTCTGACAAATTGATGTATACTATGCGAGTGAGGCTCAGAGGCTCACAGCTGTTGCCAATTAGATTGAAGTTCGCAGTTCGGCCTGGCCAAAACTCGCTCACGTAGTTAGGCAAAAACTTTCATCGATTAAAAACTTTTGGCTCCCAAAAAGTATTATCAGCTCTTTGTAATATTTTGCGTGCCTTGTTGTGTTGTGTTTCTTTTGTTTTTATTTTTTTTTTTGCAAACTTGCGACAGCAGCTGCATGAAGTTTTCAAAAACATATTAGATTATTTGTCTTGTTGCATAATAATTGGGGAAAATGGGGGAAAATCGACGGCTGAAAGAGGAAAATCAATGGCGAAACCAAAACCAAAAACCGAAACCGAAACCAAATCAAATGTTCGACTATTGCCAATGGCAGCCAGAGATCAGGACATCAGGGCCAGCAGCAGCAGCAGCAGCATCGAGGTCGAATCTTTCGCTGCTGATTGCCTTCGCTTGTAAGCTGTTTATTGGGGCGTGATGTAATTAGCATAACCGAAGAGAAGAGGAAGAAATTGACGCGTTGAAACAAAACAGAAGCAAGGCAAGATGAGGGGGCACAGGGAAGATTAGACGCAATTTGCTTAATGCTAAAACTTTTAATCACTCATACGCTCCGTGGCACCCGCAATGAACAACAACTTTAGCTGCTGCTCTGGCGCTGGCTAAGTTAAATATATATTAGTAAACAAAGTGACTTGCGAAATGAAATAAGTGTAAATACGACAACAGCAGAAAAAAAACTAACACACACACAGGCACACACAGAGACACACACATACGCGCTGGCACACACGTACTTAGCTACAAATGCGCACTCAAATATGTATGTATGCGCATCTGATTAAACATGAGTGTGTGTTCACGAGTGTGCTCCACACTTCATGTGTGTGTGTGTGTGTGTGACTCAAAGTGTGTGTGTGTGCTGCTTGGTAATCCCCCAAGCTGCGTATCACAAGCGGGAGAGCACAGAAATTTTCTGCTTCGCCTTAATCTTAAGTTTAATTTCTGCTTTGACTTTCCCAGCACACACACACACACACTGACACATACACGCACATGCACGCATACTGCCAGAGAAAAATTCAACTTTTAATGCATATTTGCATACTACATATAAGAAAACTTAATAAACGGGTATGCCAGACGTAAAAAGGCAAATTAAAAGCTTAAGATATTTTTATTTCTAAAAATAAACTGTATTAAACTCTTTGCAAGCAAGCAGTTAACTTCTTGTTTAACTCTGAGATTTACAGGGTATTTGCTAGCCAGTTGCTTGCTGGGTTAATCAGCTGCTTCCCTGCTTTGCAGTTGGCCAAATACGATGACTACAATGTAAGCTTTAGCGCGTTAAAGTGCGACAGTGTGTGTAACTGGGCGACCTATTTGCCTAAACACACTCACACACAGTCAGGCACACACACACACACACACACACACAGTCAAGCACTCACGCCCTCTGCTGGTTAACTCTCACTTGGTTGCTCTGATCTGGCCTGGCCCGGTCTGGTCTGGTCTGGTCTGGTTTGGTCTTTGCTCTGGTTTTGTTCGCTTTGCCTCTCGTCTGACTGCCTCTCATAACACATTAGCGAAAGTGAAAGCCTCCATAATGACTGCTCCCAGTTGATTTTAATTTGCTCTGTGCGTGTCTGTGTCGCACACTGCGCTCTTATGCCCATAAATTTATATTAGTTGGCGATGCAGATGAAGATGCCAAGACGACGGCGAAGGGGAGGGAGAATTCTCTCTGTTGAGCCAAGTACTTATCTGCGACGACATGTTTATAAGAATTGTTTAATATTTCAGTACTGCGAAATTGACTCGACAAAATTGGAACAAGACACTGACAAAATGGTGGCAAATCGATGGTTGTCTTTGGGTCTGAAGACTTTCAGATAATTTAAAAACATTTCGGCATTTTAATTTGATATTTAATAGCAGGGAAATTGAAAAACAATTTGGAATATAATGAGTTGAAATACATATTGTATTATATTCCCTACTAAAGTGAATAAAATAAATGAGAATTGAATTAATAGAAAATTTATTATGATTTAATTGCTTAAATACTTGTATGATTGAATAAAAACCCGAAATAGATTTCCAACTATATAAAACAGCTGGCTTATATCGTATTAATTACTGTAGAAAAGTCTGCAAAATACAAATAAATTTACTCATTTTTATGAACTGCAAATGACTATCAAATAATCTGACGAAATCAAAATAGAATATCTTCAAAAAGAAATAAAAAAGACTTTGCCGACACGAATTGAGCAGCATTTGTTGAATTGATTTGGGTTGCGGATTGGGGCCAGATTGTCCATTAATTAAAAAGTCTGCTAGACTATTTTATTGAAGCGTATAATAACTGTTTTTCGCCCCCCCAAAGGCAAAGTACGCAAATAATTTCGATGGCCATTGCCGGCAAAGTTTCAATTTAATTGCATTAGCCATGCATACACTGAATGATATCGTATCGGATCTATTCCTCAATACCGATTATTTCTTTTTCTTTCTACATCTCTCTCGCTCCCCCAAATTAAATTTGATATAATCTGAGCACATTACAAAAGAAATAAATGGCAACTGGTAACTGGCAACTTTGATTTGACTTGGCTGCTATCGAAGCTATTGAGGATGCGAGGGAATGCTGGAGGTCGAGAGGAATTGCAACTAAGTCTAGCTGAGCCGGTTCAGACATTGGCTCAGACTTTTGGACACATTTGAATTTCATTTGCCAAGCTTACACATGGATGCATAAATATTTACGACTATTAGTCGAAAGAGAGAGAACTTGAAAGTTTTTCGATTTGCTTGCACACGCATTTGCATATCGATGGTCTAGTGGTGGTGATCCCTTTTCCTCTCCCTTCCCCTCTGTAGAAATACACACAATTAAAATAAACTTTACAAAACGTTTGCACTTTTTATGTGCATGTTGCTAGAAGATTGTTTTAAATATTTTATGCTAAATCTATGTAAAAACATTTTGCTGCACGAATTGAGTCAACAAAATGCAAATTAATTCGAAGGGGGACAACGTTGTCGTTGAGTCTGAGTTAGGACAAGGGAAACTGCCAGAAACTGGCTTGAAAATCAGGCCCAAACAAGTAGAACAACACCAACACCCGCCACAACATCAAGCAGCAGCAGGAAAAGACGAACAACAGAAGGGAAACTGTTCGTCTTTTGCACGTAGCCCATCATTATGGATATCCCTCGCCTGACTGCCTCTGTATGTGTGTGTGTCTGTGTGTGTGTGTGTGCCTGTGTTATTTATTTATTATTTATGTAGCTCAACTAAACGTTTTGCCACAAAAATTATAGCATAATATGTCAAAAAGCCTGAAAGACCCTTGCTTTAAATATGAAATGGGCAAGGGCGAAGGGTTTGTCTGCACGAATACAGCATACCCTAAGAAATGAATAATGATCTATTGAGTGGCTTGTTTCATAATCATCTTAGCCAAAGTGGTAGAGAACTTTGTATATTTAAAATTCCACTTGACTTGCTTTTGCCCCTGCCCCTCCTCTTGTTCTTGTGTATTGATATTACGTATACGCCGCGTGTGCTGGTCATGGTGAAGTAGTCCGGCTGCTTAGCCAGAGCCTACCGAGAAACTCTCTATAAATTCTAAAGCCGCTATTAGCTGCGACTTAGTAGCTGTAGCGAGTGCCTCATAAATTCAGCAACAACAACTAAGTGGACTCTCTTTCCGCCATTTTTCTTTTCTTTTTTTTTTTTTTTTGGCTGTTATGAATTTAAATGTGATGAACGAGCGATGGCATGGGGAGGGGGCGTCTGTCCAGCAATGGCAGCGAATTGTTATGCAATGCACGCGGGGTCTGCACCTTAAATCATTTGCCGCATCATTTAAAAGGCGTGTGAGGCAGTTGAGGCACAATTGGAATGTCGAAAGTTGCTGCTGTTGCTGTTGCCCGGGCAACTTTTGTGGCACGCATCCTTTTTGTGTGGATGCGTCTTTGTGCGCGTGTATTGAAAAAGTTTTCAGTTTGCAGTAGTTTTCAATGCGAGTTATGAAACCACTTAGGCTGTGTGTGGGCAAAGCTAAGGCTACCTAAGGCACAAGTTCATTGTAAAGTTGCAGGGGAAACGAGGGAGGCAAGAAGAGAGCGAGTCAGCAAGTTATGCAAAAGTCGAGTTCAGGCTTTTAAATCATCGACTGTCAGCGGCATACGCACCTGTATAACTGAAAAAAAGAAAAAAAATGAAGAAAAAATTAAATAAAATAAAATCGAATTTATGCCCATGTGTGTGTGTGTGAGTGTGTCTATATAACTTGTATATTGACTTTGGCGCAAAATAATGGCTGGCAATTTGTAGAGCCTACTTTTTGCCTGCTTGGCTTGGCCTGCAGACAATGAAATATATTTTGGCAAACACATGCCCCAAATTGCTGCACGTGTGTGCATGTCACCCGAGGCGTGTGTGCGTGTGTGTGTGTGCGTGCGTGTGTGTATGCTCCTAAGCACCGTCATCAGTTACAAGTGTGAACCATAAATTGTCATCAGCTTTGCGCCGTAGACTTTGCTTTTGGCTGCTTCAATTTATGGCGGATTTTCAATTTGTATGCCTCGCGACCATTTTGCCAAGAACTACCCGAAGCGTAGCTACTCTTACCAAGTGGAAAGTTAGGTTAGCTGCCCCACTTGATGTGACAGAAGCTTCTTTTCTTCGCAACGCAGATAAGTATGCTATAGAAAATCGTGTGACTTCTCGCGAAAATCTCATGTGAAGTTTTCTCTGCTCCTTCGTTTGTTGTAGTTGTTATCCCTATTTGTTGTTGTTGTTTTTTCGGTCTTATTGTTGTTGTTGTTGTTTGCCTTGTCACTGACATTTATTGCGCACATTCGTTGCCATTGATTTTTTATGCGTTTTTGAAGTAGTTCAGTTGGCGGCGCTCATAAGTAGGCAACGTTTTTTTTCACTTCCTGCCTCGCGCGTCGTTATTCGATTTTCTGGCAGCTTCTTCAGCATTTTCTTCCTCTTTTTTTTTTGGCACACAGTGATTATCATGTGCGTGTGTGAGAGTGTGGGTGCGTGACACACATTTGGTATATTAATGTTGTTGCTGCTGCTGTGAAGTAGATTTTAATATGGTTTACGCATCGCCGGAAACTTAATAAACTTGATTGTTGTTGTTATTTTTTTGCCATCCCAAGTTGTTGTTGTTGTTGTTGTCGTTGAAAACTTTTCACATTATTGACGAGCCAAGGCAAATATAGAGTAGTCGATGGCAGAGGCATATGAAATTTATGCGTAACACTATGAATATTATATGACTTCTGAATTGCGTTGAAAACTGCATTTTTACTACATGCGAGTTGAATTTAATTTCATATAATTTGGTGAAAAAAGTATGATTTCTTTTTTGATAGAGTTTTTAGTGTCGGCAGCAGTAAAAGTTGCACTATAAAAAATTATGGAATAAAATAAAATTGTATTTTCATTAATTTTCATCACTTGAAGTTTCCTTATGAGCAAACATAATACAGGGATTAGTTTAAACTTAGATTTATGAAAAGTTCTTGAAGTTACTTGAGTGTTCGCTGCATTTTCAATGTAATTGCAAATGTTTTGCTAACGTCATTCAAATTTTTGCCATAACATTGTTAAATGGATACCAAGCTGTGTCGAGGCAGCAGTTACTACGTAGTAGATAGATAGAATAAATAGAATTTCCAAGCGTTTAAAATATGAGGAGAGAGAGGCTCTCCTAGATAAAGTTGGTAGGGAAAGAAGAGCAGAGCGGAGGCTGCGCTGCGTGTATTCTATGCAAGTCAAGTCAATGCACGTCGTTGACGCCATTAATCTTCGTGCTACATTGAGCTGCAGTGGCGGGGTAGACAGGAATGAAGGGGGGGGGTGTAGCTGTCATGTAGCGACACTCGCAAACAGCCGCCGGGCAATGTTGCAGTTTGACTTGGGCTTCAGTTTCAAGTCAGCTGTCTGCAGCACGTTGTTCCAGCAGAGTGTGGATACATCGATGCTGGTTATAGGGTACGCCTATCTTGGCCATCTTTTTTAGCTCAGTCTATTTGCTAAGCCTTTTCACGCCTCCGGTCTATTTGCTTGCCCAGTAAAAATTTCTATGGAGCCCAGACCAGACCAGGCCAGGCCAGACTCTGCAACGGGCATTGGCCGAAACTTCTTGCTGCGTGTGCATGTGTGTGCCCCTTCCTGCTGCCGGATCCTACTTAAACAAATATACATATACCCCCACGCTACAGTCAAGGCATCAGGGGATTTTGTTGGAACTGCTGGTGCTGCTGCTGTTGCCATAGCAGACGTGCCTTGGCACATGTACAACAAGCCGCAGACGCCTTTTGATATGCAAAATAAAATTGTGCACAACGATTTTAATAAATATTCCCCTAGAAGTGACAACGAGAGTATGAGCAGCTTATTGAATATTTGCAAAGAGCCTTGTGTCACTATCGTGTTCCTGTTTAGATCCGCTTAAAGCCTTTAAAGAGCTTCTGCCAGACATACTAATTGCTTAGGTCTACAAAGTATAGAATGTGAATAGACTTAATAAACTTTAACAAAATGTTGCACAAATTCCTTACACAATTTGCAGCAATTTGATTAGGCAGAAGAAAATAATAAAATACTTTATTTTGCATATAATATAATACTTATAATACTTTGTATTTTCTGTGACACTAAAGCCCTTACATTGCCTCATATTTCCATATATACCTATGCACATATTTATAGCTTAAATCAACGATCCGCTTACAGTTACATTGGCTATAAGTCTCAAAGCCGGCTTTGCTTTTAGCCATTGCATCAATAAACAATTTTCGTCAGCTGCAAATCCCTAAAGGAGCTTAATATTCACACCTAACCGGCATATTATGATCCGCTAAGCCTCAAAGTAGTCAATAGACTTTTCCTTTGTGTGTGTGTGTGTGTGTGTTGCAGACAATAAGCGAGGCAAACAATACCTTGTCAAGGTCAATCAATTTGTGTGTTTATAAGGATTCGTACTTTACGGTAAGCCTTTGATGAACCTGTCAAAAAAAAAGAGAAGAACAAAAAAATCACTTTGTGTTCTTTTTTATGCGGCTCGTTGCAGTTAAACTCAAAATAAATAAATTGCCCTGCGTAAAGCCACATGGGGACATTATGCAGTCGCGCAGAAAGTTTATAGGCGCATCAAAAAAAAAGAAAAGGGGAAAAACAAAAAAAGCGAATAAAGCCAAAAAGCAAAAAATAAAATAATGAAAACACTCAGCAAATCCGAGCAGAGTCAAAAGGCAACCATCAACCGCAGGCAAGCGGCCAACCTCTGACAGCCTCTCAACTGTGTGGCAACCCTGGCAGTCAACCAACCAGCTAACCAAGCCAACCAGTCATTAAGCTCCCTCTCCCTCCCTGTAACCGCACTTTGTCCCTCCCCCGCACTCATTCGCCTGCTCACGTTATCAAGAGCGCAAAAAAGTCGATCGTTAAATCAAAAAGGCGCATTCGAGTGCCTGCAACATCATTAGTTGCAGTTCATACACACTCAAGCGCAAGTTATGACGCAGATAGCCTTCTTTTTGGCCAACACAGCCCCCCTCGGCCCACTCCCCTCCTGCGCCAACGCCCATGCTCTTACACTTTCTCTCTCACGCGCAGTTTTTTGTGTGAGGTGTCCAAATTAAATTTGCATCAGTTGCTCGACGAGCATCTAAATGATGCCAAAAATGTGTTCGAGTGTGTGTGTGTGTGTGTGTGTGTGTGTCTGCAGCATAAAGCCAAACAACAACAAGCAGAAACTGCAGTAACGACAACAACAACAACTCCTCACTTTGGCGCTTTTGCATGTTGCAGATTTTTTTTTCCGCGTGTAGTTTACTTTTTCATATCCTGTACAGGGCGCGTGCTCTGAAAGGGTCTGACAAATGGCTGGCAACATAAATTGTACAGAATATACAGTTACATATATTTTATGGTATCTTGCAATCAGCAAGCAGGGCACAATTTTTTGTAGAATGGCCAAAGGCACTCAGGGAAAAAATATGCCAACATTTTGCATTTCTTCCTTCCGCTTGCAAATCAATAAAGTTTTTAAGATCTCAATTTGGTAAACGAAAGATGAGTCAATTAAATAAACTCATGCAATGATTTAAATTTTGAATAAAAATACAATACTTCATAAATTAAAATTTCAGTCTCGGCTTAATGGGATAATTCAATTTTAAAAAATAATACATTTTAAATAAAATAATTGAATTTTCCTTAACTTAATTCGTCATTTAAATGCAGCCATGTAATGATTGAAATTGAATAGAATTATAATATTTTTTTGCATGGAATTTTCAGTCAAACAAAAAAATGAAAAATTCACTAGGAAACTTGCTCTGTAATTATTTTTTGAAACGTAGTATCTACGTTTCGATCATTTATGCGCTCTGTTACTTTAAGCGCATCACTCTGTCTGTCACGCGCGCTCTTCCCGTCTGTGTGCGCATGTATGTGTGTGTAGTTGTATGTGTGTTGGGCACTTAAATAATTTAGATTTTTGTGTCTAACATGCACAAGTGCCACAACGGCCCAAAAGATTCAAGTGCAGTGGCAGCTGCCAAAGTGAGTGACCCAGTTAGATAGCTGTAGGAGTGTCTATGTGTGATGACAGGGGAGAGGGATAACCGGGGCGCATAGGAGAGTTTCTGTAGGGCACCTGACATGGAGCAGTCACATGTGCTGAGAGTTATAAGTGTCGTCAACCTGCGACTGCGACTGCCAGGGTTGCCAGGGATGCCAGGCTGACATTATGCGCTCATTAAAATGTCAAATAAATTCAAATTCAAAATGCAAACTGCAAAAATGCAAAGTAAAAAAAAAAAAATAGAGGAAAAAAAAAGAGAATTCATTTTACTTTGGCATGCAAAGGCGAGAATGGCGACACAACCGACGACAAGTGTTGCACTTAAAACTGGATAATGCATGCCAAGATTTAAGTCAAGGGAAACGGTATGTGTGTGAGCCCTTAATGTGCATATTCAGCGCAGGGTGAACTTTGAACTTTGGTAAACGGTCAATGAGGGAAGCCAGACGAAGATAAAACCTGAATGCATAATACACGGCAATTAATATTTCACTTAATGTTGAATATATCAAAATTATGTTCATTTCAGTTTACTAAAGCGAATTTAAAATTTTTGTTAAAAAACTACATAGACTTATAGCTATATTTATTATTAAAGTAACTGCACGAATATATCATCTTTGAAAACTAAGAGAATCAAATGATTTTTGATTATGTTGAACCTGATTTTTTTGCGATGAAATACTCGTAGATATATAAAAGCTTAAAAACTCGATCTCATAAAAATGTAATGCGGATTCAATAGGGTTTTTTTTAGATCATGCCAGAAACAAATTGAGAGATTTTTGATAGAGTTTTTAGAAAAACAAAGAACAATAAACAACAACTTTAAGGCACATAAGTCTGCAAAGATTTGTTGTATTAACCTTGTGACTAAATCTATTCTAAGATTAAATGATGTAGGATATTTATTTATTTTATTTTCTTGGCAAAGTTATGAGTGTTGAAAAAAACAGCCCCATAAAGTGTATTGTGTTTTTTCATGCTCAGTTTATGAGCACTTCCGGTGGCGAAGCGGCTATTAAAGCTGTCATTTATTTTAATTAAGAACAATTTCCGCTGTTTAGCTGAAGTAGCGGAGTGCACAGGGCTGTCAGCAGAGAAAGAGAGAGAGAGAGAGAGAGGGTAGGGTGTGGAAAGTCGTTCAATTGTTGGATCCTGCTGTAATTATTACGAGTGCGAGTGCGAGTGCGAGCGCGTATGACGAGCATTTTCCGCATGTCACTCGGTTCGCCCGGCTTCCGTTGCATGCTGCTGCTGCTTCCTTTTGTCTTATGGGACAACTCTGGTGGCATCTGAAAAGGAAGGGGAGTCAGTTACAGAAAGAGATAGATAGAGAGAGAGAGAGCAGCTAGTTGACTTAACTCACATGCTCCAGAGCTGGCATTGAGTGGCATTTAATTAATTTGCAGTTGAATACTATCGGTTTTTTTTTTTTTTTTTTTGTACCCTGCACTCTTTCAGCATTTTCTCGTTAACTTTAAGTGGTTTTTCCACACTGCCTGTGTGTGTGTGTCTAAGCTGTAAATGAAGCCTAGCCCTGGCTATCGATAGGGGGCAGTCTCGAATGCGAATTCAAACAACAATTGCCGCATTTGTTTATTCAATTTTCACACAATTCTTGGCTCGATTCTTAACTCAGTTTTTTTTTCCCCCTTACTCTTTGCAGCTGCCATCGACGTCATAGACAACGACTTGTTGCCCTCCATTGCAGCTGTAGATGATGTCTACATAGCCTCGCTGGTGCCAGGCCACAACTACAATAGCAACGGCAACGGGAACGGGCATGGCTTGGGTGGTAACCACAATCTGGGCAACCATCATCTGCACCACAACAATGTGGCACAGTTTGAGAATGCACTGGATGAGTTGGACTCGGACTCTGTGGATGAGACCACATATCCGCCGCCTGTCTTTGACTTTGGCATGCCCAGGAATATAACAGCTCGGACGGGGCACACGGCCGCCATCAATTGCCGCGTTGAGAATTTGCGGGATAAATCGGTAAGTCAACCTGCTTATCGGTTTTTGAGAAATGTTCCATCTTTAGGTTTTTTTGGTTCGTTCGATTTTATGCATTTTTAACTATCGCTTAAGCAAATATTGACCCTGACTGTGGGGCGTAGTCAAGCTGAAAATCAAGTTACCGCCAAAGTCGCCAAGCTATGGTCTCCATTTTTCCCGTTCCATTGTCAGTTTTGCTCAGCTACTCGCATCGTTTTCCGGTTCCGCTCTCTTTGTCCTTGCCATCATCATCTCATCTCATCGCATCTCTCTCTCTTTCGTCATCACATCTTTTGGTCATTTTCTTGCTTGAATGACAGAGTTTCAGTAGAAGTTCCCCCAGTTCTTCCCTCGTCTTCATCTTCATCTCCGTCTTCCTCTTCCTGTTTACTGCTCCTTTGTCAGTCCATTGGCATTCGCCACCCTGCTAACTTTAGTTTATGGCTTTGCATTGTGTTTCATTTTTTTTTTTTTTCGTTATTTTCTTCGCCATCCCTTGCTTCATTTTTAATTTTGTTTTTTTTTTTCCCGACTTCTCCTTTTCTTGCTTGTATCTATTGATTGCTCCGCTGCTTCATCAACTTTAAACTTTATTTTCTTTCGTTTTCCATTTTTTTCCGCGTCCGCTCCTTCTTCGTTCTGCTTGGTGTCCAGAAGGTCGTTTGTATAATAACTTGCTCTTCAATTGCTGCGAAATGTGTGAAATTTTTCAAGTTCCTGCTGTGCGTGGTTTGGGTGGAAGGGGTGTTCCAGCTTAATCCCCAGCAAATTTGTTTTCTCTTAAATCAAGCTTAAATTGTTGCATTTTATACACTTTCCTGTGGGTATTGTTAAGCTGCAAAAAGTATTGTAGCCCAATTTAGTTTTTTGATTATATTTTTTTACGAGGTTTATAAAGTTGGTACTCTGAAAATTGGGAAATAAAAAAAATAAAGTAAGAATAAGTGAAAATGTCATCTGGATAATTAAAATCCTTCAATAAAGCTATAGATATTAAATATAAACTATAAAGTTGGTAGTGTAAAAATTGTAGATTAGAAAAAATTAAATTAAAAAAAAAAAAACAAAATTGATTGTATCTTCCAAAAATAAGAAACAATCCCTATTTGCCATGAAATATTATCAAATCAAGTTTAAGAACTCTAAAATATTGAATTCTGATTATTTTCAACAAACTGAAACTGTTGTAGTTTCTTTGTTGAAGCTTAAAACCAAAGTTTTTGAAATAATTTTCAAGTTTCAAGGATATTTTTTTCCAGACGCCCAGACAAAGTTATTTACATAGGTTAAGTCAAGCCATTGCATCATTAATCTAAATAATTTCACAGGTCAGTTTTGGGCAAAACTTTTGCCACTTAAACCCAATGAATTTCGAGTATCTGTTTTGGGCTAACGGTACTCGCAAGTTCTTAAAACTCACCTTGGCAGGAGTTGCTTGAGTTGCGACGCAGTTGCCTAATCTATCATTGGGATGGGACTGCGTCGGCTGCTTTACATACATAGAAGCTCCTACGACTCCTTGGTCTCCTTTGGCTTTGGCCTTGGCCAGGCAAATCCACTTAGACAAGAGAAAAACCGTTGGCAACACACCTATCGCAGTGCAGCAGCACCTTATTCGTCAGACTTTCAGTTGGTGTGGGTTTCGACCAGCTCGTCATCATCTATGGCCCACATAGAGCGAGATTTAGTAGCACCTTTTCTCCGCCAGTTTTTTTTGGGATTGCGAGAAGGTTTGGTTGGTTTTTTCTGGCATCGTTTTCTTTTGCCGCTTTGACACTTTTAGTTTCGGCTAAGTTCAGTTTCGCTTGTTTTATTTTTTCTCTTTCTTCTTCCCATTTTCTTTTTTTTTTTTTTGTATTTCGTCTCTTTTCGGCGCTACGAAAAGTTTTGTTTGCCTGCGGCAGGCGCGCAGATTACTTTCGGGTGCTGTGCAGCCCGTGCAACCCTGTGTGTGTTTTTTTTTTCCTGTGGAGGCTTTGGCAACTCTAAGCCGCTGACATTTTGGGCACGCACTTCGCCGCCGCCATTCGTCGTCCAGTTCGGCTGCAAATCGCTTTGTCTGCTGCCAGAGTCGACGGAGAATATTTGACAAAGTTGGTTTTTTTTTTTTTTTGGTTCCCTTTCGTTTGTCTTTTTTTTGTCGTCGCTTAGTTCATTTTGCCGTTTGGTTTATTAAATTTTCTACCTTTATTTTGGCCCTGCTGCCTTCGTAGCAATTTTAAAAATTGACTTAAGCGCTCTTTGTGCCTTTGTTCCGTGTTCAGTTTGTATCTTTCACTCTGTCTGTTTACAGGTATCTTGGATAAGGAAACGAGATTTGCACATTCTGACTGCAGGCATTCTGACCTACACATCTGATGAGCGCTTCAAGGTGCGTATACGTAATCTACTTATTTCCCCAACATGCCAGCCAGCCTCCCAGTCAGCCCGCTTGGCATTGTCTGCCCGTTTGGCTTATTAAATGGCCAACAGGCACGCCTGGCCATTTGTAAGCCAAGTCAGCTTAATTGCGTATGCAATTCGCCTCCTGCCCGCCTGCCTGCCTGCCTGGAGGGCCAACCAAGTTGCCAGCAACTTGTATGCATTGATTAAATTTGCCCAAGGACACAGAGAACCGACGGAGCCGACAGTCTTAACGATTTATCTATGCATTTCGCTTGCAGGTCGTACGCACCGCCGACTCCAAGGATTGGACGTTGCATGTGAAATATGCGCAGCCACGTGACAGCGGCATCTACGAGTGCCAAGTGAATACGGAGCCAAAGATTTCGATGGCATTCCGCTTGAATGTCATAGGTGAGTACGGTGTGGCAAACGAAACTTGCAACTTGTTGGAGGATATTCTACCTTGTCCCCCCTCCCCTGCCATGTGCATTGTCAGCGACTTGTCGCATGCACGACTTGCAGCTGCTGCCAACTTGCAGCAAACTGACAACTTTCTGCTCTCGCCTTGCAGGGTCTTATAAATTGGGCACAAAGTTTGGTCACATACCAACTGAACTGCTGTAAATATATTAACATTTTCGTGGCTTATTTACATGTGTTTAAATTATAAGACGAAAGATGATATAGAGCGCAGGAAATGCAATAAATTCGATTATTGAATTACGTCAGATTTAATCGAATATTAAGCGAAACTAATATTATGAACTTTATAGCTGCATCTCATAGAGTAGAAGTTATAATACTTTGTGTCATAAAAGTTATAAGGAAGCATTTATCAGAATATATTTTTTTTAAGCAGCTTAAACTCCTCAACGAATTGCGAGCATAAAATCAAAGCTAAACTGATTATTTCTAGAGTGTACAAAATATTTAATCACCCCAACAATTTCTGCAAGTTTTGTTAAAATTGGATAAATAATGTAAAAGTTGCCTGCTAACTAACGTAGGAGTCCCCCATTTCGTCTAATAATAATAATATTAAATAATCTACAAATCAAGCTCAAATTTATCTGGCAAATTTAGAATATTTGTAAGCTAATAGAGGCAATTTTGAACTCCATCTAAAGCACACTTTACAACACTTCTTATGGCAGCACACACAAAAGTGTATAACAGTTTTCTTTTTTCTTTTTTTTCTGATTTTCCTTTTTTTCCTTGTATTCTTCTTTTCCACTGAGTACATCATCAATTACAGTTTACCCTGCATTACGCGTCGCTGGCGAACTTAATTTAGGTCAACACAATGTTGTGGGGCATATCAACTGCTGGCTTAGCACTATAACCATACACTATCTGGGGTATTTCTATGCGCGCGTGTGTGTGTGTGTGTGTTTGTGTTGCTGTGTGTGTGTGTGTGTGTTGGGAGTTGCTTTTGCGGTGCCGAAACTTTGCTGTCTGCCATTTTTCTACACGCTTTGCATGCAAACGCAATTTGCATTTAAATTCAATACTAAATTCATATGCTGCCTGTAATACACACCGGGCAATGAGACACAAGGGCGTGGCCCCGAGGGCGTTACGCTGTCTGCGTGTGAACGCCAGCCTGCTGTGCATGTGTGTGTATGTGTGTGTGCGTGTGTGTGTTTGTGGAATCCTTTGAGGTGTTTTTTGCACGTTTACGCCACGGTCTCGTTTCATTGTTTTGGCATTTTACAAGTTTCCTACAATGGATTTCCGTTGCAGGCAATATTTTGCCTTTCAGCTTCAAGTCTTTACCTCCTCAGTGTGTGTGTGTGTGCGTGTGTCTGCGTGTGTTTATGTGTTTTTGTTATAAATTGCTACACAAAAGCATGCACGTTCATGTTTCATTCATGTACGTAAAATTGATTTGAAACTTTTTTTTTGCGGCGCTCCCAACAGCAGCAGCAGCAGCAGCCCGATAAGTTCTTGCCTAGTCGAATGTTTGTCATCATGTGCCAAAGTTTTACTTAGTTATTTATTTATTTATTTTTGCCTCATGTTGTTGTTATTGGTGGGGAAAGTTAATTGAAATTATCGCATAGTTTGTGTTGTTTGTGATTGCTTTAGTTTTGCTTTTGATTCGTTTTGATTCAATTGGCATTGGTTTTGCGTGTGTGTTCATATTGTCGTATTCCCTAATGTGTATTCAATCGTTTACTTGACCACTCGAGAGCCATTCACGTGATTCAATAACGTTCCCAAACTGAACTTGTTGTGTGAAAATTGTGAAATTCAGCGCACAAGCGTCTCAACACGCTAGATTTAACAGGAGCAGGAGCAGGAGCAGCATCTGGGGATTTTCAGCAACAAATTGGCTGCCAGGAACAACCTGAGTTTATTTATAAACCAACTGGGGCGAATCTCATCAACGTCTATAAAGTCAAATCAACGCCGTTGCTTCCTGTTTCCCTTCCCCACCTTTCGCATACCCCTAACATCCGTTACACTTGCAACTGCAGCTCAACGCACTCCCCGACATACAAAATAATTCAATCCTTCTCACACACTCTCTCTCTTTCTCTGGCTCCAATCTTGAGAGTTCTCTCTCTCTTTCTCTCTGGCTCTGGCGACGGGAAGTCTTCGGCAATGTTAAGAAAAATTTATGCTAATGATTTGAAAAAGAAAAAAAAGTTCTGTGGAGATTTTCTACGTTTCTACGGTTTTCGTTCTGCAGTTGGCAGCGTGATAAAATATTCTGTCACCGGTTTTACGCGCTCCACGAACACGAACCCGAACACAGGAACAGGAAGGATTCCCACTGAAAATGAAGCGAATTCCTCAAAGAGCGCAAAAGGCAAACAAATAATTTTTTAGGTTTTTCAGTTAAGTATTCGGCTGGGGCTGAGCGTGCCGTCGTCGTTTGCATAAAATCTCTAAGAGGAGGAGGGGTGGTTGGAGTGTGGATTCCATTGTATTCCATAGGGTGACCGTATTTTGTTTGTTGTTTGTTGTATTAAATTGATATGCTTGAGCACGAGAATCATGGAAATCTTGTTGAGAATGCAATTGATTCCAAAAATAATAATAGATTTAAAAAAAAGGTATTTGTTGAGCTGATAATACTTGGTAATATTTATCATAGAAGAAGTCTTCTTTAGGAAGTGATTTCTTAATGCAATCGATTTCTAAAAATAATTTTGTAGTTGAAAATTAACTAAAAAAGAAATATAAATTTATGTGCTTTAAGCTACATCCCTAAGCTTTCCTAAACGAATTATAAACACACTACAGAACCCCAAAAAATTCAATAACTTTAATCAACTTACCACTTGACACTTTAGTGAACTAATACAAACATGTTTGTATACGCTGTATAAATAGATTTTCTTTTCAAATATCTACAAATGAAATCTGGCTTATAAAGAGTGTCCTCCCGCTCGGTCAGGTAGTCATTACGTGAAGAGTCAATTTCAGGGAATTGTCCTGTCTGGTCTGTGTGTTTTTGTGTTATCAAATGCCGCCCATAACAGGCACATAATAATAATAAAAATATAAATGGAAAGCTGCGCAACTAGCGGATACTCTGCAAAGATATTATTTGACTTGAGAGAGAGGAATGAACTTGTATATGATATATGGCTTTGTTTATGCTCTCTATATACTAAATGCAGTTTATTACTTCGATTTTCCAAATTGATTTTCTGCAATTTGCAAAAAGAAAATGACAAAATTTCATTAAAAGAAAGAAACTGATTTGCGTACGACATAAACGATATAGTAAAAGTTAATGTCGCCAGGGTTGGATGCTGGTAAAGTACTGTACTGTGCACACATATAGTATAAAGGGCAATCTGAGGGTTTGTCCTTGCCTTGGCTTTTATTTTTTATGCTCGTATAGGGTATAGAAATAATATAGAAAGAAAAAAAAGAAAAAAACAGAAACTAAATGAAATGGCAAAACTAACACATAAAAATTTGTAACCACAAAAGCCTAACACACTTCTCGACTGGCATCGGATTAGAGGGGTTGTGCTCTTGGCCAGACCAAGCTGGGGGAGCGTATCATTGACCCATTGTTTGACTGGGCGTGGCTTGGGGAGGGGGGGGGTGTCTCAATGAAGCCGTTGAAAGCGGGCACAATTCTTGTTGCTCTCGCGCATTTTACACACATTTTAAGTGTTGTTAGCCCGTTGTTATTGTGACTGGCGGCGCAAACACACACATGCGCGCACACACACACACACACACGTGGTTTGGTTGGGAACCATTATGTCCACAGCCGTTGCCAGTGCGTGCGTGTGTGTGTGTGTGGATGTGGCTTTCTAATATTGGCCATGATTTTGGGGGCGAGATAAGTTGCTGTTGTGTTGCCCTTTGCCAACTGGCAGCTGCGTCAGACAGAGACAAATGCGCGGTATCCTCACACCGCGTATACCCCGCAAAAGGAGGACCCTCAACCTCAACCTCACTCGGCCTCACTTATAGGCACTGAAAATTGGTTTAATGTTTTTTCGTGCTATCCACCAACTGTTTGGCAGTAGCAGCCTCTCGACAAAGTCAAATGTTGACGTTGTTAATGATGAGACTGGGCTCAGGCTGGGAAGAAGCTGCAGCTGCCCAGCTGGGTGACGATGTCGAGTAGCTGACACTAAAGCCGATTTCAGTGCGCAGTAAACACACACACACACACACACACATAGGCAAACAAGCGGCCAGACGTTTGCTTATGCTGAGTTAGTCGCCTCGTAACGCTTCAGTTAGTTAGTTAACTTGGCTTAGCTCGGCCCAGACAGTTGGCTCATTTACAGCAACTGGTTAGGGCGTAAGAGAAAATTGCATTTTGGCCAGGCCATTGAAATATCGTAACCTTGCATTAACTTGGCTATTCCAAGTGCGTTTTATGTGACGGCTTCGATTAATATATTGCCAGACAGACAAGTGAAGATTAACTCGATTTGTATAGATCGTAAGTAGTATGAAATGGCAGTTTAAAGAGTGGCCAATTCTTTTCTATATAGTAAATAAATTAAGGAAAATTTTGAGAGAAATTTGGCATAATAATTGTAAAGCAATTTCATTTAAACTCAAACTGTGTTGTATATAACAAGACTCAATGGAAATTTTACAAGGCGCTTAAAAGTAGGCAATGAAATTTTTCAAACTATAACGCAATGGAAATTTCACACTGCGCTGAAAAGTAGGCAATAAAATTTTGAAACCGGCTTTGTAGCTCAGTTGGAGTTAGAAATATATCAATGTTTAGGAACATCTCGTGTTCTCATCTTGTTAACAGCTTGGACAATGCTCTCTGCTCTGCTATGCAGGTGCTGCTTTGATTCATTGAAGGTAATTGTGAATCGTAGCCATGAAATACGCGCTGCTTGGGGCCAACCACATGCTCAACAAGCGTAGCCACAAACGTTTGAGCAGGGCGATAGGGAGAAAATGAATGGATTCCCTTACACCTCCCTACTCGATTAGTGGAATGCAGGGGACAAGGTCGGGGGGGATTCGATAGACCACCTAGAATTGCCATTAATCAATTTTGTGCACGTTCCATTGGCATTTGCAGTGACGCCGCCAGATGCCAAGGCGATTATAGCCGGTCCAACGGATTTGTACGTCAAAGTGGGCAGCGTCATAACACTCACATGCCATGTGAAACAGCCGGCAAGTGCTGCACAGGATATTGGACCAATTTACTGGTATCGCGGCCCCTACATCCTAACGCCCTTTGTTGCCCATCCGAATGATGCAGCCATCGATTTGCAGCGCATCTCCATGGAATCAACACTGGCCGAGAAGTTGCAGAGCAGGTAAGCGGGAGGCGCTAGCAATGTGTTCATCATAAGCACAAAGAATCAATACTGCCGTAGCATGCTCAAGTGGTTTCCTAGTGGGTTTCCAGCTCAATCGGTATGCTCGGCATGCTGAACTTTGATCAATGAAGTTGAATTCATGTGGCAAGTGTGATTGGCTCAGTCCCCGCATTGCAATTGCTTTAATCTTTGCCTTAAAGTGTCTCTCTCTCCCTCTCTCTCTTTGTGTATGTTGCAGATTACGGATTGCGAATGCGCAGCTGCTGGATACGGGCAACTATACGTGCATGCCGACCACGGCGGAGGCGGCCAGCGTTGTGGTCAATGTCATTAATGGTAAGTGCTGCTTGGGGGGAGGGAGGAGCTTGTCAGCTGCATCTTTTCGCATCTTGTGCTAACTTTGCCAACTCATCTTGTCTTGTCTCTCCAACCCACACACACACACACACACAATGCATACAGACGAGAGTCCTGCGGCCATGCAGAAGAGCGGCGCCCATGGCAGTTGCCTCAGAAGCAGCAGCAGCATCAACTTTAGCCTCATCCTGGCATTGGCTGCCAGCGCTGTGGTCCGATGGCATTGGCGATGGATGGGTTGGCTTCTTGGCTCTGGCACCTTATCCTTAGTGCATATCAATTATGGTGGCAGGCAATCAATAAGTAACTCCACTCCACGACGCCGACAGCAGCCGCAGCCCCAACAGACCCAACAACAACTACAGCAACTACAACATCAGCATCGGCAGCCGATAAACTTATGATAATTAAGTAGGGCGCATTCCTTGTACATAATTATACCATTAGATAACGTTCATTGAGAGTGGCCCGCGCAGAGGCAACGCAAATCCATTGACATTTAGTATTAATTTAATGCATAGCGTAAATATATATTGAATTACGTAAATTACCAAAGCAAATAAACATTAAAATTAACATTAATATAGGCTGAGAGCAAAAAAAAAAAAAGAAGCGAACAAAAACTACATTAAAGTGAATTATCAATACATTTGCAATGCATAAAATAAAACAGTTTCGCATTAATTGATGTACTGTAATTTCATTTCAACACTTATCCCTCTGCACCAAGCTTAGCAAAAAACAAAAAAATAAAAATACATTAAAAACTGATAGATAAACTAATAAAAACCAATAAGAAATTATTACTATATTAAGTGTGTTGCACAAACCGAGGGTTGCATACCCTGTCTCGATTTGTAGAACTTGATTTGTTTCTCTATTTTCTGTATATAAAATTCCAGCTTCAGTCTTGCACTGTAGCAACCTTTGGTTAGGGTATTTTTAGTCATCATGATAATGATAACAAATAAATTAATTGCATTGTTAATTTGCAGCTCAAATACACGCTAATGGAGCAGCAGCTCCTTCAAATGTAAATACAAATATAATTTCATTTCATAACTTTTTGTTTCCCCTCAATTAACTGATTGCGTTTTTAATTTGCCCAGAACAAAAGAAAAACATCAACAAAATCAGAAGAGAAAACAGAAACAAGTAAAATAAAGCTAAAAAAAACAGAAATACAGCAAACTATATATATATATATAAATATATGTAACTGTAAACTAGACTTAAGTAAAGATTATAAACATATGATACATATGCACATGGAACACTGAATGTTTCCAACTCATTTACGGCATAAGCAAGCTACAATAAATTGATTTGATTAAAGTAAATGTAAAACGGGTTGTTTGCTTTCAATTTGGGTTTTTTTTTCGAAAAAGTTTCTACCATTTTTTCGTAAATTACTCTCAAAAGTGTGTTTACGCGTAATTTTAATTAAATTTTGCCGCGCATGTCCATTAATAAACGGATTGTAATTTGTAATTATTGCAGCTTGGCGCTCAATGACATAACATAGCTGGGATTAAGGTTTTTGTTTCGCGATGGAATCGATAAATTACCGATATGGCACCAGGCCTAATTTCATTCACATAGCATGCAAATTAAAGCCAAACTGCCAGTCTGCCTGCCTCAAAGTAAGCGAAATCGTTACAAATTAAGCGCTTCAGATAAGCCCAACGACGAGTCATTAATTTACACTTGCAAAGCGAACGACGAGCTGGGCACATGGCACATGGCACATGGCAGCACAGCGGGCACACAGCGCGTATGCGCAATGTGCGGCCACACGGGGCCAAGGCGCAAAGTTCTCGCTCGGCCGGACCCGAAGCGTACAACTGCGGTCAACTAATACGGACTGTTGATGGTGACCTTAACCCCCCTCTCCATCACCCTGCTACTCCCTTCCCTCTGCCACAGCGCGTTGAGTGAGCAGCAAAGCGCGACGCTTTCTAATTTTGGGCTTACGCAGCGTATGAGTGATGTGTGTATTATATATGCGCGGGCGGGCGTGCCTGTGTGCGTCTGTGTGTGTGTGTGTTTGTGTTGGTGTGCGGTCGCATAATTACTCGCAGTTGAGTTGTTTAAATGAAATCATAAATTATATGCACACACGCCTCACTGTTTCACTTAATTGTGGGCAAATATTTCGCACGCAAGCGATTTAAATGATTGACAAATGTTGCCACTTGCAGTCCGCTTGCTGCACTAACTGAATGCACATTTCACGCCTCTAATTCCTGGAATAAAAAGTAGAGTTTATATAATAAAAAAATGTGAGTGAATTTAAAAAGAAGTTTTGAGTTCGAAATATAGCGTTAATTCTCTAAAAAAAGTGATCGAAAAACTTTGAAATTCTATTCAAATTTTGCTAAAAGAAAGTTATTTATTTGCTTATCTAACTTATTTTGTAGCTATACACTTTCAGCTATTTTTAGCCTTAAAGCTAAACGTTTTCCCTCGATAAACTGCGACAAGAATCAGCAAACTATGCAGGGCATGCCAAAATGATAGTCAACAACAAAAATTGACAGTTAATTAGGGCCAGAGCTATAGCCAGGGAGCGTCATCACATGCCGTAAGGGGTAACAATTAAAATTGGAAAATAGTTTCTCGAAAGTGTGAGAGAGAGAGAGAGAGAGGGAGAGAGAGCGAGCAAGCAAAGTTTTCACATTTTTGGGAAGCGCTTCAATTTTTTGCCTGCACCTGACGTTGAATGTTGTCAGGTTGCTGAGAGATGTTGCTGCTGCTGCTGCTGTTGTTGTTGTTTTTGTGACTGTTGCTGCTGTCTGTCCTGCTATTTTTGTCATATTTTGCAAACTGTCGAGTCAGCTGGACAGATAAATTGACCCATTAACACGCTGAGGTAAAAGTTGTTCGTTGTCGCGGGGTTTATTTCCATTTGCGAACTACGCAAAATGGCTGCCATTCTCAGCCGTTGTCTACCGTTATTGTTGTTGTTACTGCCACTGTTGTTGTCTTTGTTTTATTTACTTTTGCCATTATTATTGTTTATTTATGCCGCCAACTTGACGCAACCATTGAAAAATCTCCTCAGGCAAGTGAAAAATGCAACTTCGAGACGTCATCGCTGACCCAGAGTGTAAGCCAAACCCATTTTGCAATTTAAAGTGTGTAAAGAGAGAGAGAGAGAGAGAGAGAGAGCAACGGTAGGTCAGAGGGTAAGTTGTCGTTTGTGTGGGGGCGTGGCACGTCGTTCGTTTTTCTATGCGACCACAAGTTTAATTGTTATACCCAGCAAACTGCGAGGTGAGCTGAAAAGGCATAACCATTCGCACAGCAGCTACGACACAAGGTAATAAATAAAAACGCATTTAAAAGATATATGCGGCAAGTACATTAAATTTAAAAATGTAAAATAAAGCTTAAAGATTTTAGAGTTATATTTGATCAATTCAATTCCTTCTGCACTTGCTGTATTTTGCAGGGTATTTCCCCGGCTTTGTTCGACTTACTTCAAGCACGTCTGAGATGCTTTTTTGTTGCTCATTTTATCGGGTATAACTAAAATTCATATTGTAATTTGGCCGCACACACACACACACACACAAAACAAAATGCATTGCAAAAGGCAAAAGGGGCAGCTCATAAAAAGTTTTTATCGTTTTAAAGTTGTGCGCAATTTTGTGCTAAAAGTTAATTAAACGCCGCAAGCGGGTCCTACGTACAGTGCTGGCTTTGTGCGGGGCCGGGGGGGCGTGGCAAGTTGTGTTTGTGGTTCTTTTTATAAATAAATCTTAAAGTCTGCGCTGTTGTGTTGCCTCTTTCCCCGTGGTTCGTCTTATTCGTTGGCGACCAACGAGGCGTATGCTTAATCAGCGCTGTTGTGGCTGTTCCTGCATGCGTGCAAATGGCGCAGATACAAATCACGTATTGTTAGGCTCTTCGGATTAGGTAAACAACTGTTCGTGTCTGGGGGAGCATGCGTAAATGCCATAACGAGGCATTAGCCCGTAAGTATGCTATGAAAATTTGCATATCATGCGACATTTATATATAGTATGTATATTTAAACTTATTAATATGATAGCCCCCCCCCCATTACCGTTTGCAAATTGTTGGACCCGGCAAAGCCATATGCCATATGCGAAGTTGACCTCATCAAGCATCAGCCACTTGACACCCTAATGTCGTTATAGTACGCACACACACGCACACATGTAAAAGATAGTCAGAGAGAGAGAGAGAGAGAGATGGAACGAACGGTAGTCGTAATTCAGGAAAACCACAAAATGGCCAAAAATGCGAAATGAAAATGCTGTCCATGCTCTCTCTCTCACTTTCTATGCTAACCTCCCATTCCCTTAAAGTTTTCCGGCACTGTGCAACGAGCCGAGAAATGCAGAGAAAGACAGAGAGAAAGAGAAAGAGAGAGAGAGTCTTTGTGCCATTTAATCTAATCTGCGTCAAATGAAATAAATTAATCCCCGACCCGGTGTTGGGGCCAGCATACAGGCAAACAGATGTTATTGTTGTTCTTTCTTTGGGCGGCCTTTTTCCAGTTGCCCTCTCTCTCTCACACACACTCACTCTCACACTCTCCCTCTCTCTCTGCCTCCTTTGTTGCTGGGGCTGTTTAACTTTTACCACTAATTAAGTGCTTACACGAAGATTTCCGCATAAATGGCCAGACGAAGCGCACGCAGTGGAAATACTCTGCTTGGCGTTAAGTTGAATTGAAAGAGTAACACACAAAGAGACTGAAAGAGAAACCAAAAAATAGAGAAGCAGAAGCAGAAAGAGAAAGAGAGTGTGGGTGGAGAAAGGCTGCGATGGCGGAGCAGTTGAAAAAAGTGTCGGCGTTTAATTATAAATTTACACGTTTCAACAGAAAAGAGCAAGTTTGCTAAAAAGGATGGACACGTCAGCAACACACACACACACACACAAGCACACACACACGCACTCATACACACACACAAACTAGTTATACACTCTTGTGCAGGCTCAAGTTTTCGCACCCTGCAAAAAACTGCGCACTATCAAAGTGAGGAAAGTCTAAAAAAATAGAAAAGTATAGAAAGCAATTAATATTTAAATTTGTTTACATAAATAAAAAATCAACAGCATATTTAATGCTTGCAAATAAATTAGAGTATATAATTAGTGTAGGGTAGTTGCCGGCCGTGCACCACTTAGTAGTTTTATTTTTAGTTTCTGCTTTTTTTTGGACTACTTTGCACTCTACACTTATGCCATATCCGTGCCTAGAACCGTTCGAGGTGCCCCAACAACAACGAGATGGCTCGAGATTGTTGGGATACGCTGGGGTAGGGTAGGCCTGGCCTGGCCTGAGTAGGGGTAAGTCTACCGGCTAAAGGGTAGCACGTTTGATGTATCTTGTTTGTGTTTGCCAGGGCTGCCATGGCAGGCATGCATAAATAAAGCTATGGGCTCTCCTACTATTATTTGCATGACCAAGGGGCGTGGTCATTCACATCGTCGTCAACGTGGACTGTCTGTCCCCCATATCACGCACGTCGGAAAAGCCCAAATGAAATATGTTTATATGTTACATATGTGTGGAGGAGCAAAAACCGAAAAATAAGGCGTAGCAATTTGTAGGCATTTAAAATTCACTTAAATAAAACATTTGACATGACACACATGTGTGTGTGCGTGTGTGTGTGTGCGTGCGTGTACCATAATCATTTACTATAAATAAGTTTTTTACAATGCTCAGCAAAAAATATTTAGGGTCTGCTTTGCCTCAAAATGGTTGAAATGGAATGTGGCAGGGTTATATATATATTATAATATAATAGCTCATTAAAATGTTATAGGTAGGCCTGTATACGTTATAATAATATCTAAGGATCGACAATATGCATATACTTAATAATAATACAGAATACACTCAAACGAAAAAAATGTGTAAATAATATACATTTAGTTGATATAACTTTGCAAAATCAATTATTTATAGATAGATTATAACTAAATTCTAATACACAAATATTGCAAAAAACAAACATAATTAAAAATTGTGCATAATATGTTAAATAATAAATATTTGCACTCATTTAAGGTAGTTGGGTAGATGGAGAGAGAGAGACTCTGCGCCTCATCAATTATTTTATTTATGTTGTTTTTATACAGCGCGATTTAAAATAATTTCCTAGAGTAGGGTATATACAGTTTCAAGAGCTACAATGTTACATTTATATTTATAATTGATTCATTAGTGCAGTATGTTCCTGAATAGACTAGTAGATACCCTAGAATTGCATGACAACTAACTTTTTATATAAATCATGTATAGATTCGTAATTTGCAATTTTCACTTTGTTTTATTACTGACTAAATTCACTCGAGGATATTCTGTAGTCGTGCCTAGCGATTCTCAGCCCATTTAAACTTGTGCTGCGCATTTCGCTACTGGCTGCCTCAGTGCGGCTAATTACATTCACAGTTGGAAAAGTAGAAGTTTTGCATAATGCGCATGACGGTCGCCAAGGGGGCGACAGCTGAAATGGCAATGCCATCATTACAAAAGTCATTTAATGTGCATTGTAGAAGTTTTACGCGCAATTATTTTCAATCATATCGCTGCAGCAGACAATGAAAGAGAGGGAGAGGCATAAAGGGCTCAGAGAGTGAGAGAGAGAGAGAGATAGAGAGGGATCTTCTCAACCCCGAACCCTACATAAAACAATGCGCTCAATTTGACATGCAACTTCCGTGTCATTGACGAGGCTTGGCTCAATTAAACTTATAAAATATGTATGCGCAGGCATCTCATTATGACAGGCGAACGAATTTACGAAATTTGCGAAAATTCAATTAGATAAATGATATTCTATTAATTCAAGCGATTATGCAACTTATTCTCATGGCTAATTAACTGTTAGTTCAGTTTTTGAATGGAAAATAGTCAAATAGTCCACCAACTCCTCTGTCTATCTTTATATAGATGCTCCTTTTGCCACAAAATTAAATAAATTTATTTATTTTATATGGAAAACATATTTTAATTTATTATTGAATTTGGAAGCGTCTCTCATCATTTCCGGCGGAAATTAAAAACCTTTGCCAACACACGCAACAAAAACGTATGTGGAAATCACGCAGAAAACGAAAGTTAAACCCAAAATCGGGCTTTAATATGAACGAAGTCTGGTATCACAGTTTGTCAGGTCGTCAGTCAATGTTGCACTCGCTGCCAGTCAGTTTGTCACTCGGCTCTGTTGCATTGAAAATGGAGAAGTGAGAAGTGAGGAGAATCATGGCTGCAGCAGCGCAGGCAAAATATATGACAAGTAAAGAGATTCGCATGATAAATGACGCATAAAGCGACACAACGCTGGCGACAAAGGCAGCAACAGCACGACGCGGAGACCATCGAAAGATGAAGGATCGTAGCCAAGACACAAGATGCTCATGATGACGATGACGATGACGATGATGATGATGATGATGCAGCGTGTCGCGAATAAAGATTTATGAGCATAGGACCAAAAGGCTACATTCGACACGAGCATCTACTGCGTATGTGAAGTTCTATCTATCTATATATATATCTATCTATCTATCTATGCATGTCTTTAGATAGTTTGCAACTCATTAGAAGTCACTTCATTTAGCCGGCAGGCAGTCAGGCAGCATGAGTTGCCAGCGTAATTGCAATAGTTAGTTGAACGAAACTCTTCTGCAGCAACTTGCAAATGACATTACTCATACGCAGCGTTGCGCTGCAAAAGTTTTCCAACAGCAATGCACCTTTTATTTCCCATTTTCATTGTTCTAACTGAGACATTTTCCGCCTTATTTTTTTATTCACATTTTTTAAAGAGCTTTATTCTTTAAACGAAATAAATAACCTTATAAGGAGTAAAACCCTCAAAAACATTTAAATCAAAGATACAAAGGGTACTAGGAGGGGGCAAAAAAAGGTCACAATGATATAATTGAATTTTTCTGTTGTGCCTCCTCTTAATTTCTGTGCTGAGCGCCACAAACCACACCAGCTGCTGCTGCGCCAGCAGTTGCTCCATTTGACAGGTGTAAAAAAAGGGTAGGAATACCTGCGTGGGTATTTTGCCTGCTTTGTGTGTTGTTGTTGTCATTGTTGTTGCTGTTTCTGTTGCTTTAATGGAGTTGTTGAAACAAAATGAGCGGCATTTAGCAGCAGCAGCATAACGAGCTGAAGTGGAGGCTACTCTCATTATCATTCGACCTGTCATTAGGCCGACTCTCACTCCCATTGCTGCCCTACATATAACAACGATATGTATCCCACATTGTATGCTCTCTAGCGCAGCTAATTAATAAAAAAAAAAAAAGAAAACTCGCCAAGAATGGCCGAAAATCAAATGAGTTGAGCCTAATTTCCGGCATTACTATTAGCCACGTTGCGCGGCTCCAAACGAAAGCCAATAAAATGAGCTCGCAACGTGATGCCATGAAAATTGCTATATTATGAAGCTTAACAAGTTTTTAAATTTGCTTAAATACTTAAGAGCGCTTTGCCATGGCTCGAGAATCTCTCCGAGCAGCGCTACCAACGCTGAAATGGTATTAAAAGTGTGAGGAAAAAAATGAAAATGTTATAACATTTCTGCTGGGGTCAAAAGCATGGCTTGAAATACTGCTGTTGTTGCTTCTGGGTTGTGAAAAAAAAAAGAAAAAAATGTTACCTTAATCCTTAATTTAATCCGAAATGAATTGCATGCTGAGATTTGACTGAGCTGACGATGGGCAATGCTGGCAATTTTCGAACTGAATTAACATTTGGGGAATTAACATGAATACGTCGAGAAAAAAAACATATAATGGAATTTTGCTGTAAGTGGACAAAACATGAGTGTTAATGGGCATGTAAAACAGGAGACTTGTTAGGCGAGTCTCCTTCTGATCTCTTATTTTAAAAGCTATTTTTAAAGCTAAAATATTTTTATATGCCGCTTATTTCTTTATTCACCAAACTTTGTGCCCAGATGAATCTTTAAAATATTCACTATAATATTCATATAACGATATTTAATGATTGCTCGCTTTACCAACTGACTTTTACGCACTTTTATCTGATTTTGATGTATTGTATATGTATATCGCTCCGATACAAGGCACAAAAAACTGTAATAATTGGCAACTTCCCAGGCACAAGAAATAAAAACCATAATAATAAGAGCTGCGATGCACGTGAGGTCGAAAAGTTACGTTGGTAACGTTACGTTGAATAATATTACGGTGCAATTTACGCCCAATTGAACAATTCCAGTTCGATGTCGCTGTCTCATCGTACACCTCATTTTACAGAGGTTTCACGAATGCAATTTTGAGCCAATGCAAAGGGCGATAAAAGCCGCGATAATGAAAATGTTAAAGTCTGAAGCAAAAAATAGCTAACAAGCAAACTGATTGTATGCTGCCAAAAACGAACAAAAAGGAATCCAACATAAGGGCAAAAAGAGTTTTGTGGTGACGGAGATTTTGACAAGCAAATACCCTGCTTCAGGCTGAAATATATGGTAACATATCAATAATGATAAGGTAAATAAAGTGTTTTTCTAATTAAAAATCCTATGGCTTTAGCAAATAAATTGGCTTCCAAAAAAAAAATAAATACCATAAAATTTAAGACGCAGCGTCACCAAACTTAAAACTCCTAAAATAATAAATATCGACTCGATTCTTAACACTGAACAAGAATGTTTATAGTTTGTTTGTTAGGTAATCAGTAACTAAATAACTTGGAACATTATGATGCTACATTTTTGCTTGCTTTATTGTTGAATTAATCATTATATTTTCATTGTATGAGACAATAATTAAGGGTTTTCTTTTTATTATGGGGTTTCTGTTGTTGTTGCTAATGTTGTTGTCTCCTGTGTCGATGTATCATCTGATCCAGGTGTGCCAGATGAGTCCGTTGTTGCAGTGGAGGGGTTTCCACCTTTTATACAAGCGCCGTTGTTTACAGCATATTCTGCCAGTTTAGAGTCACTCACACAAGCCTGATCGGCTTCATTGAAGAAGTAGTCATCATTGCATGATGTCACGGTACCCCTCTGACCATCACTGTAGCAGTAGTAGAATTGGCTGCAATTGTCCGGATTGGCAGCATTAACGAAACCCGTATTGGCATACTGACAGCGATTGCAGCCCGGAGTTGTCTCAGCAATCTGTCGGTTCTTGCATCCATTATCAGCTGTACTATAATACTGATTGCTGGGGCATTCCAGTTTCTTATAGTATCCATTAGTGCATATGTAGTAAGTTCCGCACACCGATGCATCGCCTTTAGGTGAGGGGGAACTGGTATCACATGTGGTACTAACATCGTTACCGCCAGTGCCGCCTGTATTAAGACGATCACATGCACCTTGCTCGGATTCATAGCCGCAGGTTTGGGATTGAACAATGAATGCCTAAATTATAAATAATTATTTAATTCATCATTTTGATGTTAAAAAAAAAACTTACACTTGATGTACAATTGCCATTCTTGATTACACCAGCAGACGTGCATTTCTGCCAAGTTTTGCAATCGGTAACAGATCCAAAGTATACTCCAGCTGGAATCACTTCGCAGTAACTGGTCAGAGAGAGACCAGTTCCGCTGCTGCTGGCACAAGTGTCAGCACTACCATAGTCACATTGGCCTTTAGATGTATAGAAAATCTGTCCCGATGGACAGTAACCATGGCCAGCAACGGTCTCGCTCTCGCAGTAATACCATGCCTGGCAATTCTCTAGATTGGGTACCCATGTATTGGTGGTCTGGCCAGCGCATGGATTGTCCAATCCATAGTAGCACTTCACTTGGCTCTGGGGATTGCACACCTTATTCTGTAAATCGAAATAGTAGCCGCTCTCACAGGTTGTCTTCACGGGTCCCGACGTGGTACACAGATAGTAGTCACTACAGGACGTAATACTACCGAGTTTCGTATTCGTTGGCACCATAGTACAGACTTGAGTAACATTATAGTTGCCCTCTATCACATCAGCGCCCAAGGCATTGCCCAGTGCCAATAGCACGACACTTGCCAAAAGGTAATTGCCTACCCCAAAAAGAAAGTGTTTTTTTTTTTTCCATGATGTATGTTTCGTTGTTTAATCCTTTACTCCTTTGTTACTTACCAGCAACCATCATAGTTCGAATCGCGAATGTTTGAATCGAAAGCAAACAGAGAAGACTGAATGATGACTGCCTGGCAGCGTTGTCTTTTATACTGCAATCGGTCTAAATTTGGTGTGTCAAGATCAGATCTAATGCCCATTTTTTTTTTTTTTAATTAAATTATTATCTTTCACGCTTGTTCTTATCATTTTTTCATTTATATTTAACAAGCCGTAACGCTTCGCGAAGCAGAGATAATTATTATAGGTAGATATTCCTATTTCCACGAATTAGTTGACATTAGAGGAATTTATAGATTACTTATTACTTCCGCAACATAAAAAAAAAAATTTAAACATAGAAATAGACGACAAGCTTGACAATAATACGATAATATACAGAAAGGTTTGATAATTAATCTTTTGTAGCACCATGTCAGCTTGCAGGGGTCAGACTCATACAAGTACCCAGTACAAAGTATATTATTTAATTTCAATTTTCGCAAATATTTGCAATTATTTATACAGGCGTGTTATTTTTTTTTTCTTATCGTATTGTGTATAAACAATTGTGCGGCCATAAACAGATTTTTGGCCTAAACAGCTGCACCAACCACAATGCCAAAAGTGGTGCCTAGAGTGATGATTGATCGAGGAGCTTCATTTGTGCACTGGAAGTCGGCACATACAGTCGGCAGTGCCGCCAGCTGATGGAACATTTTCTGGTAATGCAGCTGGTACTTGTCATCGGTTTGGTATTTGACGGCAATTGTAGTACGAATGGCATCCAGCGGGAGTTGCAGCGTCAAAAGGATATGCTGGCCTATTGCCTGACCCTGCAGCGATTGCAGGAGCAATACGATGACACAAGTTGCATTCAAATCTTGCAGGATGAGGACATGTCCACGGGTGAGCTGCTGCTGGATACACCGCGACGCTGCTGGTGGGGATGGGAGCTGATCGGACGACGTTGTCGAAAGCGTGTCTAGTAGCTAGCACACATATCATAATATTCAAATGCAATGAATAAAGGGAAAGGAAAGGGAATATAGACAATAAATAAAGTTTGAACTGAAGTTGGAAAATCAAGTGCAGAAACAACTCAAATCGCAGTTGGTTCGGTAACCCATAACCCATAATATACATGTTTTTTTTTTGAAGGGGTTGATCGAGGTTAACCCTAATCAGCGAGGGTAAATATTGTTCGCTCTGCTTGATGTCTTTGCTAGCTAGCTACGCATTGCGTATACGCAACGTGTGCGCTGTGGTCCATGGAAACTCGCAGCGACTGTGACTGGGACTGTGACTGAGCATAAAGGCAAAGGCAAAACAACGCCATTTTGTGTTTATCAAACTTCCGTATGCGAAAAATTGTACAACAAAAGTCAATCAGCATCCGCTGCCTTTTTGTGCACTCTTTGTGTGTGCGTGTGTGTGTCTGTGTGAGGGCATTGTTGTTGTTGTTGTTGTTGTTATTACTGCTGTCATGATGGGTGTTGTTTGTTGGTGTTGGTGTTGGCATTGCCACTGTGGTAGTTCCGCCATCATTGTTTCCTCTCCTTGTGTGCTCTGTATGCTTTGACGTCCAACGTTGCCGTCAATCACCAACCAAACCCAACAACAACAACAACAGCAACATGAATAACAACAATAGCAACAGTAACTACAACAACAACAATGCCGTCCATTTTGCACAACAACAACATGACACACCACAATAGAATGACGGTTCACCTGGTCTACTTGGCGTACAAACGATTTGACACGTGTTTAAGTTGATGCCAAAACTAACGACGGTCCCAAGCAGCAGAGACACTTGATATATAATATATATATCAGAGGTATGAGCTCTTTTTTTTGTATAAATTATGTTTAGAAATGCTGAACTGGTTTAAGGTTTAAGGTCACATGAGAAAAGGTTTACTTTTCAGCAGATTCGATTTATTGCAGTCTTTTTCTCCTTCATGACAAAGTAGTTCCATAAACAGATATTTTGTAAACAGAACAGGGCTGAGAAAGCTTGTTTATACTATATGTACATACTAGGTAAAAAGTAGACAGACTATCGGGAATTTCCAAGAATGAAATGGCAATTAGAGTTGAAGAGACATCTTTAATTAGTATTAACAAGTAAAAACCGATGCTAGTACAATATCATGGATACCCTGTATATAATTTCCAGCTCACTTTCTCAATTTTAGAATTATAAACGATGTATCTTAACTTGCTTAATCCATACGAGGGTATCACTGCACAGGGCATATACCATATACCATTTTCCTATCGTTTTTTGGATATGAAGAACAATATTAATTGATTCCTGTCTGCAGAGTTAAAACTTCTCAGAGCCAAGTCAATTCCATTCAGTCTTCTCTCTTCGTTTATCATGTGTGGTAAGTTAAAAATTAAAAAAAAATATAAATATTACTATAACTTAAGTGAATATCAATTTGCATGTATTCCATAGGTATCTATATGTTGCTTGGGTTCATGCTCTTGACCTTTGGAGCCCTGGGTGATTCTGCAGTTTTGGTGGGACAAAAATGCGTTTCTACCAGCCCCGTTATTGCGGATAGTTCAGTTTGTAGCAACTACTACATATGTTTCAATGGACAGTATATCGTGCAAAATTGTGTCAGTGGAAAATACTTTGATACGATTACAAATACATGTGCAAGTCGCCAAGCTGCTGTGACAGCTGAGGGCTGCAATCGTTGTGAGTACTGCGATAAGATGTTCGCCAATACAGCCAGTCCAACTGATTGCAGTTCATACTACTATTGTAACGGCGGCAAGAATGGTAATATACAAAAATGCAACTCCGGATACTATTTCAATGAGGACACTCAGCTGTGCGTCACTGTGGCAACCCTAGCAAAGTATGCAGCGGCTAACGGGGCGTGTAGTAGGGCGGGGCAAATAGCTACCGAAGCTCCTACTCAGGCACCTACTGAGGCACCTACTCAGGCACCTACTCAGGCACCTACTCAGGCACCTACTCAGCCACCTTCTGCTCCTATAGTTCCCGATGTTCCAGATACCACAGTTGAACCAGAGGATATATGTAGCTTCCTCAAGTACGAGCAATATGGTACTAAAATGCGAACGGACCTATGAAAACAAATATATTTTATATAATACCATAAATAAAGTTGGTCAGTTTAGACTCATTCAAGCTTTGCAAACAAGGAATACCTCAACTATATTTTTAGATAATAATACCTCTATATCAAGATCTCGTTAATGTCATTATTAAGGTACGCCACATCATTTGTTATACTACTACTATCCAATTAACCGATACTACAATATAACCTTCAGCAAATTATCTCTCTAGCTACGAAACACCGAATCTTATCTCCAATTGAAGATACCTGTTCCAGCATTAACTCACGTGCCTATTTTCGTTAGTTCATTCATTATTTTATACCCTGACAAAAGGTTTACCAATTTTGGGCAGAAACTTAAGAGAGTTAAGCTATCAAAATTATTCGATTTTCTAGGAACTATAGGCTTAAACAGTCGAGCGCACCCGACATTAAGATACCCTTTGCCCAATTCCCAAAATTCGTAAAACAAAGAATTCAGCACAACTAAAAACTAGCGAATTATAAAATATAAAAAAAAAAATTTTCTTTAAATTTCAAATTTCTAAATTAAATTTCTTACCAAAATATCCAAAATATCGAAAAATTTCAAAAAATCCATTTTGCAATTTTTTTAAATGTAGAATCACTCAGGTTGTTAAAACATAAACAAAAAGTCATTCCGCGTGAAAATCGTTTGATTTTTAAGAAAGTTACGATCGGTGTAAAATGAAGGTATCAGGCCTGTTGAGGCTATGTCATGTCCAATTTTTTTACCATTTCGACATGATTTTTGGGTCAAAATTAAGTATCGTTTAAAAGCGATTTAAACAATTGCTTAGTACTAATTTTGTCCTCCGCAATCGATTAAAACTAAAAACTAGCGATTTGAGGTTTACAAAAAAAAAATTTTGTTGAAATTTCATAGGGGGGACCCTTACCTTAATTTTCAAAATATCAAAAAATTTCAAAAAATCCATTTTGCTATTCTTTAAGTATAGGTTAGTCAGCATATTATGAGATCTTTTGACTCAAACAAACAGACAAACAGATGGACACGGCTCAATCAACTTGGCTAGTGATCCTGAGCAAAAATATTAATATTTTATGGGGTCCACGTCCACGTCTCCTTATGCCTGATACATTTGCACATGGTTAGTATACCCTTTTTTGACCATTTTTGATGGCCGAAGGGTATGAATATATAGTGATTTGATTACAGATGAATATGAGCCATAGCTAGCTTGTATCATTGCTGATAAGCTAACAGAGAGTGTTTCTTTGATAATCGAAATTCTGTAGAAACTCTGTAGAGAAGAAGATAACAAAACAGACCAAATAGAAGGTAAGAATAGAATACGCTGAGTACAAGATAATTTTAATTGAAATTGGTTAACTCAAAGTGACTCAATGCTGAAAGATTATCACAGTTAATAACATAGAGAAGATTATCTAGCCACTTCCATGGAAAGATATCAATTTGGCTGTAGTATTTGTATTACCATAGAGTGGTATGATAGTTGACAGACTGAAGGAGGCGTATTTCATAGTAAAGATTATATATAAATATATATTCTTCAACAGCGTCAATTTGAATACTCGTATTTGAGTATACAAGATACTAGTATACTCGTTCCTTTTTTTCATACTTGCAGTTTTAGTCTTACCTTGTAACCAGAAATCATTCTTACTGGCATCTTGATTTGAAATAGAAGGTACGAATAGAGTACGCTGAGTACAAGATAATTTTAATTGAAATTGGTTAACTCAAAGTGACTCAATGCTGAAAGATTATCACAGTTAATAACATAGAGAAGATTATCTAGCCACTTCCATGGAAAGATATCAACTTGGCTGTAGTATTTGTATTACCATAGAGTGGTATGATAGTTGACAGACTGAAGGAGGCGTATTTCATAGTAAAGATTATATATAAATATATATTCTTCAACAGCGTCAATTTGAATACTCGTATTTGAGTATACAAGATACTAGTATACTCGTTCCTTTTTTTCATACTTGCAGTTTTAGTCTTACCTTGTAACCAGAAATCATTCTTACTGGCATCTTGATTTGATTTTCAAATAACAAATTAATTATTGCATACACTTGCCCAGTATTCGAAATCAAATTAAACACGACCACATTTTCCAAATAGTTCCAAAAACTTACAAGTGCAAAAAGCCAATGCAACAGAGCAACACTTGCGTAAAACTGACTGATTTTTTTTAGGGTTGCGGGGGGCAAGTTGGGCCACAAAACTTTGCAGATGCTATGCTTGAGCTGCAGATACAGAGACAGTGAGAAAGGGAGCGAGGGAGAGAGAGGGCAATGGGAATGGGAAACGGGGTCGGGCATTTCGCTGCCGATTGCCCAAACAAAGTAGCACAACGAGCAAGCTGCAGAGACAGGTGCGCTGACAGTCAGGCAGACAGAGAGACAGACAGACAGGCAGACAGGCATCATGACACCGGCAGACAACGGCGACGGGGACGGGAAGGACAGACACACGTGCGTCCCCCAGAAAACATTTGATGCAACATTATCTGCAGTGACATCCGTTGTTGCCTCGCTGGCTGGCGGGCAAAGTTTATGCAGCCAAGCCAGAAGATGCACGGCACCAGGTCCAGGGCAACTGACGACCCTAACGAAGCAGAACGGCGAACAGTTACGCAAAATTGCCAACGACTGCGCATTGTTACGCGCCACGTGCCCCTACAAAGTTAACGCGACTCGCCCCTGGTCTCCCCTCTATTCTTTACCCCTATTTACAAGCACTTACCCCTCATGTTGCATGCAGCAACAGCAACAGACGCTGCAGAGGCTGCAGCAGCACCGAAAGTTTTATTGGCCCAAAGTGCAGAGCAGAACTGGCAGCGCTGGCAGCGCTTAAAACTTGACCCACAAAAGTTGCCAGCTATTAGAAAAACTTTGGCAATAAGCATGCGTAAGATGGTTCAAGATTAAACATCGCTCATCTCAGCTCCACATCTAACTGAGCTCAGCTGGCCAAAACTTGAGCTATCTGGCCCAGTGTCAACATCATAAGAACTCGCCTTGCGGTTATGTGTATTAAAATTCAATAAGCGAGTTGAGATCTGCTCAGCGTATAACAGTTTAATATACTTACCGTTACTGTTATAATCAACTTGGCTTAACTTGGCTTATTGCATACACATTATTAAAGAGCTTAAGGTTTCTTTTTGTGTAATTAATAACTCAACAAACACCAGGAAAGCAATTATTATTATTCTTATTACGATTTTCAATCAAACATTTTACATTGCAGTTCAATTTGCAAATGTGTAAATACTGAGTAAATATTTCCATTTGCTAAAACATCTTCAAAGACAGAGAGAGAAATATATATAGAGAGGGAGAGAGCACGTCAAGCTTAAAGCTTATGTTGAGCACACACATAGTATATGTGTATTTATGGTAATTTATTAACCATAGGTACCCAAGAACATATGAAATGTATTTGTATTTATGGGTATTTATTCCTTTTCAGTAAGTACATATAAGTAAACATCTTGAATATGCCAAACATGTTGCAAATAAAAAATCAATTGAAGCATAAACATGACTCGTAGCCTGATTATTTCGTTTGAATGATTGCCATTGCCTTATAAACATATAAGAAGAAGAAATAATAATTCTTATACTTAATATATTCTAAGAATTTGTTTCAGTATTTTCATTTTCATCTAGTTTTGCTATCGAAAAATGTCAATAATATATTATTATTATTATTATTTCCACTTTATTTGATACCAGTTAGTTTCTATATGTATAAAAGTGTCCTATAAAATTTTAAGTTTAAGATCAAATGTTGTAATTAAATTCTCCGCGAAACCAAAATATATAAGAATTTTTAGATATGGAGTAAGTTAATCTTGCGAAATTTGTAGTCAATTGATTTTATAAAAATCTATAATTTTGCATTCAGAGATTACAGACCAGGAGACTTGCCATATCCGGTACAAGATGAACGAAACAAATTTTGCAAATATCATTATAAGGGAGTTCTTGTCATTTTGATACCCATTCTTTGTATTCCCATACTATTTGGACGCGAGTATATGGTAAGATTCTTTGAAACCCCAAAAAGTTGTTAGATAACAATTTCTGTGAACCTTTTAGGAATATCGAATGGCATATATAGCGACTTGTCTTTTTCTTTATTATATCTTAAATGTCATGGCTCAAGGTGCTGTGGCATTTATCTATATCGTATTTTGTCCTCTTGTTGGCATTTCGGTAAGTATCAAATGATAATTGGAAGAAATAATTTTTTTACAATTATTATGCGTTCTACAGGACTCGAAGCCATTGAGCAAGTTTCACTATTCCAACTTAATGTTCATCACATATGGCTGTGTATTTTTAGCTATAATGATGGATATTTCGCTGCTTAGCGAGCGTATTGCCATGTTTGTCATTCGCATTTGTGGAGCCAACCTGAGAAAGTAAGTTATGCAACGAATCTGATCAATTTCTGTAAGTCCCATATCATCATTGTCTCAACTGCATATAGACTTCAGATATTTCTTATGTTAATAACCTGGTTTTTTGCCATTTTTATCGAGTCAACCTTTGTGTGCGCAATTTTTATGAAAATCGCTCAGGCTGTAATGAAAGAGTATAATAATGTGAGTATGAGTTGATTGGTTAAAAGGAAAGTTGGTGATGAAAATCTCATTATATAGGCTGGCATATTGGAGTTACATAGTGATGAAGAGACATACGAGCGAGAAACGTAAGTTTTGATCCAAGATAAGTCTCTCGCACTTGCCTAACAAATTAATACCACACTTAGCCCATTGTATCCAACGCGTCCTGCCATTGGTATATATCTAACGATTTGTTATGCAGCAAACCTCGGTAGTATGATATCGTTGATTCAGGATCCCAACTGTATAATCTATGAGATTTTTTCGATGTTAGCTAGCAACGATTGTGTATATATGATACAGCAATTACTTAACAATTAATTTTCTACAGTTTCCTGACGATGGAAAAACATTCATTTATCTATCTAGCGGTTCCCATGATCTTTGGTCTTATAGTAGTTGGCGTTTGGATTCAGACAATTTTTCTTGGCCTTTTTGGAGGATCTGTGAGAGATGATGTCAGTGCTGCTAAAGATGGCTCAGAGAAGCTGAAACAAGCAATGATTGCGAAACAGGATGCAATGGGCCCATGGATATTGCACACAAAACTAGTCTTGTTTTTCATCTTATTGACATCACTATTGATTATATTTCGTAACCCAATAGTTGACATGGAATATCACATTCCGAAGAATCGGCAAGGAGAATCATTGACCTACATTGCTGTCCTTGTCCTCGTCTTTGCTCTACCGATAAACTACTTATTCTGTCGCTATTATTGCTGTCGTCCGGCAGCAAAGAAAGCTATCACACCATCTCTGATCACATGGAAGGCTTGCAATGCAGAGACCCCGTGGGCTCATATACTCATGTTGGCATCCACCTATGGATTCATCATGGGTATGCGTGAATCTGGTATGTTTGATTTGATCCAGGATACACTTGCCGGAAGAGACCTTGGGCCGTATGGAGCTCATTTCTGGGGATCTTTTATGGGCCTGGTATTTACCTCGGTGGCTCCAGCGACTGCTTTGGCAAAGTATACACTGTTTAGCATGCTGGAGTCGGTAAGAATATGAATTAGAAAAATGATATCAATGAAACCGATATTATTCTCACCTATCTCCATTTGGACAGGGTGGTGAACTGGCAGCTGGTCGTGGTAGCATTGCAGTTCCGTATACCATTGCCTTATACAATCAATTTTTGCTACCCATCAGCGCATCGACGAACACAATAGTCTCTGGTTTTGGTAATATTCGACCCTATCAATTCGTAAGGATTATTATCAACAATTTCAAAGACAGTACTGATATTTTTTCCCATAGCTCATTGGTGGCAGTGTGCCCACATTGTTTATGTTTCTGGCACTCTTTTTTTTTAGCAAAACTAATGGGGAACAATTGTTTCCCAATTACTTGAATACAGATGATGATGCTACATATACTACGCCCAAAATATAAAAACTATCAAAAATGTATGGAAAAATTCAAAAGAATCTGTGGTATAAATCAAATAATACGATTATGTTGTTTATGAGTTATGTGTAAAATAAGTGATTAAATATTAATATTAATGTATTAAATAATCGTTGAATACTTTTCTTATAAAACATTCGACTTGGCGAAGTAAAACAATTTTGTTTTTTACTTTTTATTCAACATTCCATCAAAAAATTGCAACTTTCGAAGCAGATTGCTCAAAACTTCAAATTTTTGGATATGACCCAACGGACGACAGCTCGCGGCAGTCATCTATCTCAAGCAGACATTGCCAGTTTTGTGATATCACTGAATCTCATGCTTCATATAAAAATCATGTTCCAATTTTTTTTTGCAAAAATAGCGCAGTGCGCATAGGAAAAACAATCGTAAAACAGAACCCAGCTGACCCGAACGAATACACTGACAGACGGATAGACTGGCAGATAGACAGACGGAAATACTGAGGAACAGACAGACATACAGACAGACAGACATACGGACTAGACAATCCAGAGATTGAGTTGTCGAAAGAAGCCAAAAAGCTAAATACAGCTGTGCACTGAAAGAAAAACCTTCCTGCTTTTAAAGTATAGTATAAAATATTCCTGCCAAGTTTTCGTTTAAATCCAATTGAAGATTTTACTTTAAAGTGCACAAAAAGCATTTGCATGTGCTAGCTCCTGCTCCTGGGCTACGCTTTTAACCAAATTACACAGTTTCGCATTTAGGGTAATCCCCGCCTGGTCATTCGCACCTAATTCGCATTGTTGTAAATCCAAACATTGCCCACGAAACTGTTTGCACTAAATAATTCATTTGTTAATTTAGACATGCCCCTACCATGCCCATGGAGTGAGTATTCGGTACGCTGCGGGTGTCCGGGGTATTCGTTCGCAGAGGACGTCGGTGTTGTGTACTTTTGGCTTAGTGGGCTTACCATCTAGATGCCCAATGAGAAGAGCCTTTCCTAACTAGCTGGCCTACAGCCTGGCCTTCGTTGAACTGGCCCCAACCATTTGCGGTCGCATTTATATTCAAACTATTTAATTATTAAATTTGGCGCCAGGCACTTCATGAATATTCATTTAGCCCACGACATTCGAAAATTTCCCATTTAATTGTTTTGTTTGGTTTTGCTTTTGTTTAGTTTTAGTTACGCCTGCAGCGAATTGGTCAACAGGTCGGGAAAATAACGTTTTTTCAATCTATCTATTTTATGGAAAAACTTTTTGCAACTCTTGGCAATACAATAAATAGAAGTTTGCCATTTAAAAATTATTTTTTAAGCTTCCTATAATACGTGAGAGATAATCCTAGCCTATACTATAAAAAATAGTTTATAGCTTGTTGATGCTCATATAAATATTTTCTTTTTCTACTATTCGAAAATAAATCGAGAAATGAATTTTGTGATAATAAAAACTAAGTCAAACCAACTGTTTGCCAGCTTATGTCAGCTTCTCCAATATCTATAAACTATTTACACTTAGCTGACCCAAAAATCCCACAGATTGACTGACAGAGACTGGCAGGCATTTCCATTTCGAACTGGCAGCTGATTTCAGATGCAGTCAACCAATTCCATTAATTCCAATTCCACCTGAGGCAAACTAATATTGAAAATTATTTGCCCCATTTAAGATTAAGGCCCTAGATTGTTGAACTAGAGTAAGACAATTGTTTATTGACTTGCTGAATTATGAAGAGCGATAAGAAATGTATACTATATATCAATATAAATTTTTAGCATTGCAAAAATCATCTTCAATTTTTCTTGACAGCATTCTGCGAATTATCCAAGCATCATCAGACAGAAATTTAAATGTAAAATGTAATCATAATAAGCTAAAACATTTCTGCCGAAATTTCAAATTAACCTTCTAAGTCGGGGCATTTTTTCATCATCATCTGCTTAGCGCTCTTAAGAAATGCCAGTAGAAAATTAAGCTGCCTTGCCTATACCATTTTTTTCTGCAACCAATTGTCAATTTAAATCTTCCTGCCTGCCAGTCATGGCATGAGGGCAAAGAAAAGAAGGAAATATACACACATATACATAAGTAAGTATATTCAAATGGCATGCACGCCCTAAGCTGATTTTCCACGCCGGAAAATGCCAGCCTTGCCTTGGCTTCAGGCTCATTATCCCTTTTGACATCTGCGCAGATTTCGCACAGTTACGAGGGTCGTTTGATAAGTCCGTGACTTTATGTATTTGCCGCGCACCTGCTCTAAATACAACACTGCTCCTGTCAGCAGTTATCGATTAACAGCTGACTGTAAAATTTTGAGAAAGCTGCGTTTTTTGGTTTGCGTTTTATAGGCATTGAAAGCAGACGATCTCGTGAATTTTAACGAAAATGGAAAAAAGTGAATTTCGTGTGCTAATTAAGCATTATTTTTTGCGTAAAAAATCCATCACCGAAACCAAGGAAAGACTTGATAAATATTATGGGGACTCTGCACCATCAATTTCAATGGTTAAGAAATGGTTTACTGAGTTCCGTTGTGGTCGTACCAGTACAAGTGATGCCGAACGTTCAGGTCGCCCAAAAGAGGTCGTCATGCCAGAAATCGTCGACAAAATCCATGGAATGATATTGGATGATCGGAGAATGAAAGTGCGTGAGGTAGCTGAGGCTGTAGGCATCTCAACTGAACGGGTACATCACATTTTACATGAATATTTGGACATGAAAAAGCTTTCCGCGCGATGGGTGCCGCGATTGCTCACACACGACCATAAGCGCAACCGTGTGACCATTTCAAAGGAGTGTTTGGCGATGTTCAACCGCAATCCAAACGAATTTTTGCGCCGTTTCGTTACCGTAGACGAAACATGGATCCACCACACCACACCAGAGACCAAAGAACAATCAAGACAGTGGGTTTCTCCGGGTGAACGTGCACCAAAGAAGGCCAAGGTGGGTCTGTCGGCCAACAAGGTCATGGCCACAGTTTTTTGGGATGCACAAGGTATCATTCACATCGATTACCTTGAAAAGGGTAAAACGATCACCGGCGAATATTATTCAGAGCTTTTGGACAGATTCGATATTGATTTGAAGCAGAAACGACCGCATTTGGCGAAAAAAAGTGCTGTTCCATCAGGACAATGCACGGGTGCACACGTGTGTAGTCAGCATGGCAAAATTTCATAAATTGGGCTACGAACTGCTACCCCATCCAGCATATTCTCCAGATTTAGCCCCCTGTGACTATTTTTTGTTTCCAAACATGAAGAAATGGCTCGGCGGTAAGAGATTCGGGTCAAATGAAGAGGTCATCACAGAAACAAACGACTATTTTGAGGGCCTTGAGAAAACCTATTATTTGGAAGGAATAAAAAAATTGGAAAAACGCTGGACTAAATGTATAGAGCTAAAAGGAGATTATGTTGAGAAATAAAACGCTTCTTTGACGAAAAAAATATATTTTATTCAAAAAGTCACGGACTTATCAAACGACCCTCGTAGATTGACAAAAAAAAAAGAAAGAAAACTTTGCAGGTTTTTCACTTTGATAGGTGCACAGGCAGTACATACAGGTGTCTCGGGCATGAAATTTAATTTGTGGCATTGCCTTAAACGAGCTGTGGCTCACTGTGAATCGCGCTTGCTTGTTGGCCCAGTCTCTGGCTCTGTCTATGTCTAGCTTCCATTCTCCTGCTCAGTCTGCTTCAATATTTGTCTCCTTTCAGCTGCTCTTGCTCCTTTTTTAGTTGCAGAATCATTTGCAAACAATTAATTTAGTTAAATGCAGTCGCGCGACTTATTTGCACACGCCCCTGTTGATAGAGTCATGCATAAAAGGCGACATGCAGCACATGTTACTCTCTCTATCTACCTCCTTCCTTCTCGGTCTCTCTTCCTCTCTTTCTTTTTCTATTCAGTGCACTAATGACCATGTAAGAAGCAGCAGCAACTGTTGGCCAAACTAGATGAAGTTAAATAGAGTTTAGACACGTCGTTTTGCCTCTGCTTACTTGTTAAGTATACGCAGTGTATGAATATATCATTTATGAATGTGCGACCAAGAAAGTTATTTTTTTCATAATTAAGAAAAGACAATTTTTTTTTCCCTCTTTAATTTATATTTATTGCTTTGTTCGCTCGTCGTCTGTTCGCGCAATGTCAACAACTCGCGTTGCTACACAGTACTATATAATATTAAGTATACGCACCATTACACTGCGAATCATTTGTCAATGTGCGGCATATGTAATGTGCTCGTAAGTAAGTTGGTAATTTAAAATGGGTAGGGGTAGGGGGTCTTGAGCAAGGTGGCTTCCGCTTTTTTTTTCTTTTTTTAAATGCGACTAAGCCATGCGGCTCCACGCGGCGTATGCGCAAATTGTGCTGGCAAGCTTAAGCGTAATGCTCGATAAGCCCATTTAGTCAGCTAATTGATTTGTTTGCCCAGATTCAGTTCCACAGATCTCTGTCTCCCTGTCCCTCCGGCATCGTCTCACCATTCTGTCTGACTCCTGTCACTGGCAGTGGGACAGCGCGAGTGCTGTGACTGATTGCATGGCGGTTGACAGCAACAAAATCAACATGACGACACATTGAGGTCTTCTTCCCTTACGAAAATGGAACAGTTCCGAACAAACCGCAATGCGAACACAATGCAAATGCAGAAACTGAGCCTGAGCTGCAGATGGAGATGGAGATGGGAATCAAGCCTGAAACTGAGGTGGGGAGGCTGCCTGCTTGCCTGACAAGCCCAACTCTTGCGGATGCATTGAATATGCCACAGCTACAGAGCTTGGCACAGTGTGCACAATAAGTAAACGTGCTGTCAAAATATTCACGCCAGCAACTAAGTAAATGACTCTTCATTGTCTGCTGCTTGCCGGCCTCTTAAATATCTAAGTGCGAGTATGAATACTTTGTGAATACTCTCGGCCTAAGTATGACAAATCTCTTGTCTTGTGCCGTTTCTGTCAGAATTCTTTGTTGTTGTTGTTGCTGCTGCTGCTGCTGCTCCTTCTCGCATTGTTCGACTCGGACTGCCCTGAGGACTTTAAGATAACAAAAATGTCTTCGGCTGCAGTAACAAAGGCAGCAGGCAAAACAGGAAGCCGGCACGGGCAGCCAGCTGGACTGACATGTGCAAAAATGTTGCCCAGCAGGCAAAGCCGGCACATTTACGAGCATATTCTGCAGCCCGTTGTTGTTCTTGTTGTTGTTGTCAATAACCTAAGGTATGCTCTCTATATACCCACTATAAAAATGAAATAAGGAGACTTCAGCTATAAGCTAAGGAAACAAACAAAGCGAATTTCTAATTTACAGGGTACCATCAGGTATGTTACACCCTCACACTACTTTACACTCTCACAGAACTATTTTCTGCTGCACAAAGTATCAGGAATTCAGGTTTAGGAATCTAGATTCAGGCATTTGGCACTCACCTATTATTCAAAAAAAAAAAAAGGAAAACCAATTTGTAGTCGACAAAATTGATAACGAAATTAAATGGAGAAGAGAAAAAAAGAATATGAAAGTATCCCCCATTGTTTGCATTGCGTAAAATCAATGTCCGACAAACGCATAAATGTCCGCATTAATTCAATCCATAATAATAATAACAATAACAGGGCCGATAATGTCAGATGTCCGACATTTGTCAGTGTTTAACGACAACAACAGCAGCAGAATAATGATATGCAAATGCGTGAGAAAAATTCAATAAAGATGTGTAAAGCTCCAACGGAAATGAGAAAAAATTATAAAATGAAAAAATAAAAATAAAAACGAAAACTAATAAAATTAAAGAGATTACATCCCTTCATAAATTTATGTCGCTTAAGTGGGCGCAATTATTACAAATTAAGGCAATTTGCTTTAAGAGAGATACTTGAAATGATACACAGAAGGGTATTCAAGTTCTTTGTGCACTCTATAAAAAGGATCAAAGATGAATAATAAATTTGAAAACAATTTGCACATTTAAAATAACTAAAATACAAATTGAACACAATAAAATTGAAAAAAATTTAAGTGGTAAATAATAATTATAATTGCACTTGTATAGAGTATCTATTATTCTACTTAAACTACAAAATAACACTTCATATTTGTTGTCTACTCAAACAAAATGAAATGCGACCCGAATCAAACGCAAATTCATTTGCCATTTACAGTTAGTGTAGCCGAGCCGCGAATCAGGCGTCCGTGACGCCATCTTTCAAAATGGCCGCACGCTTTTTTGTGTTGTGTTGTTGTTGTTGTGTTGTTGTAAATGTATTTCCCCTCGAGCTATTCGCTGTTCGCTGTCGCTGTAGCTGCCTCTGGTGATTAGCTGTCACGAATTGTGGCTGAAAAACAAAAATGAATTATTACCGCGCGCTGTGTTCAAAATGTTGACATAGATTCAAATTATTTGTAACAAAATCAACGAACTGTGGCGGCATCTGCCCCTCCTCTCCTTCCTGCCTGCTGCTCTTTCGCAGCGCGTTGCGCCCCAGAAAGCGTTGCTGATTTGATTAGCTTGAAAATGTTTGCAAGTGCCTGAACGGCAGAGGAGGCAGGGGAAAAAGAGTTTTCCTCTTAAATTGCCTCTCGAGTTGTGCGGCACGTTTTCAGTTTGATTTAACAACAACAACAAGAACAACATATAGTCAGCAAATAATTTGTGTAATTAATAAACTTTTGTGCTGGCAACTATTTCTTGCAGCTCATTTATTCCCGCTCCGAATGCCAATTCATATTGATGCAGGAAGAGTCCTTGGTCAATGCGATTGTCAGCAGCATCATCATCATCATCAAACATAATCGTAATCATCATTGTTCAGCTCCCCTGTTTCAGGCACATAATTAGGCCTAGTAGTTGGTTTTTCTTCTTAGCATATTGCCAGGGGCTACCACTACTACTACCACTACAACATACTACAATAATGGACAATGTGGTCAAGGCCCTGCTTAGTGCCCTTTGTGCCAATTGCTCTGTTTGCGCAAGCTTTTTGATTGTTGTGAGCTCTCTTTCTCTCTCTCTCTCTCTTTCTCTCTCTTTTATTGTGCCCCTCTGCCATTGTACGCCATTGACTCATAATCGAGGAATTGCCTCGTAACAGGACTCCTTGTCTTTGTCAGCCTCAAGTTACCATGCCGATGCACAGCCTCAGCTTGGACTTTAATTCAAGTAATTTTTGTTAATTTTTCGGCCCACAACTTTGCTCGTTAAACAAGCTTAGCGACAGCGACAAAATCGACAAGGAAAAGAAAAACTGATAAAAGAAAGTAATGAGAAAAAGGGAAAATAGAAAAATGAGAAATGGGGGGAAAAAACGGCGAAAAAGGGGGAAGGTCAAGCGGCGATACCCCGTCGAGTTCAGGGCACGGCCGTGTATCGCTCGACGGGCGGGCTCGCGGGCGGTCTGGCATTAATTTTTGCTGTGTAAGCAGATAAATTGCAAAATCTTCCCCCCAAGAGTTGCTGACAGTCATGGGCATTAAAATGGATACAGCGTCGTTTGCTGAACTTAACTTTTCACCCAAAATGCGGTAGGTGTCGATCAAAGTACAAGTTGAAAATGGTTCCTCAAACGGTTTACGCCCACACGGAGAAATTTCAAATTGAAAAGTTTTTAAGCCAAGTGCAGGGAGTATATCAAATAGGAGAATTATTAAATGGGCAGTATACATCGTGATATTGAAGCTTGAGGCCATTAGGGAACCGAATGGAGTTGACCCATCAATATTCATAATTATTGCTTGCAGCATTCGCTGGCCCACAGTGCGTATTAGTAATATTAACTGCGGAAACAAAGCAACATCGCGGCACCTCAACACTCTGCGCAGAGCTCAGAGCACACTCAACAATCAGCTGCCAGAAGGAGTCAACAATCAACTAATTATGCCTAATTGTTGCGAGTGCCACGGGCGACATTACATTAACTAATTGGAATCACCTGAGCAGCGTCTCAACAGTATCAAGGTGAGGAAGGTGAGGGCAGGCGGAGCACTTGGCGCTTTCTCCAAGCAGACTGAACCGTAGATAATTTAAAGTACTAACTGATTAATCTAGAACTATAGCTATTTATGCTTTATACTTTTCAAAAATCTTTTCAGCTTTTTCTTGTTTTCAAGTTGTAGAAATAGGTCGTTTTTAAGGTGTTTTTTTTTACAGGCTATACAGTTTCTACTAAAGTTTATATTTAGCTAACTTATACTTAGTTGGAGACAGAAATATTTATTTGTTTAAGCTTTAGAAATAGGTCGTTTAAGTAGTAGAAATAGGTCGTTTTGAAATTGTAGAAATAGGTCGTTTTTAAGATGTAGAAATAGGTCGTTTTAAGATCGTTTTCAAGTTGTTGTTTTTTTACAGTTTATAAAGTTTATACTAAAGTTTATATTAAGCTTAGTTATACTTAGTTTGAAAAATAAATATTTATTTTTTTAGGTTTTTGAAATAGGTCGTTTTTTAACAACCTACACAATGCCTTCTACAGTTTTTGTTTTTTTTTTTATATTTATTTACTATTTTTATCAAGATTTTAAGTCTATGCTTGGGAAATCGATTCAATAAGCATGCCTGGCATAGATTGTCTTAACACATTGTTTCACAAGATTATAACAAATTCAAGAACACATTTATCTCTGCTATATAATAATAATGTTCCATCGTCTGCTAAGCCATGGCATGCGTATTGTCTGTTATATTGGAAGAATGAGAAAATTGTGGATGCCGTATGTGATGCCGCTTATGATATTGCTCGGTTACCTGGAAGAAGCTCTATACTCCGCATGGCATCTGCATCTGCCCCTGACCTGGCACAACCCCAATTTACTCGCCAGTATCTGCCAACTGCTGGATATAATCATAATTCTAACTGGCACTGTGCTCACACTGATTGGTTGGCACGCGGGCAGCGGTTGCTCCATGCTGCTGCTGCATCGCCTCCTGCTGCGTTTCTATGGCGGCATATGGATTACGGATCTATTGGAGCAATTCGTTGATGTTGGCTCTTTGCTGCTGATGCTGGCATTGCGGCTAAGTCAACGACAGCGGCTCGACTGGTGCAACAATAACAACAGCAGCAACCGGGAGCAGGAGCAGCTGCAGCGTTACCTCCTACTCGGACGCATTGGCCTATGCTGTGAGTTGCTGCTGTGGATTGCATCAGGAAATCATCAGGTGCGTTACGCAGCTCTCTAAAATGTATTTTGATGCAGGTTTCGCATCCACATCCACAGCTAATCGACTCTCGATGGCAACTGCTACTGGCCATGGGATACATATTAATGCTCTCCGGCATACGCTGCTCCCTGATGTCCAGCCTGGCGGCAGTGTGTCTGTTGTGGCATCACTGGAACTGGGCGCACTTTTTCGGCTGGAATGATCTGACAATTAGCATGCAGCTGCTGAGTTCCCTGCTTGGTAAAGTGGCTGGATTTGTGCTGCTGGCACATCTTGGCGGCGGAAAATGGTCGCTGGATACAACGCAGGCATTTCATCATGAACATCTAGACTGCCATACCATATAAAGGCGGCAACGTTCATCGTCGGATTAAGACATAAAAGTCATTAAGAGTTACGAGCCGAGTAGTCATTCGTCCATTTGGGTTCTTTCATTCCTTTTCGCTCTCTCTCTGTGTCTTTTTCTCTTTGCAGCTAAACGTCGAAGAGATTTACATACAATTCCTGGAATGGTAGGGAGGGTGGGGTAAGCAACTACAAATACCTATAGCATTGGTTGTTTGTTTTTATATCCTACTCTATCCGGGCACCTGGCTCATGATGCGCACCCAAATGGCCTTTGATTCCTGTTCCATGCCTGTTTCTTCTCACTTTTCCTTTTTCGTTTTTCTTTTTCTTTTCTTTTTTTTGCGTAAATTATTGAAAAGTCTCGAGCAGCAGCACTCGGCGCTTAAGCGGATTTACCTTTACTTCGCTTCACTTCTGGCTTCGGCTTTGACTGAGAGTATTCTACTTCTTTTTTGGGGTGGAGGGGGGGAGGCATAAAAGGAAACTGTTGAGGGAGCGGTGCGGCGGCGTGTTAAATGCAACACAGCCAACATGAGGCAGCCAACTGGGCGCAAGAGCTAAAAGGCAACAGAGCCGTTAATGAGTTTTGGGGCACAGCCGTGGCACCGGGCATGCATTTAACAACCGCAGCAGGAGAAGGAAGAAGGAGTACGAGAAGAGGAAGCAGCAGCAGCAGCAGCAACTCGCTGAATGCGCTGACCTTCGCTCTTGACTTAAAACCCATTTGCATAAGCGCGTTGTCTTCCAGCACGCAATGTCCTCGCTGACTGCCTGCATCTCCCTCCCTCGCCCCCTCTCGGCCTGCCTGTTGCCCAGTTGGCCATGTCCGTGTCCGTGTGCTACGTCGCTTTTGTTTATCCATCCGTGACGTGGCCTGTAAGCTTGCCTGCAATGCGTTTCTTTAATTAAAAATCGGCAGCAATTTATTGACCGAGCGTAAAACCAATTGACAGCGTAATAAACAAATGAGCGTGCAAAAAAACAACGCACTGCGAGCGAAGGCAAAAACAACAAGGCTAAAAGGCAAGAGAGAGATATTCAAAATTGGCAGTTAGAAAAGCTTTATCAGGGTGCATTCTATATGAATTTGGATGAGCTTCTGGCTTGAGCAGAAGATGTGCTTTAGCACAGTTAATTGTGCATTGAAAAGCTTTACTAGATTTATAAGAACAGCAAAAGGTAGCTTTACAGCAGGATTAATCCTATTAAGTTGCTTTCCACAGCTTTAATTTCATCAACAGGCTTTTAAACCTGCAGGCGCAGCTCAAACTATGCCTTCACTGCGTTATATTCATTTTGACTTGGATTAATCCTGTAATACGTTTCAAATTCTTTTGGGAGCTTTACAAAGCTTAAAGCTGCCTTTTATTTAACTTTATTTACTTGATTTGCTTTAGAGCAAGCTTTTAATGGTTTTAAAAGCTCCCAGCTACCTCTTTCTCACACTGAATCAATGCAGACCTTCTCTACAGTCTTAAAAGTTTCCTCTACATTTCCCTGGGCATCAACTGACCCTGCAATCCAAGAAGTGCGCCCTTTCCAGCATTATCCAAGACAAAAACTTGTCATAAAAGTGCAGCCATGTAATTTTCTAAATGAAAACAGGCGACCTGCAAAAAAAAAAAACTGTATTAAAATGCAGGCCACAAGAGCGACAATAAAAAAAAAAAAAAAAACAACAACAACAACGAAGCACTAAAGCAGAAGAACACAATTCTAAGCAGAATGCAATTTTAGCAAGTTGTATTAAAAATCGTAAAGGGAAAGTATACAAATAGAGAGCGGAAAAAGAAGAACTTACTCAACTGCGAGATATCCTAGAAAGTGGGGAAAGCAATAAATGAAATAAAGGTAAATTCTAAAAATATATTTATTATACTTTAAACAAATGAAAATTCAAGTAGGTTTCCTTAACTAAAAATCTTCGCTTGATTGTCTTTAATTAAGCTTCTGTGTCTCACAACTTTATTATACCTTATTTACTAAGGAAATTCAGTGAGTATAACTGCAAAAAATAAAAAATAAATAAAGCAGCATGACAAACCGTTTGCTCAACAAGAAATATGCAAATGCGAATCTCAGCCAGCAGCGGCAGCAGCAGCTGGTGATGGTATAGTACATATATAAGAAGGGGCGCAGCATTACGCGCTAACCAAAACCGAGGGCGTGTCACACGGCGTATGAGCAATAACAACACGATGCGTGTGTGTGTGTGTGTGATATGTAAATGTGTTTAATTAAAATGGTGCAACAAATGCAGGCGTGTGTGTGTGTGTGTGTGTGTGCGTCTGTTTAACGGTTTGTGCACACTGCAACACGGCAAGATTCACTCGTCTCCCGTTGCCCATTTGCATAAGTAAAGCAATGGCAAATACGCTTACACCGTAGACAATGTGAGACCACAAAAACCCCCGGCGAGCTGCGGCAAGTTAAAGCAGCAAGTTGGCCCGGCTGAGCATTTAAATCTATTTACCTATGCTTCCAATGCGACTCTTCTATCCAACTGTCTCTGTCTTTGGCTGCTGCTACTGCCACAGATAAGGCTAAGACTGGGGGGAAGATAAGAGTAATCAAATAGTCGTAAAGTTCGAGTGTGTATAATTAATTTGACAAAGCCTGAGAAAACAAACCACAAGAATGGAAACCAAGAACTGACGAAACTTGCCAAACATTGAGGTAGTATCAACTTGCAGGTCTAACCCGACGTATTCGACGTGTTCCTCAGTTCCTTTTCATCTTTTTGGATATGAAATTCAAAACGTTTTCCGGTATGTTCGACTTTAATTATGAAAATTACAGAAAGCTTAAAGCATGGAAATGACGATGTTACGGTTTGCATAATTTTAGAGTGTTATACAAATGGTTTAATTCAGTGTTATACACGTGACTAGCAATATTTATTTTCAATTTCAAACATTTTCAATTTTAATATATTCAAACATTTATAAAAATTATTTGTATACCAATTTTGACGATTTTTATAGAGTATAACAAAAAATTCGTATTACTTATACAAATTTTGATGAATGTTTCTATGGTAAAATTTTTAAAATGCACAATAAACAATTTAAGTAACTGTTATACAAAAATTGATTGAAGAGTACTAGTTATTATTTTGACAGTTTAAAAGTTTTACGATCTTTCAAACTGTTATACAAATAATTAAACAATTTATCAACTGTTATACTTTATTTTAAATATCGTTGATTTTCTCTTTGATTAATTTCTTTGCCATCTCTGTGTCTAGTTTGTCTTCAACTGTTATACTCATGATATGCGGCATTTGCATTCCAACTTTCAATTGAAAACTTTCTAGAATATTGTTTTTCTTAAAATAAAACTTCTACACACAGTTGGGAAAAGCGACACGGAAATGCTTTCGAGCTACTGTCAAATCGTAGGCGATTTCACTTGACGGAATTTGATTGCTTGTGCGCACTTGGTCTAATCCATGTGATTTTCCTACTATATATATATCGTATATATCTTGCATATATGAAGCTTTAACTTTAACAAGTTTCGACTTGAGCATTTAAATTCAACTTCAAGGCTGCACACACACACACACACACTGGAAATGAAATGAAATTCATTTGGGAGCCGCATCAGCGACATCGTCGTATTACGTAAAAGCACTTTTACGGCTACATTTGCAGCACACACACACACACACACACAGAAAGCGGAACACCCTCTCATATGAGAGAGCATATGAGAGACACTCACGTACGGCTACAACTCGTCACTTTGCGCCTCTCATTGCGGCACTTTGCGGCTCCAAAATGTAGACAACACTTTGGACGGGGCTAACAGGTTGGCTGAAACGCGGCCAGAGATTTTCGAGCGCGTGCAAATGGCTGAGAGAGACAATAAAGCTTAGCACACGATACGCGGTAGTACTCTCTGCTTATTGCTTAAATATATACGTATGCTTTATATGATTTACCCTCCTCCTCCTCCTCCTTTCCTATTTATTTTCCCATTCGCTTTTCCAATAAACTCAAATGCCAGCTTACGTTTGCGGCTTGACAGTGTAAATGGTTTCGTCAGCCATAGAATTTGGTTTTCTTCAAAAATGTTCTTAGCCGATTTAAAATGCAGGCCAAAATCGCATTACCAAGTCATTTTCACAACCAACACCAGCAGCATATTCAATAATAATGCCAGTTTGTTGGGTTATTAAAATGTCATATAAACATTTCACGCTGACTTTGACTTTTCCGTTGAGTTTCGTAATTTCTTCTTTTGCTTTTCACATTTTTTTGGCTATCACGATTTTTTTTTTTTTTTTTTTTTTTTTTGTAGGCGCCAAAATGTCAGCAACACGTTCTCCTACAGCGGCAATTTATCATAAATATGCACAGGGAGAGATATATGCTATACACACACACACACTGACATATGTGTGCCTGTGTGTGTGCGTGTGTGTGGCATATAAATCCGACGCTTGTTTCGCCACCCACGACCTTTGTGCTTCGCGTCGCGTTTGGCGGTCGCCTTTTGTTTATGTCGCTGTCAGCGTGCGTTTAATTCAACATTAGCGCCTTGCGGCAGCTCCATGTGGACACTGAGCATGTGTGTGTGTGTGTTTATTTGTTGTGCGTGTGTGCGAACAAATGCGACTGTTGCGCTACGTACGCTCTTTTGTTTGTCCCATGGCCATTTTCATTTTCACACGCTTTTATTTCTCTCGTTTTAAAATTGTCAAACTGTCAAATAAATTATACAATAAAAAAACACACACCACAAAACACACACATACAAACAAAAGACCTGCGCTCTCTTACCTTTGCCATATGCGCTACATAAACGTTTATACACAGATACATGTCTATAGGCAAATAATATGATATGATACAAAATAATGTAATATGTCGTCGCTTTTGTGGCCTGTTTTGATTGCTTGGCGTATGGAATTTCGAGGCTGTTGTGCTTAGGTGATGGGCAGGGTCAATGCTGCCAGACGCACGTGCTGTTATACAATGTGTTATACGGTTAAAGACAAGAAGAAACAGCTTTGGCTGCAAAAAAAACATGTTTAAAATGTGCGGAGTGATTTTCAATTTTAAAGCATTATCTTAGCGTTCTACGCAACTGTTATACATAACTGTTATATGCAACTGTTATACATAACTGTTATACGCAACTGTTATACTGTTATACGCAACTGTTATACTCTAAGTTAAGCTCAAAACTACGTTTAAAATTGATGGCCTCACATCCAACTTGTTTTGTCAAGACAAATTGCATAACTTCAGAAGCGGTATAACTGAAACCCAAGAGTTTAACAAGCATAAACATCCAAGCAATGCTTATTTTATGCCATGCTGAAACACCAACACTCCACACACACTCCACACACACACACGCACACACACAAAGGCTGCAATAAAGTCTTGGCCAAAAAGTCAAGCGGATTTTGGCAAGCCAAAGTTTGTTTATGGCAAAATCCGCTTAGCCTAGTTAAATAAAAGTGCTACCGACTTCACACACACACACACACACACACACTCCTGCACACACACACACACTCATACGCACACTCGCTTGCGCTTAAAGCGTCTCGCTGCACTTGGATATTGAAGACTTTGCAACTGTTATATGCATCTGCGGGCAATTTACATGCCGTCTACACTCCGATATTCCCCAAGGTCAGTCGAAGCTGCTCTTAAATGATTTAAGGGAACTTTAAGAGGATTTTCGGTAGCCTCCCACACACACCCACACTCACACACACATGTAGGCAAAAAACTTGGGCTTATAGCTTTCAGTTCCCAAAAGGTATTCGCCAATGGCGGCGGCTGTTTATTTATGGCAGTTGCTGCCAGCTGCTGCTGCTGCCTCTGCTGCTTGCAACAGTCTGTGCCACTTGCCACTCGCCACTTGCCTCGTCTTGTTGCGTCTTGTTTTGTTTTCACAAGGCATTTAAATATTTAAAAAGGCCTCAAAACCTATGCGGCGCCCAGCTATAAATATGCAATGAAGCTGCCACTTTTTACCACTTGGCCAGCCCCTCGCTGACAGCCAAGGTTCCCTGGATGCCCACGCTGCCCTCCTACTCCTCCTCCTTCTCCTCCTCCTCCGCCTGTGAGCAGCGACGCAACATTTTTTCAATCAGTGAATTTTGATGAGTTTTTAACTAATGCCTGCCCGCTCGCTGCAGCAGGTTAATTAGCCGCAGCTGTTCCCACTCGGGCGAATTTCATTAGGCGTCGATTAAATTTCAGAAAAACAAAACCGACACCCGACTCCCTTGACTGGACGCGACTCCTAGTCCCCCCCGCTATTTGCTAGACTTACGACATGCTTTTTGGTGCCGTGATGGAATTCTCCTACTCTACGGAAGTCGTAAAAAGTTTAACGTGTTCTTAAAGCGAAGTTTGGCTTCATCTTCTTGGCCAAAAAATCTCGATAAAAGTTTCAAATTGTTACACGGCAAATGACACGCGCTCTTGTTGTCTCTTTTTTCGGGTCTGTTGCCTTCTCTGTCTGACTGTTAATCTATTGAAATTTGCGTTTTAATAGAAATGTATGTGGATATTTTTAGCATACTTTTTGGGGCAACTTTGCTGTCAACAGGCCGCTGTGCGTGTGGCTGTACCCACAACAAGAAAAAAAAATACGAAAAAAAAATACTTATTGCTTTTAAGTACGTGATTTTGCTCTCCGAAATTTCCGAACATTTTCCATGCTCTTTGTGTGCGTGTGCCTGGGGATGAAGAATGAAGTTTTGGAGCAGAGTGTGCGGCAGATGCATTAAACGTATTGGTTTTTACGATTGACAACGCATATGGGCACAAAACGTGAATATAATTTAATTAGTATAATGGACAGGCCCCCTTCTCCGCCCTCTTTCGCAGTCCCACAGGGCATACGCTAGTGTGAAAACTAAATTTTAGGACTCACAAAGGCAGCGTACGAAATGGATGGTAAAAATAACTAAAAACATGCTGCTGCAGCCCAAATGTAGGCATTAAAACTGAAAACTGTTATACCAACTGTTATACGTGCGAACAGAGAACTGTACTTTGTTTTAATACCAGATACTCATAGGTAAGAAAGGGTATTATAACTGCGTTCCCTCCTATCGCAGTGACTATAACATGACAATAGCTAGAAATGTTAATACATACGCTGCCTTTGATCGATAAAAAACAAGCTTTATTTCCAAGTTAAAATATTAATATTAAATCTGTATAATATTAAAAGTTTCTTCAATTATTTCTGCAAATTTGGCAACGATAGGATAAGAAATACGTAAGTTATTCTATATATTATTGCAGTGCCTAAGCTTGCCCAAAAAAGTATGCAACAGAAAATGATTTGCAGCGTGTGTGCACAGTAGCTTGCTTACTTGTTAATACTATTTGCCTAGCAGTGCGTGTGTGTGTGTGCGTGTGTGTTCGCCACACAGTTGCATGCTTGCATCACATTCATTAGATTTTGCCAGAGTTTCATTTCCTGCAGCCAAATGCAAATATGCTCAGAAGTATAAAAATCTATTTGCCCATTGACTAGTCAGTTAGTGAAAAGTCAAAACAAAAGGAAAATGAAAATAAACTACTGTTGTTTCTGGGCATGGTATAGGGATTTTCCACCTTCCAAGTTGCCTCTGTTATTGTTGTTGTTGTTGTTGTGGCGAAATTGAGCGCAGCCAAGTTGACAGTGCAACGAGCAAATGAACAAACAATGCACGATGGGACAAGGGAAAAGATGGAGAGCAAAATATACATGCAGTATAAAGTCTAATGGACAAATAAGCTTGAAGGATTCATTCGATTGTGAAAATTGAAATTTCAGATTTGTGATAAATACCTGGAAAAGCAAAGCAACAAAGTCGAATAAAGAGAACAATGAAACAGAGAGAGAGAGAGAAGAAGAACAGATTGCATATTCAATTTGCCATAAGCTGCAATGGGAACATGTATTTAGTGCCTTTATTTTTCCATGGAATATAGGAAGTTAAGGCATTAAACATAGATCTGCAGCGTGACGTGCAGGGAGTAAATGGGAAGAAGATAAAAAGGAAGATGTAGAAGAGAGAGAGAGGTGACTGTGAGGAAGCTCTAGTGCTGCAGGCAAACGTTTTAAATTTCATTTACTGATAATGCGCCTCCACTCAAAATTCATTTCACAACTTTGTCAGAACTTTGGCAATGTTACAACTTTTTCACACACACTCGCACACATCTCAGCTCTCTCACACACACACAATGACAAATATTGAAGCGCACCTTATGGCTTCGGAAGATGTTGGGGCTGCAAAGCTGATTTGCAGTACTCGAAAGTGAAGTAGCAGCAAAAAATGTAAAAGGTAAAGTGAAGTTGTAGTTGCACTGTGTGTGTGTGTGTGTGTATTTGCATGTGTGTGTGTATGAAGCATGCCCTGGCACATAACTCATCATCAAGCGCAATTTGTGTTTTTGGTAATCTTTATTGGATGTCAAGCTGCAGTCGCCCACTTCCGCTCTCACCCACTCACTGTTGCTTACTCTTTCTCTTCCCTCTCTCTCTCTCTCTCTCTCTCTCTCTCTCTCTCTCTCTATCTGCCTTGCAGTCTGTATAGCATACTCGTATGTGCACCTAAGACATCCGTTGCACTCAGTCTCTAAAGTTATCTACGTCAAGTGTCAGTGCGATGCAGACAAAGCAGATATGCTCACACTCACATCACACCCACACACACCCACACACTCCCACAGCATCTCACACACTCCCACACACAGACACCCACACACACTCGTATGCAAAGCTGCCTCTGCTATGCTTGCCTCGTTGCCTCGAACCGTTGAAGATTTTTTAGTGACAACGAAAGTGTAATTGAGTGCCACACAACAGACAATTCGAATACTTGCCGCACTTACAAGTGGACGACCCAACAACAACAACAACAACACCATCGAGTACAACAACAACAACAAATGCAACAACAGTGTTAAGCACAACAACAACAACAAGAACAGCAGGAACAATCATAAAACAAGTAAGAAAAGCTACAATTGAACGTACTTGATTGCAAGTTGCATCGCACTCAATGCTGAAATACCCTGTAATACTGCACTGATCAGCATGAAATTAATAGATTATATAAAGACATTGTTAAGCTTTGTTTATGCCAAGTATGATATACATATCGCGTAAATTTTACAAAATATTCCCTTTGAAAGAAATTTGTAAGAAAAACTACAACAGCGCGTACTGAAATATAATGTATATATATGTATAAATACCCTGAAATATAACGTTTTTATGGCACTGAACATCATGAAATGAACAGCATATATAGAGATACTGATAACCTTTGTTTATATAAAAAATCATCCATATATCTTGAAATCCAATCAAAATATGCAAGTTTGCTTTTTCGAAAATTTTTTCTGGCCCTTTGCAGCTTTGTCAAATTTGTTATATTTTTTTTTTTTTTGAATACAGGGTAACCTCGGACTGAGCCTGCTCCACATGTTTCATTCCATTTTATTTCATGCCGTTTTTCTGCCCATGTCAGTCCATTCCATTGCGTTCGCCTCTTCTTGCCATTATGAGTTGTTCTATTTGATTTTTCATTTCCGCTCGTACTGCACAGGAGGCCAGCAGAAGGAGGCCAGGCCAGAGCAGGGCAGGGCAGGGCTGGAGCGGAGCTGGAGATGCTCTGGCAACATGTGCATTGTGCTGGATTTGTAGCCTTTAGGCTGTAGAACGACGACGACGACGACGATGACGAAGGAGGAACAGCAGAAGGACTCTGCCAGCGTTGGACAGGTTGCACATGACAAGCGCAAAAGTTTTCAAGTGCTATACGGCAGAGAGAGAAGGAGGGAGAGAGAGAAAGTGAGAGAGGGGAGAGAGAGGGAGGTAGAGAGTGGGATAGAGAGAGAAGCTGGACGAACTCCTGGACAGACTGACGAGTGGGCGCTTGGGTAATCGAGCACGACAGCATTTGCCATTAAGTTGAGTTAAAGCGCTTGAGTGTGACGCCATGCCGTTTTTTGGTAGTGTGTGTGTGTGAGAGGGGGGAGGAGGAAAAACGGGTTTTAATTAAAATGCCTGGCATACTTTAAGGCGCGCTTCTGTACGTAGCATGCATGAGCTTGTTGCATGAGAAGCGGAAGGCAATCGACCTCAAAGACGTCAGCATGAAGGCGTCTGCAGACGGAAAACAACGCTGTGTGTAAGTATATTGATTAACAGAGTTTATGCAGAGCAGGAGAGAGAGAGAGAGAGGGAGAGAGAGAGAAGGAGAGGCACGAGCGGAAGAGCGCTAAAAGTGAATGTAAAAGAAGGCTCAATTTTAATATGTGGCATGCCTTACGCACAGACTCCTGTGCACACACACGTGTGCCGTGTGCCTGGTGTGTGTGTGTGTGCTGCCAACATAGCTGCAAAAGTTGGCTGAAAGTTTGTTTGTTTTTAAATTTTTAATAAATTAATTGAATGCAAACAAATTGTGCGGATAATGGCGAAGGCAAAGCCAGACTCGCCTCACATATCAGTAACAGGCTCATTATAAATTACCAAAGTCATGCACCGATTTCGTCTTTAAGATATATCCGATTATAGCACAGTGATCATTGAGAGATATCATACACATCTGTTACGCTGTCATTTGAATTGTTAATCATATTAAGCCCCAAAGCGATTGCAAAATTGTTACCAAACTTCAACCAAAATTTCTGTCTCCCAAATTTGACCTAATGCCAATCAAAACGTTGACACATAACCCTGAAATGCCATGGTTTATGTTGACAGCTCAATTAGCGTAAACCAAACATGCACATACACACATGTATCCGTTTACAAACACACACACACACACACAGTTAATACACTAATTGATTTCTGGTATTGGCGAGCTTACAAAACGCATATTTTAACTGACCCGCATAAATGGGCCATCATTTTGTGGCTTTTGATTTCCATCAGAAATCTGTATAACAAATCTGGACAGAAATTCGATATGTGTTATTAATTTATGTATGTTTGTTTGTTTGTTTCTGAACATGTCTCGTGTCTGGCATAATGCACAGGCTAATTCAAATGCAAATTTGTTCCAATCCATGCACAATTTCAGTGACAAATCAACCACAAAAATGACATTAAAATGGCGAAATATTTTTTTAGGCATGATGTGTTGCGCCTGACAGACCAGTTAATTTGCTTAAAAATCATCAGATTCTACTCCTAAATCGGAAATACTATGAATCAAAAATAATTTTTTAAAATTTAGAATTATAAGCAATATGGAAATTAAACCAGAAAAAAATCGGCAATCGATTTGTCGATTTGTTCATCATCAGAAGATAGAAATAAAGATATTTAATCTAATTAATTTATATATAGATATATACATATTTAATGAAAAAATGGCATTTCGAACCGTACATCATATCACAATACTATAATCTCTTTAATCTTAAATAGCACATTAGTAAAACGGAACACGGAACGTGCACTATAAATACATATATGTATATCTAATTTTCGTAGTCTCTGCAAGGCTGGTCCAAAACATATGTTTGCCAGGGAAGCGGACAACAATAACTTAGTTTGGCTAAAAGCTTGTGCACACGCTAATTGAGTTTTCTATGACCATGTTAGGCTATGTTTGTCCTGCCAACGTCCTCGCACCAAATTGATGCCCTCGCAGATGCAGTCCAGGCCTGGTACCTCCTGTTTTGGCCCATTCAGACCGTAGCCAGCACTTTATATGTAACTCGAGTTTGCTGACCGAAAAATGTAAAACTGCTGACGAATATGTCACGCGCAATCAGCGCTCGCGGTAAGTGCTTTAACCACGCCCCCTTTAAGCCCCAAACCTTTTTGGCTAATACCCCATCACGCCCACATGTCCATGAATTATGGAACTTTCGATGTTGGCGGGCAGCAGGGCAGGCATGGAAGTACTATAATATTTCAAGGTCCGCTGCTAATGAAATTCTCCAATTTATATAGAGTTACTGGATTAGTTGACAGCTGTCAAAAGCATTGCTGCAGCTTCCCTATATGCTATCCACTCTTTCTGAAATTTCATTAGGCCGCACTAGGATATTTTTTAAAATAAATCCCATATTGTTGAAACTAGTATGGCTTGACATTTCTAGTTCAGCTCGATGAAATTTAAGGCAGAGTTACGTTAGTTTTCTATTTATATATAAAATATTATACAAAATAAATTCGAACTTAAAATAACCACATAATTTATGGAAGCCAAGAATTACTCCTTACTTATTTACATTGCATGAAATTGCGAACTTAATAGAAAATAAAAAAAAAGAACTTGTAAAACTTTAATACCGCACTTAAGGAATAAGTGAGGGAAGGAGAATGTGCATCCATTAAGCAAACTGAGCGAAATAATGAGAACATAAAATAGCGAGAGAACAAAGAGCCTGTCGAACAAAGAGATTGAATGGCAGAGAATACGAGTAGATGATTGTATATATACTACATAAATCGAACATTGATTTAAGCGGAATATGAACACGATAGCTGCTGCAGCTGCTGCTGCTGCTGATGCTGGTGAGAACAATACGAAATGAAGGAGCTATACAATTTAAAACATTATAATAACATAATGCACTTAAAATAATTTCATTGAAAATGCAGTGCATTAATGTGGTACACACACACTCACACACACACGGAAAACTGCATTGGAATGAAATTAAAGAAAACAATTACAATTGAAATTAATTTAATTAAGTATTAAAGGGCGTTAATCAAATTCACCGTGCTCGACCGCAGTACGGCAACAACAACAACAGTAACGGCAGAAGAAAAACAGTGGCAGCAGGTGGAAAAACAATATGGGGAAAATTCCTTCGTTGTTGGCCTAGCTAAAAATTCAAATTAATTAATAGCTTGACTCGTTTTTTCCCCAACAATATTTGTGCTCGCAATTAATGCTGGCATTGGTCAACCGGATTGGTTAGTCTATGTAATTGATTTTTAAAAACCGATTGCATTAAACCAACATGTACAACATGTACTACACAAATATTCCTGGCCAGGATCACGTCAATGACAACAGTCGTACGCTTTTTCCGAAATCTCCAATTACAGTGGAAAACGAAGCGTGAGCTCAGAATTGCTAACCACCCAAAGGGGAAGTGCTCGATTAGAAGATACTCTGCAATGAATATAATTATCTCTGCTAATATAAAAACCACAACAAAACCTCATCTTATATTTCATAAGGTATAATAATATCTTGTAACAGTTTAATAATTCTAAAAAAAAATGTATTAAACTAGGGAAAATTCAGTTCAGCTCATTATGCTGTCACCTCAGAACTTACAGGGTATACTCACCAATTTTACATTTAAAAAATTTATATTTGTATTTCAATGCAAAAATATCAAAATTTCGTATTGCATAACCAACTTTTTTCTCAATTTTCTTCATATTTTTTTTCTTTTTCAGTTTTTGTGTACTTTAAAAACGTTGTATTTCGCATTGATGAGGGTCAGGCAGGCGTACAAACCTCTATGTAGCTACATGTGTGCGAGCGAGAGAGAGAAAAAGGGGGAAAAAAGGAGAAAAGAAGAGAAGGCCTGGATATTTGTCAAACAAATTGGTTAGATGTTTAAATATATATATATTTTTCATGTATTTTTCTGCCTCACAATTTCGACAAGTTTGCACAAGAGTTTTTCCATTCAAATGGCAACTTGCCACATGCAACATGCCAGCAATACAGTCTGCCCCCGCATGCTGCATGCAACATGTGTGTGTATTTACCATTTAGATTCGAATTACCCTGTTTATAGATTGTAATGTGCTTTCAATTGAATTTGCATACAATGCAAATGCGCAGGTAAAGTGACAAAATCGATTTAAGCATCAGTTTAAATGCGGAATGTGCGCATACTTATGGCAGCAACTGTTGCCTGAGCGCGGCTCTAATTTGAATGCCCCATTAAATGCAGCTCAATTAGGCTTGCATTCATTTGTATTAAGTTATGTTTTATGCAATTGAATTTTTGTTAAATTATTTTGGGGAATGCTAATGATTCTAATGGCTGAAATTGTGTATAGAAATATATCAAATATTATGGTGTATAAATAAATTTAATTATTATTCCAATTATGCGTTTTCTTCTAGTTACATCAATTAATTCATTCCGTTTCTGCAACTTATCTCACTTGAATTACGACAAGTTAATTTATATCTCGAATTACTGGCCAGAACTCTTTATATATAGTTTGCATAAGCTCAGCGATAATGATTAACGCAGCATTTCGATGAAATTATGCAACTCTGCAATTATAACTGCAACTTGACCCTCTTTCACATTCTTCTGTTAACGTCTCTATTCTGTAATCTGTAGTCGAAGTAAATATGCCACATTGTAGTCTGTTGTTTAACTATTATTTGCTGTCAGCTCGTAATAATGATGTGCAGTTTGCTGGAGGTTTTAACTTTCACGAGCTAGCGTAAATAATTTTGCTGCCTTGTGCGCTGCATAAAAACTGCGAGCAGAACTCATACGCCACGTGGTGCGGCTGCGGGTAAGTAATATATGTGTGCTGCGTATGAGTGTGTGTGTGTGTGCAGGTAGACCACGGGGCACACGTGTGCGTACATTTTTAATTATGCGAGCGACACACACACACAGACAAAAGCTGAAAACTAGCCATGAATTTTGAGCGGTAGAACTAACTTATTAAAACAACATGGCCTGCTCGGCCATGCTCCTCCGCACTAACGCAAATATTTGGCTTGAACAAAGCGAAATTAAAGCATGGCTTGTGTGTGTATGTGTGTGTGTACTTTTGGGGCCAACAATGGCTGCCCTAATCTCTGGCTGACCATCTTTTGATGGTCGAGTTACTCAGCCAAATTGCCGAGCGATTTGCATGGCGATAGGCAACAGCAGCATCGCAAGTTCTCAAGGACGGATCTGTTGGTTGTGCCCCCGCGGCGACTGTTGCTTTATATCGTATTAAAATAAGAATCAAGAGAGAGCCAAAGACAGAGAGAGAGAGAGAGAGGGGGATAGCGTCGAATAGAAGACTGAATACTAGTTGTAATGCCTTGTAAAGAGCCACAAATCCTTTTTGTAATCCGGCTTTGTGCCCTGACGATGATAACCTAAAAGTGTGCAAAGCCGATGAAGCTACAAAAAAATGTTTGTGAACTACACAAATGCGGCGACTAACTTTCATCAGATGTTGGAAAATTGCTTAATTTTCGCAGCGGGACAGGGCAAAAAAAAAAAAAACAAGAGAAGAGAAATACAGAACAGAAAAAGCGGCCCGAAAGATGCGAAAAGAAAGCAAAGCAAAGCTAAATATAAATCCGGCCCAGAGAAATATCATTATATGGCTCATTTGTTTGCGCCTCTTGAAGAGCTGCTTATTATACTCTGATTATTTTTGGCACGCGTGTTCTCTCAGCACAACAATGAACAATAGAAAACAAGTTTGGAGTGACCAAGCACAGCGAGTCCATCGAACTGCAGAGATACCCTGTGTAGGCAAATTTTATTTAATTTATATAAAAGATTGACTGCGTATTTACCAGCAACAAACTTTAAACTCTTCTCTATTTTATACCCTTCTCAGCTGCTTCCAATTACAGGGTATTTGCATGTATACACTCCTCAGTCTTTCCCCAGTTGTCCAGTTGGGGCGTTGTAAACAAATTCATAAATATACATGCATACCACAAGGACCTGCGCCTATGCCTTGTTTCGCATAATTTTTTCATTTCATTTCTCACTGTGTGTGTGTGTGTGTTTGTGTGTGTGTGGCACTGCTCGTTTGGCCTGCTTTGTCCATAATGAGATATCTCTATTTTCCTTTTGTTTCATTTCATCATTTCATTTTTTTTTTTCGTTTTGTTACGTTTCTTCTTCTGCCAGCTCTTATTATCATTTTATATGTGTGTGTGAGTGTGTTGTTTTTGCATTCGCCAAATGCCGTTGGGAAATTCGTGCAGCGTGCTCGGAAAAAAAATCTAAGGGCTCAACCAGCAATGATGCCTGCGACGTGGCCTTATTAATTAAAACACGCGCCTGCGTTTTTTGCCACGTCGATCTTTTTTCCCCCCTCCTGCGAGCAGTCTCTTTCTCTCTCCCTCTCACCCTCTCTCTGTCTGTCTTTTTCTCTCACTCTCTGGCCTTTTGTGTATGCCCTGAACGAACACATTTTTGGGTAATTTAAATTCATTGCAATTTTCGGACGCTTCGAGTGTCATTTGCATATGAATGACACGCTGGTCTGGCCAGGACAGGACAGGCCAGTCCTGAGTAAGAAATCATACCGATGGTCAAGCCCCTCATATATATGAGTCTTAAGCATATTCTTTCAAGTGAAATAAATTCGTGGTAGCAACCCTGTGATCTTTTGAAATAAAATCACTTATATATCTTTTGTACGCTGTCTGAGGAGCTGGAAATATGAAGGATAGGTTTATCTTTTCATTGTTATTATGCAAAATAAACAGTAACATATATGCAATATTTATTGTATCTCTAGCACACAGCGTGGCTGAGATCAGGACGTTCATACAGACAGGCTAAACATTTACATTTAAACAAAATGAAAGACACCAGGATTTTTAACATGAACTTCTGATTTGTTGTTTCTTTTTTTTTACATTTCTTACTTATATATTTTTTTTACACTTAAATGCAACGAAAATTTTTGAAAATATTCAGGCAGAACAGCCAAGAGAGAATACCATCGATCGTTGCACATATATACATCTATCGAAACTATCGGTATTCGGTTTTCGTTTAGTCATTACTTGCCGCAGCAAATTCTTGATTCTCTGTCGCAATTTCCTTCTCGATGGATACCTTTAACTTTAGCAGACCCATCTCCAGATAGATTTTGCGTTCTTGTTTGGCTGCGAGTTCATCGAACAGCACCCCGAAACACTTTTTAAATATTTTCAACAGCTCGCTCTCAGTGGTGGTGGATAATTGACCGGATTGACAGAGCTGAAATTCTTCCTCGGCCAATGCATCGGCGAGTTTATCTTCGTACCTAAGCTGCTTCTCACGTATTTTGGTAATCGCGTTGTCCAATTCGGTTTGCTCAAAACACGATTTATTGTAGGTATAGATCATTTGTTTAAGTTTCTGGCTGAGTATAACACCAGGTTGTATGAGACTGCTAAAAACTGGGGGAACGTTGGTGCTATGCATTGCAGACGGGGGCTAAATGCTTGTTTAACGAACTCTGGAACAATTTGATTGAGTCACGAATGAAATATATGTTTAACTTTGGGCGTAGAAGTAAGCCTCACGTCATGCAATAAAATTTTTAATAAATTTATTTAAGATTTTTTGACGTACTCTCTCAAAGCCTCCCCCCAAGCGGGAGTTTAAATTTCCATTAATGCTATATTCGTATTGCGAATGAAATTAAAGCCGCAGCAATCTCATTTCCGCTCGTTTCTCACACATACCAACACACACACACACACACAAATACAAGCGAGCGCGAGAGAGAGATGTTGCAAATTAAATTGCGTATACGCACAGTTGCCGCTGCGGTGCGACCAGTGTGACCAGTCTGTGCGCGCCTGTGTGTGTGTGCGTGTGTGTTGACTCTATCGTTAAGTGCATAAATTGAATAATGCGCAGCATCTGCAGCGTCAACTCTCAGCTCCCGATAGAGTTGCCAGATCAAGCGAAATATTTTCGCTTTTAAATTTATTGAATTTCCTCTTGCCACGTCGCGTCGCGTTGCGTTGCGTTGCGGCAGGAAAACGAACCACATAAACCATCATTTTATTACTTTATCTATTAGCATGGCAGTTTTCAGTCCCCCCACAAAATGCAGCCCACACTTGGGTTGGTGTTTTTTTCTCTTCTTTTTTCTTCTTTTTGATATACTAGCCGGCAGATTTAATAGCTTGCTTTCTTCTTTTAAAAACTACCAACTGCTCTGTCTGCGCATTCAATCAAAGTTATTTGAATGCACTCAAGCGGAATGCAAATAAATGCATTTAACAATTTACTGCAAGTTGTTGCAGCTTAGCACACAACTTAATTTACATTTATCCTCCCCCAAAGATAGGATAGACGAAAACTTTAACTTCTATTGACACTGCCGGACCACAGAAGAGAAAACTATAGAAAGAGACAGAGCCGGATCTGGAGCCGGAGCCAAAGGCAAAGACAAAGTCGAAAGTTTGCACTCGTATTTGTTGTTACTTACTTCGCTTTGGGTTAAGCAAGTCGAGATGCCGCAAGCAGATTTCTTCTTATATCTATAAGACGAACGCTCTTCTTCTTCTTCTGCATTCTATATGAAGTATAAACAAAACCATTGGCTTAGTAGCTTCGCTTTACTTTAATTAATTAAATTGTATTGGCCACTGGAACAGCCGCTGTCAATTCTCTTTGTCTGATTGGTTAACTGACCAAGTGAAAGACTGACTGACTGATGGAATGAACAGCCTGTAGCCAAATACACAGTTTTAACAAGCTCAGCTCAGCTCAGCTCAGACAATTGCAAATGCAAATTATGTTGCCTGCCCTTTTACGAGTATTTGCCCCAATCGAATCGAGTCCAGAACAGGCTGGACACAGACACAACCTGTCTAGAGACTGGATACCAACCGAGTCGGGGTCCACTGAGCCGAAAGTCACGCACTTCACTTCATGTCCATTGGGTGCGATTTCTTTCTGTCTTTTGACAACTGCGAAACTTGATTGTCTTCCCCCCCGACTGTCTGTGGCAATCAAAGCGAAATGTTACCATATTAAACAGCTGCTTAACGAATCCTCTTTAAAGTTGATTCCCAGAGTAACAGACTGTGACTGACCAAGCAGATCTATCTAAATCAATTAGAAGAATTATGAAAAAAACGTTGATGAAGTCAATTTTGATTTGCAAGCTACGACAATCATTCAATTATTCATAGAGAGAAAGATAGAGAGCACTCGAGACATGACACTCAAATGCGGCTCATCAATAACAATTGCAATGCCAAAACTTGTGCTAATTCCCGCAAGATACTTGAGAAAGAGCACCAAGTGCAGATGGAAAGAAGGTCGCCTACTCCCGTCCGTCTGCCCGCCCCTCTGTGATTATGATAAATGGCCGCCGCTGGCTGAGCATATTTCACAATGTGCTGAAAAATAGAATGAAGCGATAATGAGGTGTTATTAATATCAACTGGCGACTTATTTAGCGACAAACAATGGACAAAGCCCCAGCAAAAATTATGCAAACTTTGTGCCCGACATTGACGACGAGTCCCAGTCCCCAGTCTCAGATCCCGTTCTTGTACTCCTCGTTTCGGTGTCTTAACCCGTTTTCGGGTCTTTAGAAATATAAAAAAATAAGCCGGCACTGGGCGCTCTTCAAAGTGTCAGGAAAACAAATGACGGTCAATTTCTTGCTTGTGTGTTTCTCTTTTTTTTGTTTTCCTTTTTCCCCTCTCTCTCTTCTCATTTTGTATGCTTTTCTCTCGACTCTTCTGTCTGTTGTTTGGCCACATATTATATAGTATATAGTATAGGAGGAGTTTCCTTCGTTCCGTTGCTGGGCAAGTGTTAAACTTCTCGTATACGCAACGCTGCCTCTTGACAGGCCCGAAGGACGCACCGGAGGCGCTTGAGGCGTAGTATATCCCACAACGACAGGTTGGTAACTTGAGAACATAAAAGGGATTTGGGCGGCAGTGAGGAGAACAACAGGCGCAAGTCTACGCATAAAAGAATAAAATGAAGCCTATTATGGCGAAAGGCAAGCACAGTCAGTATTAGATTTAGATGTCCAAATTAATGACGACCCGTCATAAATATATCGCAAATCCGAATATCCAAAAGAGCGGCCTTTAATTTGTTTCCGCCGCCCGCTGTTGCCTGGCAGCGTATTTTCTATACCCTTCTATATAATGGAAGGACTGTATGTTTTCAATGTTTTTGCCTAATAACCCTACCCGCACTTACCTTCTCTCGTCGTCAAAAGTTATCTGATTGTTGTGGGACATTTTGTACATAATTTTACCCATAAATTCTACATCGTTTGTTTAACCTGAGTGATTCTATATTTAAAAAAGAAAAATATGGATATTTTGAAAATTTTCGATATTTTGTAACTTTAGGTAAGGGTCCCCCCTATGAAATTTTAACAACATTTTTTTTTTGTTGATTTTAAATCGCAAGTTTTTAATTTTAATCGATTTCGGAAGTTAAAATTAGTACTAAACAGTTATTTAAATCGATTTTAAACGATACTTAATTTTGGCCCAAAAATCATGTCGAAGTGGTCCAAAAATTAAACATGTAACAACCTCAACAGGTCTTGGACCTTCATTTTCCATCGATCGTAACTTTCTTAAAATTCAAGTGATTTTCACGCGGAATGACATTTTGTTTATGTTTTAACAACCCGAGTGATTCTACATTTAAGAAATATCAAAATGGATTTTTGAAATTTTTCGATTTTTTGAAAATTTAGGTAAGGTATGATATTTCAAGAAAAACATTTTTTTTGATTTGAAATCGCGAGTTTTTGATTTTAATCGATTGCGGAGGTCACAATTAGTACTATACAATTATTTAAATTGATTTTAAACGATACTTAATTCAATATGATTCAATATATTTCTCTTCGTTTTTTTCGCATCTCTGCCATTTTTTGTATAATTTCTCCCGCCGATCTAATGACAAAAATCAATAGCCATATATAACAGGCTTCTGGTTTTGCCACGTTTTCAATAAGCCATTTATGCCCTCCCATTCTCTCTCTCTCTCTCTCTCTCTCTCTTTTGCACTTCCTTCTGATGCCGTGTGTAATCTGCTTAGTGTCCTTTAATGTAATCAGCACGAACTTTAATTGAGCTAATCAACTATTTATGCATCATTAATTGTATTTAGACGGTGATACCATTATTTCTGGTTTTTGAAAGTGCGAATAAAATTGAGAAAAAGCTGCAGAAATATGTATTTAATCTGAACAATTACTATATTCACTGCTTCAGGAATTTAATGTAATATTTAAGTGCATTTTTACACAGATATGAGATATGTAAATATTTAAAATGATTCTGTTTTAGTATCTATCATTATTCTTCTGGATTATCAACAAATTGAAAATGATTTTAAGCAAATAAATAAATGATATTTCTTACAGGTATAGACCCAAAACATTTACACACACTCACTTGTATGTAAATAATATTCTTGAGTGCAATTTTCCTGTATTTTGCTGACACAGGCAGAAAAAAGAATGTAAAAGAAAAGCTTATAGAAATGTATTGCAAAAATTGGAAATTAATTAAACTTTCTGTCAGAAAATTGCAAAAATATTTTTAGGCCTCTGCAAGCATGAAAAAACCAGACTTACCAACCTGACCGACCTGCCTGAGTTGCTGACGCTGGCTGAAAATCGGCAATAAAATATGGTCAGTGCGATAAGAGGGCGATAAGGAAACTATGCCAATGCCCGCCCGGCTGAGAGTCCCAGTTCTGGCCTGAATGTATGTCACCAGCAGGAGCAACAATGGAGCATAGCACAGCCATCACATAAATCAAAACAATTGGCTAAGAAATGTGCGCAATAAAAACAAAAATGGTAACAAAAATTGGTATTAAAATAGATGCGCTGACAATAGGAATGGAGAAACGAACAATGGACTGGGAGGGAATCGGGAACCCGCTGGTTTCGCTGGCATCTACTCATCAAGTCACCAACAGCAGGCGACGCAGTCAAATGAATCATGAGCCTGATGAGGGAGAGGGGAATGGGAGAATGGGAGATGGGTTGAGTAGGAAATGTGGGCTGGGTTGCTTGAGGATGCGGAACGTTAGGTAGTTGGCCATAATGTTGCTCAATCATGTAAAACATGGGCAATTAGAAGGCTGCCAGCCAGCCAGCCAGGCAGGCAGCACCCCGAGAAGGCGGCAAAGATAATGAAGAGAGAGAGAGAGAGAGGGGGAGGGAGGGAAGTTGGATGGGGGACTGTGGTGTGATAGTCAATTCACTGCCATTTCCATTTGGCTTTCCCGGGCATATTGAATTTCACTTTGGTAATTTACGTAATTGCGCAACAGAATTATGCCGCAGCACGGCGAGACGCGGCGAGGCGAGACATCGCAGCGAATTGCCACATACATAATTGCAATTATTATTAGTTGTTGTTGTTGTTGCCGCCATTTTGTGCTGCTGCTTCTGCCTGTGTTGCTGCCAGTGTTGCTGCCAGTGTTGCAGCCAGTGTTGCTGTTGCTGTTGCTGCCAGTGTTGCCGTCGTTCGTGTCTCTGCGAGCGTGTGAACGAACGCAGCGCACTCGCTGCAAAGTTCTTGGGCAAATTAACTGCATGGCAGCTCGAGAAAGACGTAAGTTGTTAGTGTTGTCTATGTGTGTGTGTGTGTGTTGCCACACAAGTTGCAGTTGCAGACAATTACGCCACAAGGCACTACGGACAGCTGCAAAGACATCTAGACATGACATGGCAAAGATACGAGTCTGCAGTCTGCGTCTGATTACACTAGTTAACAAATTTCCAGTACTTGCATAATAAATTTTAAATTTCAAATATGTGTTGTAATAGAGACTTCCTGGTCTGCAACTCCTGTTGCACAGTGTAATCGAACATAACACTTCATTGAGCAGACCTCGAACCTTTAAGTAGGCGAATGCAGCAATTTGGGAAGTTTTGTTTCTCAATTGCTTTGTGTGGAGTGTCAAGGAAATTTAAATAAACATTTTCTGTAATAGAATGTTACAGTTACGGAATACTAGTTTTTTTGGGAAAGTATAATCATTATTTTGCAAATAAGTTCTTGAGGAAACAATACGTGAATTCTAATTTCTGCTTCAAAATCTTTTTTAAATTATTCCAATTACGAGGGTCGTTTGATAAGTCCGTGACTTTTTGTATTTGCCGCGCACCTGCTCTAAATACAACACTGCTCCTGTCAGCAGTTATCGATTAACAGCTGACTGTAAAATTTTGAGAAAGCTGCGTTTTTTGGTTTGCGTTTTATAGGCATTGAAAGCAGACGATCTCGTGAATTTTAACGAAAATGGAAAAAAGTGAATTTCGTGTGCTAATTAAGCATTATTTTTTGCGTAAAAAATCCATCACCGAAACCAAGGAAAGACTTGATAAATATTATGGGGACTCTGCACCATCAATTTCAATGGTTAAGAAATGGTTTACTGAGTTCCGTTGTGGTCGTACCAGTACAAGTGATGCCGAACGTTCAGGTCGCCCGTAACTCTAAAAAACCAAAGGCAAATCCCAAGCAATTATTGCATTGTTTATTGTTAATAACAATTTACGTTAAAGCAAATAAACCCCTATAGCATATGAGTAATATCTGCGGTTTAATGGAATTCAACCTTCAAATCTACACTTACTTCCGCAGATAAGAAACGAAAACAGTGAAGACACATGAGAACTAAAAAGAAAAATACTTGAATTGTGTCAAAACTTTTTGAAGCATTTCATAATGAGAGATAAGATAGCTGGGTATGGATGGCTTCATTCCAAAGAAATTGGTTTAATTATAAACATGTGTTTCCCAAATTATACAACTTGAAAGACATTGCGATAAGGGTTACCACTAATCTGGCAGGGTATCTGCGAACAACAACTTCAAATTGATTAATTGCACAAGATATAACATGGACTAGGGAGGAAAACATATGCTTAACCATTGTCTACGCATTGTCTGCACACGTTTATCGATATCTATCTATCGATATCGAAGCGCAGTCGATGATTTACGAGTGTAGATATTTTTATGATGGCCTGCAAGTGCTTCAAGATGTGTCATAACTTTAAGTAGACCACGTTCATTGTGGAGTACTCGCTGGGAATAACAACAGGCTACACTCTGCCCGCCCTCTCTCTCTCTCTCTCCCTCCTTCTCTCTCTCTTTCTGCCAACATTGTCAACGGAAAACAAATCGTTGCCATCAGTTGTGAGCGCCATGTTTAAAGCGCATTTTAAAATTCAGCACCGCAAACGGCATTGTTTCTCCTCCCGCTCCTCCACTTCCTGCTCTTCCTCCTCCTCTACTTGTTGTAGTTCTTGTAATTGTTGTTGTTTTTGTTGTTGTTTGCCAGCATGTCTGTATATTATTTCATACGCACGTTGCTTAAGCATAGCAATAAATTTTGTGCAAATTTTCATATGCGTCGTCAACAAATGCGGCAACAGCAAACGCAAACGCAAACGCTGAATCCCGCCTCGTCCCCCTCCCCGCTCCACTACTTAGTAGCCTCTCTGGCAGCACTTTCATCCGCTTCTGCCCTCCATGCTGCGCCCGCATCACGCGCTGCTGCGGTTACACAGGCAATGAAGCAAGCATACTTGCAGCAGGAGGAGGAGCAGGGAGCAGCAGCAGGAGGAGCAGCAGCAGCAGGAGCAGCAGGAGGAGGAGCAGCAGGAGGAGGAGGATCAGAAGCAGGGAGCAGCAAGAGGAGGACCAGCAGCAGCAGGAGGAGGAGCAGCAGCAGAAGCAGGAGGAGCAGGGAGCAGCAGCGGGTAGCGCGTGGTCCAAACCCTTCCCTGTCTGCCTGCCCACGAAACCAACCGAAATGTAGCTGACATAAGACTTGCCTTCCCTTCCCCCTTCCCCTTTCCCCCTCCCTGGAACGGGCGTGGGTGTTGAGTGTGGTGCAAAGGCGACCGCTTGTTTTGCGTGCTCGCTGCTGGTTTTTCGTAATTTTCAATTTCAGGCGCTCCAACATGTTGCATGCCACATGAGTCGCATGAGTCGCGCAGCCCCTCAAAGAACGTTTAGTGACAAATTAAGTGCGCTCGTCGTATGCGTGTTAATTTCGCAAAAACGTTGCAAAATTACGCATACGCCGCGTGGCGCGAGAGAGAGAGAGAGAGAGGGAGAGACGCTTAACGCAATTTATTAAACATTTCGCGCACAAATTGTTTATTTTGTTGCCAACTTTATGAGCGGCTGCCAAATGCTCAATGATCGAAATGTGGCAGTACCAACCCCATTTTCCATGCTCAGCAGCGCGATTTATGAGTCCAACAATCGCTGCCCTTCATGCGCCTGTGTGTGTGTGTGTGTGTCGATTAAGTGTCGACATTTTATGCCTCCCCCCTCCGTCAAGGCGAACGGACATTGTAATGCAGTTGAGAGAGTGTGGCAGGCACATTAAAAGCGGCAAGTGGCATGTGGCAAGTGTTGTGTGGCAAGTGGCAAGTGCATTATGGCAGCACGTGCATAATAATTTTAACGCACTGCCCGAAAAGCAGCGATAAACAGGTGCTCCCCAAATTACTTGGTAATTGGCTGCTTCAGCTGGTCACGTCGCAGCGTGCGTACTTGCCTCGCCTGGCCCACTTGGTGGCTTCATTAGCCAACTGTCACATGTTGTTAGCGGTTTAGGCAGACGTCCGATCGTAGCAGCTGCAAATTGCATTCCTTTTCAGTTGGGTGAGGCAGCCTCAAGTGTAGGAGAGAGAGACATAGAGAGAGAGAGAGAGAGAGAGCTGCTCCCTCAACAGTTCAACAATTCTCGAGTTTGTTGGCGCGTAAAAATAATTAAAATAAATGTGACAGTACAGTGCAGGGCTGTCTGGGGGATTCCTCTCAAAAATAAGTATAGATCAATATAAAAAAAAGGGAAAAATAGTATAGATTGTTTTTAAGTCTATTAAAATAAATATGTTTTTTTATTCAGCTCGAAAAGAGAGCTAAATTTTCCATTTCTTATTCTCAAACTCTCCTATATACCAAAACTGTAATATATAGTTTCCAAAACACCCAATATATGCTCTCTACAGTCTGCAATATTTAATAGAAATTTTAGAAACTACAGCATCGTTTATCATACCCGAAATGAGAATGATTTTGGCTAAAAACACTTTATTTTTACAAATGAGAAATGCAAGCAAACAGGAAAATCTAGATGTGTAAATGCCAGGGCAGTAGTGGGGGGAAAGAGAGGGGAGGAAGAGAAAGCAGATAGAGAGATAGAGAGAGAGAGAGAGAGAGCTGCTGGGAAAGCGAGGGAAATATTGCTCGGCCACAATGGCCGCTGGACATGTTTCACTTTCGCACAGGCTCTAATATAAATATGCACTCGTGCTCAGACTGCAAGTGTGTGTGGGTGTGCGTATGTGTATCTTTGCCTCTGTGTGCGTGTGAATAATATGTATATCCGTACTTATGTATATCAAGAGAGCGAAACCCGAAACCATATTCAGCTCTTGGCTTTTTGCTACAAGCCAGTTCACTCCCCTGCCTTCTATAGCCTTCTGTACATCCTATCTCGCTTCCCCCGCCCCCTTTTCTTCCCCTCCCCTCCCCCTATAGCACTGTAACCTGAAACGTTGCACTTGGCGTTGAGCAAACAGCGCAGCTGGGCAGCAGACTTAAGTGTGATGCAGAGGCAGCAGGAGCGGGAGCAGCTCGAAGGGTTGGGGGAAGGAGTTGCGACTTGAACTGGCCCAGACAAAGGCAGAGGGTCAGACAGATGGACATTGCGACTGAGAGCCAACTAGCTGACCAACTGAGACAGAGTCGAACTAAGTCACGTCACGGACGTCGTCACAGAATGCTGCTCATTGTTTGCAGACGTAAGTAAATGTACATAAAATTTATTCCAGCTCATGTGTAGGAGCAGGGGAGGTTGACCGGGAAGGCAGGGGGGTCAGTCAAGGGGCATGAAGCCATGGAAATATATGCAGATGTGACCAGTTCCTTGACTTTGCCTTTTCTGTTTAGCAATAAACATATATGTATAAGACCCTGATGCGCGACTCCATACTGCGTTCTACTCTTTGTACTCTGTACTCCGTTCCAGAGGCAGCACAACCATAACACAAATGATAACGAGAAAATTTCGTATTCTCTCACAATCAATGGAAAATCGAAACAAATGCGCTGCATTTGCCAAATTCAATTTGCGAATGGGCGAGTTTAAAGTGACGCACAACATACTACACAAGTTGGTTAGTATATTGGGTAAAAGATTGATGATGGGGGCAATCGAGATTGGGCTGCATTGGGCGACTCAATTTGCCAGAGAATGGAGGAGGAAATATTGAAGAAATATTGCGGAATTTAAAGGGAGAGAGATGCATGAAAAAAACAATATAAAATAACTTAAAGTAAAACCAGGGCTGCATGAAATTTATTTACAAGTTTGTTTCTTAAAAAATATTGATTTTTTTATCAAGAACTTTTGTTGTATTTTCTGTATTTTTACTTTTCTTTTTTAATAGGTAGTAAATTCATTTAATATATAATAAATGCTGCAGAATATTCCAATAAAATAATCTACCAATTAAATTTTAGAAAAATCTCTAGATATTTCCACAAATCTGCTTATGATTTGCCATATAAAATAAAAAAACAAAAGATCTTTGTCAGCTTTATGCCGCAAGCAAATATGCCTTATATCGCATGCAATGCCCGAAAATCCCCAAAAACTTTTCATCGAACTTTCCAAGACTTTGACGATGGAAAAGTTTCAGCATTTGTATTGGCAATACAATTACAAATAAGTTGATTCGTTATACGTATATGTTTTGCACTTATGTGTGTGTGTGTGTGTGCGCAGTACATACATGTCGTATGCGCAATATTACTTAGTAGCTTTTCAACTTATGCAAATGCAAATGGCGGACAGGCAAGGCAGGGGCAGCAGCAACAAAAAAAGGCGCACAAAAACTAAAAGTAATAAAAAATGCTAATTTGATGTTATTGTTGCCTGATTCGCTCACTTTGTGTGCTTTGACTGTTGTCTCCCATCGCACCGCAGCGTGTCATGTCGTGTCGTGTCTTGTCTTGTCTTTCTCCTTTGTCTCGCTCTTTTTTTTCATTTTCCTTTGCTTTTGCCTTTGCCTTTGCTTTGGCCCCTCAAAATGGCTGCCGTCATCATTCGTTGTTGTCGTTGTGCGTCGCTTTTATCTTTGGCACAAAACAGGAAATGATTTATGCAAAATGGCCGACGCGCAACTAATTTAAACTTGCCACACGCACACTGAGAAAGACATTAGCAGTCACACACACGCACACGCACACTCGCTTTACACATGAATAGTTCGCTGACACGCCCAAAAGAAAAAAAGCGACAAAGCGCATTTCTTTGTTATAGTTCGCTTACTTTTTTCGACAGTCATTTGAGCTCATATCCTTTGGCTTATTGAAACTTCCGTTGCCGGATATTGAACGCTTTATTTATGCAGGCCAGTCCCCGCCCCAATGTCGGACTGGAAACTGGGAGGGGAAACTGCCAGCTGGGAGTGGAGCTGGCTGGCTTTGCCTCGAGGCGCGCATTAGCTAATTGCCTAATTGCACTGCAAAGTAGTTTAATAAAAAATCAAAATCACATTACCTGCCCGGCAAACTAAGAGGCAATCAAATTGATTGTATTTGATGGCCAAGCCAGCTCCTGCTACTCCACAAACAAAGCCCCTCCCACCTGGCATAAGCCATAAATCTTGAGAGCACTTGGTCTGCCCTTGCGCTGCGCCCAGAAGCTCCCAGCTGCTCCTCCTGCCTCGGCACCTGCGCCAGCCATGCGCTGCAATTGCCTGAGTGTCCTGCGAGCTCAGAATGTCCAAAATGCACAGCAAATAATAGAAGCAGCCAAAGCAGCAAGCGATGCTCCGATGGCAGCGATGCAGCGACAAATTTATGCTCTATCCCAAGGTATGCGAATCAATTGGGGGAAAAGGAAAAGCTAAGAAAATTCCGCCATTGTCTGGCTTTGTATGTCAGTTCATAACTTGCGAAATACAAGCCAGATAAAGTTGAATCCAGTAAGACACTCGAAGCTGTCGAAATTGTAGCAGTTTATGGCATATGAAATGATATTTTTTCTAGATATCTTTTTGCTATGAAATATTGAAGAAAATCTACAAAAAACAAAAGCAGTTTGAGTATTCTGAATTTATTAATTTCGTAAACTGATAAACTGCAGTAACAGTCGGTAACTGCTTTAAAAAAAAAGGTATATTTATAATTTTATATTCTGTTTTACAATAGTGTACAAATATATTCAATTATATAGCGTGCGTATACGTAATCTTTTAAGCATTTCGAGGGGCCTTAACTGCCAGCTGCTTTACAATTTTATAAAAACTCTTTACAAAAAAATAAATCCACAAAAATCTCAGTTAACGATTGATCATTTGCTCATATATTTTCAATTGTATACAGTGCGTATACTTAATCTGATAAGCTCCTGCAAATGCTTCGATTCTACTTGCTTTAAAAAACTGTAAAAATCTTTAAAAAATCAAAGAAAGTCAAATTTAGTTTTATCACTCAACTACTTCATAGTTTTCAAATAAATTCAATTATATAGCGTGCGTATACTTGATCTCTCAACCTGAACTCGAACTACAAGTTATTATTATACTCTATTCTAATGCCTGCAACGAAAGTAATGCAACTAAGAGCTGCACGAAAAATAAGAAAAAAAAAAGAAAAGAAGGAAAACCCCTGGCTTTGTTGCTCAGATATCCCCCCTCCCCCCTCTGCTACCAACCAATTGCGGCATATTGCTTCGTTGCTCTCGTTGCTTGGTGCATTAAAAATAAACGACTGTGGCCAGCGCTCAATTTGGAATGAAATTGGCGCAAATACCAAAAATTTATACAATGGCAAATGCAGCACAAGCAAACAAGGAACAAGCAGTGAAAAAAAAAATAAAACAAGAAAGGGAACAGAAGAAATAAAACGAAAAGGAAAACCAAACCAAACCAAAAAAAAGGAAGAGAAAGAAGAGAGTAGAAAGCAGAAAGCAGCAGAGCACAAATTGAAAAGCCATACAAATCAAATTGCGTGGGTGTGTGCCTGGCGAGTTTATTTAAGAGTGTGTGTCTGGGTGTGTGTGTGTGTGTGGGTGTGGAGTGCGCTTTTGTGGGTTATATAATTTATAAGCGGCCATCAGGAGCGCTCATTATGTGGCACAAAATAAGTAAGTGGCACTCGTTTATACACAAAGTAAACAACGTGGCAAAATGCCTGACAATGTCCTCGCCCCATCTCTCTCGCTCGCTGCCTCTCTTTCTCCCTCTCTTCCCCCTCTTGCTTGTGGGAAAATGCATAAAACTGACCAGCACGAAGAGCCATAAATGAGCCTTGAAGCACTCGCACACACACACACACAGAGAACAAGGAGAACAAGGCAAAAGTATATAGCGCTCATATGGCACTTGAATTTGTTGGCATGCTCGATTTTTATATGCCACGCCCCGCAACTCATCTGCAGCTCAGCCTTTTCCCCTCTCTCTCCCCTCTTTATATCACACTCTCATTTTATTCATGCCTTTGTCTTTCCCCCGATAATGCAATCAATTTGCCTGTGTGTCGATTGTACAGGGCAATTTCTACAATACTCGCACAAAGTGTTTCAATATATCTGATACGACCAGGGTTGCAGCAGAAAGGGATTTTTAAAGATGATATTGAAATTTCCCTCCGCTGGGCAATTGCTGGGATTTTTTTAAAGATGATATTGACATTTTCCGCGCCCATTTTAAAATCATTGAAGGAAGTGTGTATATAGTATAAGCTCATCCCTGTCTCTGCTGTGCCCTCTTTCTCTCTCTCTCTCTCTCTCTCTCTCTCCTACTTTATCTCTTTTTATCGCTTTGCAGCCCTGTCTCGCAAGAAGATTGCCAAGCTTCGAAGTACCCAAAGCATTTCTGCATAAATTATTGCCAATGCCGAGTGTCGAGTGTGCCTCCAGCGTGCCCACTGCAAGTTAATAGATTTTTCGCTCTCGTCTAATGCAAATCAAAGAGTGCAAAGCGCAGGGAAGAGGAGAAAGAGCAGGAGGAGGAGCAGATAGAACTGCGAAATCAAAGAAGGAAATGCAAAGAATTTCGCGCAAAATTTAATTACTGACAGCGCAGCGCAGCCAAACTGAGACTCAAAACTGACATCGAGCGAGCTGCTGCAGCGGAACTGCATCAAAGAAAGGGAAAGGGCAGGAAGAGGACGTGGCAGGGCAGGAGCAGGGGCAGTTGGCTGGGCACGGGCAGTCAAGAGTGAACTCAGTTTGGTTTGTTTATGCATATTTCAGTGGGCGGCGGCACTGCCCATTAACAGTAGCAACTGCTGCTGCCTCTGCTGCTGCTGCTGCTCCTATTGTTGTTGCTATTGTTGCAGATGCGCAAACAGCGCTGCCTGCACAGCTCTGCTCTGCCTTAATGACCGTTCAGCGTGCTGCCGCCCCCCCCCCCTCACCCTTTGACCTTATGCCGCACTTTTAACGAACTTCTAGCAAGCAAGCAAGCGACCCGACGGCGACTCCTTTGCATATTCATCGGTCAGTACCAACAGCAACAGTCCACGCCAATCCCAATCCCAGCCCAGGCACACACCCACACCCCCCTTCCACACCCACCTCCCCATCTCTGTGGAACATCTTGCTCTCGCTTTGAGCGTAAATATTCCGAGTACTTTAAACAATTCATTAATTTACATTACAAGTTGCCCGGCAGAATCGCAGAATCGCAGATCTTTCTGAAGCGAATACGCAAGGGAGCGCAACTCGCTGTGTAAACGACGCTGTGTACGCTTGGAAACGAAGTTAAAAGTACGTAATCTAAAAAAGAACTGAAAATTTAGATGAAATCGGAATGCAATTTCGTTTTGCACAAAAAAAGAGAAAGTAAAAATAAAAATAAATAAAGAAACAACTGCAAGAGTAAATTAGAATTGAAATGAATGTAGCAAACGGAAAAATATTCCATTTATTTTTTTTTAATAAATGCAAGAAATAATACACAAAAAAAGATATTCAATCATTTTGTGTGTGGAAAACTCATTTCGAAAATTTGAGCAAAGAATTTCTTTTGCAATCGGAATAAACATTTATTGATATTGATTGTAATTTTGTGTCATTGCCAAAAATGTCACACACACACACACACACTCTCCATGCCCCCCTTTTCCTGCCCCCCTTTTCCTGTCACACAAACACACACACACACTCTATCCCTGCCCTCCTTTTCCTGCCCTATTACCTTTTGCACACGAAATAAGGGCATGCATTTTGCAGCTCAGCTCAAAAGTATGCTGCACTTTTTTTACGCTCAGATTGATGTTGATGTCAGCCGAAAAGTATGCTGCACTTTTTCTTGCCCAGACTCATGTTGAGGTGTTTCTAGCACATCAGCACACTAATTAAGCAGAAATCAACTGCAGAAGCAACAACAACAACAGCTCGGAGAATGAAAACTCATGATAGTCATCATTTCAAGCTAAATGCCTCGTCCATTGCCCGATAATTGCCAAGCAAGGAGCGGAAACAACAGCAACAGCAGCAGCAGCAACAAGAGATGCCTCTGCTCTGCTTTTCCATTTGCAGTGTTTAATGGAAAAATCAAGCCATCAGTTTTTCAGCTCGCCAGAGTGCTTATGTTTTCCCTCTGCCTCTGCTGCTGCTGCTGCTGCTGTCTCTGCTAATTGCAACAACAATTGCAATTGCACTAACTGAATCTGAAAGCAAAAACTAGGCCAGAGCGCCTCCACTGCCCACTGCCCACTGTGCGCCGCCTGCCTGCTCCCGCTGACGAGGGATAACAAGCTGGGTGCAAATTTTACAAATTATAATCGTCATTTGTCATGCCGATGCCTCGCAGCAAGGACTCGCCCAGCCCAGCCCAGCGCCTGACCAGGCCAGCGCCAGCCTTCACCTACATCGCATTTTTATTGACACATTGAAATGACAAGGGACACGGGACAACGGATAACGGAGACATCCACTTCCACGATGACGACTTAGAAAACTGAATTAGCAATGCGCTCAGGCTCCGGCTCAGGCTCAGTTTCATCTTCTCCATCTCTCGTCTCCTGCGCTCAGGCACGTCGCCTGCAACGCACACCGAAGAGCTCCAGACCGGGACGACATTTCTGCAGTGTGTCGAAGAGCGTCGCACCGAAGGCACCGCGCATGGTCACACTAAGATCCTCGATGCTGCCAATGTCACAGTATGCCATGAGGCCACTGGCCAGCAGAGGTTCACAGGGTGTTCCCGCCACAATACTTTGATCGTATCGCGAGACGGCGAGGCACAGCCGCATTTGCTCACGTTGCAAGAGCAACGGAATCACCCGACTCCACTGCACGCTGGACAGATCCAGTTCATCCAACTGCAGCTCCTCCTCCTCCCCCTGCAGCTGTCTTGTCTCCAGCTCATTACTCTGCAGCAGCAGCTTGTAGAAGTTATCCTCGTATTGACCATGAGTCACACGCAGCCAGATGCAGCAGATGATCAACAACTTGGAGCGCAGCTCAGACATCACTTTGTGCTATTTTTTGTTTTTGTATTATTATTGTTTGTTTGTTTATTATTTTTTATTTTATTTCTTTTTGCGTTGTGTTTCACTGAAGCTTCAGATACAAACTGTGAGGTAGCTGCGCCAGCTACGTGCCCATGGAGTCGAGTCTCTCCGTGCGCTCAGTCTGCTCGACGAGCGGACAGACACGAGGCTTGCCAGTAATTCGAACTGCGTCAGACGGAACGTCGTAGCGCCAACATAGATAGAGGGAGAAAAAGAAAGAAAGGAAGAGAGAGAGAGACACTGATGGATAACTGAAGCATGACGAACCGTAAGTACCCTTACAATTATAAGAAATGTTACATAAATTATTTACAGGCAGACTCGTTTAATTCTACCTCGATATATGTATAAGAAAACAGATAGATAAAGAGATTTTATTTTTTTTGTGGTTTTTTTTATTGAAATTTATAGAGTACGAATTTTACAGGGCTACTCTGCTATATGATTATAAAAATGAATTTAATTAAATTATATATGTTTTTCAAAACTGAAAACTAAGCTAAACTGGCAGCAAACAGAACATGAACAACCGTGTATCTCCCAGGCTATCTACAAAGATTTCTCCCCAAACTGACTACATATTTACAGGGTAACTGTCAATGTCATAATCGTTCAATCTCTCTCTCTCTCTCTCTTGGCAATTTCACTACTCAAAAACCAAAACCAAAATAAAGTTCTCAATGTTTTCGAGCTGAAATTGAATTCTGAGCTCAAAACTAATCAGTGTGAATTATTTTTGGCCTCGACTCGATACGATACGATTGAATTCACAAATCTATCTATCGGCAGAGTGAACGAATATGAAAGCGAGTGTGAGTGTGAGTGTGAGTGAGTGCTTATGTTTATGTTTAATATTCGATGTTTAACTTGGTTTTAATTTGCAACGCTCGCAGACTTGATACGTGACTTTCGGGCGGTTTCGGTTTCGTATGCTGCACGTGGCAACAACTTTTTGTTATTGCAGCAACCGATGACGCCCGTTGGCAAAAGTGACGTCAATGTTTGGATTAGGCGGAAAATGCATAGCAAAAACAAGTCAAGGTATCTGGAATGATACCCATTGCCCAATTTTAAGTGTTCATTAATCACAATTGCAGTTCTTATAACGATTAATGAAAAAGTTCTTGAAAATGAGTAACAAATCGATAAAATATCGATATTTTACATAATTTAACCACAAATTGGATTGGATGCGATTTATAAGTATATTTTGAGTATCCTTACCGATTTTAAGCAAAAAAATCCAAATTAATTTTTTTAACAAATTTCGAAATTTTTATAAGGTTTAAGTTTAAATGTGAAATCAATAACGATACAATGCCAAGATCGAAAAGTTCTACCTGAAGACATTCTAATGGATTTCCGCTGGGCCCCAGCCCAATTGAATAATAAATCTGAAGTTATGTAGAGTTGTAAAAAGAATTTATGAAGTATCATTCATTTACATTACCAATTTTTTTAAAATAAAATAAATAAAGCTATACCCTTTCATTATTATACTATTTTACTATCCATTAACATTTTTTGCCATAATACCCATGAGAGATTTATTACTCAAATTTATTCATTTTCAACTGCAAACAGATCAAATTAAAAATACGAGTCACGATTAAATTTGATTCCACAGGGTAAAGCTCTGATAACATATTTAACCCATATACGATTTTCTGATATATATTTTTCATTCAATTTAAAAGAGTTTTTCTAGCTCAACAGTAATGTTCACTTATACTCGCCATATTAGTCTATCAGATAAAATGTTTATTTAAAGCTTCATTCAATTATGCATTTTTATGCGATTCAAGCGTTCAATCCAAATTCATTTTATGCCATTTAAAATGCACAATTTTAATAATGGACCGGGGAAAAAGTTGGTAAGAAAAATGATATGTAATTTTTGTTATTATTTTTTTTTTTGTTTTTTTACTGCAGTTTTTAGGCAACTGCAGTTAAACAATTTTACGAACGCCAGCCACAGCAGCTGCCGAATGTGATATGGAAGGGTTATCCCCATGCGCGTTATAGTTTTTTGTTGCCTCATAAATCCCATGGAAAAAGTCAAACTAATAAATGTAGCCAGGACATGCGAGCACGGGACGACGCATTACACAACAACTAATTGGAGAGTATGGGGCTACTCCTCCTCCTGCCCCTCCTGCTCGGGGTCTGTGTCCTGAAGCAGGAAACGGCCACAGCTGTTGCCTGTCGGCCACCAGCAGCAGCAGCAGCCACAGGCGAAACGTGCTGGGCAAATCAAAAAATGGAAATCAAAAATAAATGCAAAAAAAATATATATATAAAGCAGAGTGCAAAAAAGTGGAAAAGATATGCACGAAACGCAGCGCAGCAGACGAACATTTAAATTATAATTTTTTAATAATACAATGAAAAAACGAACGAGCGAACAAAGCGGCAAATATTGCGCCGACATAGTGTGGTTAAAGGGGGAAGAGAGAGAGAGAGAGAGTGGAGGATAGATGTCCACAAAATGGCGCAGCGGCCATTTGCCGTTGGCCGGAAACAAATTACAGCAAACAATTTAAAAAATGTTTGCAAACAAACAAGGGCGACAACAACAAGAAACTACACAAAAAGCGGCAGGCAGACGGAAATGTTATCTAGGCAATGCTAGAGACAGACGGATAGACAGCCGGACGGACAGAGGGACAGGCAGAGAGACAGAGAGAGAGACAGAGAGAGAGGGAGAGCAAGTCGGACATGGTATGGAACGCTTGGCCAAACAAGGCAGCGCCCAAGATAAAAAGCCCCTTTCACAAGCAGAGACGTTGTGTACCGGACACAGTTCCAGAGCTTCACCTCTCGCTCTGCTCCTCCTGCTCCGGCTGCTCCTCCTGCTCCGCTTGTGATATCCGTTCGCCACTGCTGCTGCTGCTTTTAACCTTTTCGTTTCACTTAGTTAAGCAAAAAATGAAATTTTTATTGCCAAAATGCATAAATGAATAGAAAATAGTTACACAAACCAAAACACAGAGCCACAAAACCCACAGCCCAACGGGCAGGAGGCAGGAGAAGGAGCAGCAGCAGGAGCAGGAGCAGCAGAAGCGAGAACCCAGCACAGACATCTGCACCTGCAGCATGGCGAAACTCTTTTGACTTTTTTGCTGCCCCATGCGATATTTGCTTGCTTCGTTTTTTCCCCATTTCCTTTTTCCACGTTTGTGCGAAGGGCTCCAACACACCTAAGCAAAATGTTAACCTCAGCAGTAAATCTCAACTCGCCTAATAACTTGGCCTGCATGTTTGTATACCATAATTTCGAAGGGAATACCCTTAGTTGGCCTAGGCGACTATGTAAACAGCTGCATAAATTATGCAGCAGAAAAAAGAGAAAAATAGGGAAAATATCTGAAAGTAATTTTATAATTTTAAAACTATTACCAATCCCTTTAGAAATGATAATTAAATTATGCAGCAGAAAAAAGAAAACAAATGGGAAAAATAACTGAAAGTGATTTTATAATTTTAAAACTATTATAATAATATATGTATAATAATAATAATTAATTTATGCAGCAGAAATAAAGGGAAAATATCTGAAAGTAATTTTATAATTTTAAAGTGATTGTCAATCCCCATAAACTATGATTTCTAGCTGCTTTAATTCTTAAGCTAGTTCTGTAGAGTATTCTACATTCGTTGCACTCATGTGTGCTTATTTTTTTCGGCCTAGTTACGGTAGTTTGTTTCGACTGTTGTTGCTGCCAAGTTTTGATGGCCTGCGATCATTTAGACATTAGACGAGGGAGTTGCAAACGAAGCTGCCAGCGGCCCAATCAGGCTGCTTGCCTCTCACTCTCTAACTCCATCCTCTCTCTCTCTCTCTCTCTCTCTCTCTCTCTCTGACTTTACATGCGAGTGTGCGTAACTTTTTGCAACATTTCAATTAACAAATAATAAACAAGCTGGCAACACAAAAAGTGCCTAACAGGGAGCCAACACTTGCAACACACGCACACAACACACACACACAGACATACAAAAAGCTGAAGAAAAGTTGTTGCAAAAGCAAATCAGAAAGTCATCAGGCACAGCCCCAAAAATAGGCGAAACACTTCGCAAAAGGCGATTTGCATTTAGGCCAATGAAGAGGTTTTTGGGCCCAAAGCAGAATCCAACCCACTCGTACGGGCGCACTTTAAAAGTAATTTATCTTTTTTCACAGTCTCGCACGCTTCTCTCTCCCTCTCTCTCTCTCTCTTTCTACTGTCTCTCGCTTTGTCTTTCTCTCCGGCACATAACATGCAATTTGCATACAAGTTGCATGAGTTTCGCCTTCTCTCCCTCTCTCTCTTTCCCTTTGGCACGAAATCCACTTTTCTGGCAACGCCATCAAAATTGCAGTTAGCCAAAGGTTGCCAGCTACGGGTTAATTGCAGCGCCTGCTTACGGGTTAAGTTTTCAATAATGCGGAAAGCATGTAGCCGGAAAATTCCCTTTGTGCCTGCATTCCCTTAATGACTTTCCATTGTTTTTTAGCCCGACAAATGTGTCAATTTCGAGAACTCGCTTACTTGGCCAAACTGCCAGAGTTGCCAAGTCGTCGCCGTCGACGTCGTCGTCTGCTTTGGGGGCGAGCGCGTGTAAATATGTTTAACGCTTCACATTCTCGATGAGCGCCACTTGAGCGAAAGTTTTAGCGCACAACTAAGCCAAGAACTGCTGCAAATTGATTATGGGAGTAGGTTGGGAAATTCTGGCGGGGGGAGAGGGGGGGGGGTACAAGTATCGAAGCTAACTAAATTGGGAACAAAGAACTTTCACAAAGCTGCTCGACATGATTTGCAGCTCGTTCGCAAGTGCTGCTAATTAGTTAAGCGTGTGTGATGTTGGCAAAAGGGGCGGGAGGATGAGGAGGAGGAGTAGGGAGAACCAATCGAGGAAAATTACTTATACGCTTATAGAACCCCAGCTGATATTTTGCACACAGCTTTCCCTTTCTAACTGGTTGGCTTTCGCTTGGCTTTAACATGCATTAATTAACACTGCAACGATGCAGTGCGCCTCTGGCGGTCAGAAAACTCTGCACACTGTTCCGAACATGGTATGTCCAGCGGCAAAGCGACATTTACTGAACTATTTGTACAAGCTGACTACGAAATACCCTAATACAATTGTTAAACTAAAAAGAAAGGCAGTTATTATGTTTTAATTAAATCAAAACACTAGAAAAAAAATATGAAAAAATACTATAAAAATACTGCAATAATACTGCATCGATATAGAAATAAAACTTAAATATAAAAGTAAAGAAAAACTTAATGACCATTGAAAGTTTTAAAAAACCATTGAAAGTTTACTTACAACGAAACGAATTTCTGACTGCGCCGAAATGTATGCAACATTTTTTTTTGAATCAGCGTATGCTGCGCCATAACTAACACAAAGCAAATTAAACGCACGATTTGCACTCCTGCAGCTAAAGCTAGACAGCGACGCAGCATGAGCTCTATATAAATACTAGAATATGTGAAGTGTGTGTGTGTGCGAGAGTGTGTGTGTGTGCTTGTGTAGTTCCACTTCTAACCGAGCCAGGACTGCATCAGTATTGACATTTGTTTGCTTTGCGCGTGAATGAGCCAATGAATGATTGGAGAACTGTGAATGATTGAAGGCTGTGTGCCTGAGTGTAATTTAATTAAACAAATCAAAGCACATCTGTGTGTGTGTGAGAGAGTATTTGTGTTTGTGCGTGGAGGGTGCTAAGTGAGCGTTTTTCTGTTAATTGAAAATGTGCTCAGCGAACGCGAACAAACAAACAAACAAAGAACAGAATAGGAACACAACGTGTAGAGATTCATTCATCGCTTTAAATAATTAACAGGCATTTGCACGCTTCCCATTTGCATTGTTATTTCCGATTGTTTACTGTATTCGTGTGTGTGTGTGTTTGTTCACTTTCTCATTTAATTTATTCACACACAATTCCAGCAAATGCTATAAATATGAACATATTGTTTGCAGCATTTTGGGCAAACGCAGCGCATAAAGTCAAATATATTAACAATGAGTTTTCCACACAAGGCGACAATATGTGCACCCTACACGCAGAAAGACGGGAAATTAAAACCCATATCACACATACAAAAAAAACCCTTGGTTACCCTAAAGACCTATCAAATATTTATCGTAGTCTTTCAAGCATAAAAAACTAACAAATCAAATTAACATATTAGATCAAATCGAGTATAATCATTCATTTTTTGATTTTTTTTCTCTTTTTTATTTTCATTTACATTTTGAGTGGCCTCTGCATGTGTGTGTGTGCGTGCATTCATTGCCCATAAATCATACGCCACGTGGGCATTTAATTCTAACACAAGCGGGTGTTAAAAATAATTACCATATTTTATGGCACTGCTGCCATGATAATCGAAAGAAAATTTTGATTTATTCAATATTTACATTTGTTCAATGCGAATTAACACGTTTTATTATTTATTACTTATTTTTAACGCCCCCAAAAGGCCCACTCTACACTCTTCTCTATCGGAATCTGTTGCTAAATTATTGTTTGTTTCCGTTTAAGCCGATTACTGACAATGCATTGCAACACTAACAGGACGCATTTTAATGATGTCCTTGGAATTTGCAATCAATTATTTATACAATTGCTAAATAATTGTAATAATAAAATAATGCTTAGACATTTATGCGAGCATATATTGCAGTTTTGATTAATGATTATTATATTTTAATTATTAAAAAGTAAAATTCAAAAGTTGTTTTAGCTTCTTTAGTTAACTGAAGTAGTTCTTGCAGCAAATGGAAACTTAACCGCAGTTTCAGACCTAGCCGCAAATATTTCTCTGCCATTGTAAACAATATTCGTTCGCAGCTTTTTCATTATATGTTTATATTCATAAAAAATACTTGAATTAATATTTACAAATAAGGAAATTGCAACGAGATAAATAACTATATACGAGGGTCGTTTGATAAGTCCGTGACTTTTTGAATAAAATATATTTTTTTCGTCAAAGAAGCGTTTTATTTCTCAACATAATCTCCTTTTAGCTCTATACATTTAGTCCAGCGTTTTTCCAATTTTTTTATTCCTTCCAAATAATAGGTTTTCTCAAGGCCCTCAAAATAGTCGTTTGTTTCTGTGATGACCTCTTCATTTGACCCGAATCTCTTACCGCCGAGCCATTTCTTCATGTTTGGAAACAAAAAATAGTCACAGGGGGCTAAATCTGGAGAATATGCTGGATGGGGTAGCAGTTCGTAGCCCAATTTATGAAATTTTGCCATGCTGACTACACACGTGTGCACCCGTGCATTGTCCTGATGGAACAGCACTTTTTTTCGCCAAATGCGGTCGTTTCTGCTTCAAATCAATATCGAATCTGTCCAAAAGCTCTGAATAATATTCGCCGGTGATCGTTTTACCCTTTTCAAGGTAATCGATGTGAATGATACCTTGTGCATCCCAAAAAACTGTGGCCATGACCTTGTTGGCCGACAGACCCACCTTGGCCTTCTTTGGTGCACGTTCACCCGGAGAAACCCACTGTCTTGATTGTTCTTTGGTCTCTGGTGTGGTGTGGTGGATCCATGTTTCGTCTACGGTAACGAAACGGCGCAAAAATTCGTTTGGATTGCGGTTGAACATCGCCAAACACTCCTTTGAAATGGTCACACGGTTGCGCTTATGGTCGTGTGTGAGCAATCGCGGCACCCATCGCGCGGAAAGCTTTTTCATGTCCAAATATTCATGTAAAATGTGATGTACCCGTTCAGTTGAGATGCCTACAGCCTCAGCTACCTCACGCACTTTCATTCTCCGATCATCCAATATCATTCCATGGATTTTGTCGACGATTTCTGGCATGACGACCTCTTTTGGGCGACCTGAACGTTCGGCATCACTTGTACTGGTACGACCACAACGGAACTCAGTAAACCATTTCTTAACCATTGAAATTGATGGTGCAGAGTCCCCATAATATTTATCAAGTCTTTCCTTGGTTTCGGTGATGGATTTTTTACGCAAAAAATAATGCTTAATTAGCACACGAAATTCACTTTTTTCCATTTTCGTTAAAATTCACGAGATCGTCTGCTTTCAATGCCTATAAAACGCAAACCAAAAAACGCAGCTTTCTCAAAATTTTACAGTCAGCTGTTAATCGATAACTGCTGACAGGAGCAGTGTTGTATTTAGAGCAGGTGCGCGGCAAATACAAAAAGTCACGGACTTATCAAACGACCCTCGTAAATATATGATTGAAATATTTTGTTTACCATAAAACGGCCTTGAAACACGGCATACGCTTAACCTTAATCGATGCAATTTAAATGAAAGCAACAACAATAAATTGAAATAGAATGCAAAACCACAAATCACAAAATATTTTGTCGACTTTGTTGTGCATTTAAATAAACCGCCGCAGGAAAATTGACAAAAATTAAATATTTAACTGTGCCAGCGTGTGGGACGTGAGATAGAAAAAAAAAAAAAAACAATTACAAAACAAGTTTTTAGTGCAAGCTAATGGCTGTCACATTCACCAAAATGGCGCTGCATCCGGAGACAAAATGGCAGCGTGTGGAAAAGTAGCGTGACCTTGTGCAAAGCAGTTATAAATAGTTCTTCACTCGCTTCACAGCCAGCTGCCAGCTACATATGTTCAAAAGAGAATTGCCAGCTACTTTCAAAAAATAATAGTCAGCAAAATTTTCGAAGCAGAACCGACGATTCGATGAGCTGAAAAAGCATCTAAGAATATCTTTATAAAACTAAAAAAAAAAAAATTATCTAAAACCTTAAGCTTTTTTCCTGCAGTTTTCATTAGAATTTGCTACTGATACTTCTTGTAAGATCTATATCACATGCACATGTAGTATCGAAGCAGAACCGACGATTCGATGAGCTAAAAGAGCATCTAAAAATATCTTTATAAAACTAAAAAAAATTATCTAAAACCTTAAGCTTTTCTCCTGCAGTTTTCATTAGAATTTGCTACTGATACTTCTTGTAAGATCTATATCACATGCACATGTAGTATGTCGCAACCAAAATACCCGTCTAAAAAAAGCGTTTACAAACTGTGAAATTGGCTTAAATTGACAGCTCAAATTGCAGTTTGTGGCACACGCAGTCAAAGAGCGGAAGAGAGGCAGACGGAGTGTAGAGAGAAGAGCAAGAGAATGGGTAAAATCGGTAATGTTCGTCAGCCATAGCAGTGCGGCATATATAAACTTGCCTTCTTCTTCCACTCTGACATTTCCGAGTTGCACAAAACTTTGCCTACTACACGAATAGCATTTTCCTCGCTCTCTCGCCATTTTCTCTTCTATTTGAGCGTTTGTGCAAAAAATCACAAACTATTTGCGACTTATCGCTAAAAAATGGGCCATTGAATAAATATGAAAAGCCAGCGGTCATAAATATTTCTGATCGGCTTTTCATTTCCCAGTTATATATACAACTTTGTTTTTTCCCCTTCTACAGATATTCCTCGTTTTTTATGCGCGACCCGCAGGCTGGCGATATTGCACATGGCAGGCAAAATATTTTTAGGCTTGGCGATAGACAGCTATGGTAAGGGATGGGGAGGGGAAGGGAAGGATACCAGCCAGACAGCGTTAAAATCATTTATGCCGCTTTAAAAGCCGCAAATGTCGAGCGAGCGAGACAGCTGAGCACAACATGGATTTTTCCTATGTTTTGTGAGAGGGATTTGCACGGCTGTAAAGCGACCCGAGCGACAGTCAGTGAAAAGTGCGTATACGCCGCGTATACTTTTATGACGATAGAAAACGCGATGCGCAGCTTTACGATGCCCGCATCATTTGATTTTATTGCAAATGGGCCGCAGCGAGGCTCGCAAGTGTCAAAAAAAAGAGAGAAAGTGAACTGCAAAGAAAGAAAAGCAGCAACTCCAATGATTTTAAGAAAAACCAAAGGGGGAAATTTTTTTTTATTTTTTTTTTTTTGGCGGCAGCATGTGGCCCTGTCCTTGAGCTCGTTTTGCGCCCTTTTGTTTGTTTGATTAATGCGCAGCATTGCAAACATCCTGAGAATGCAACGAGGCGCAGCACGTCAAATGCAAATAAAGCCGCCGGCTCGAATATAATCAAATCGAAATGGCAACAACATCAAAGTTCACGACGACGACGACAACGGAAACTGCAGCAGAGCAGCACAACACACACACAGACAGCCCAGAGCCATAGAAGTGTGTGTGTGTGTCTGTGTGTGTGTGTGTGTGCCAAGGCCAGAAAAATCAATTAAATTATGGAATTTCTATGGGACCCACAGCTGCTGCAGCTGGGCAGGGAAAGGGGGCGGAAGCTACAAATGTTTTCACAAGTTTTCCTGTTTTATTGACATTTCCTATTTACCATAGGACAGACGGCAGCCGTCTATAGACTAACTGACAGGGCACAGACACACACACACGCAGACACAGCAATATTGCGACAGGTTATTTTCCTTCTTCAGCTAGAGAATTCACAAAAATGTTGCATACTTTCGGGGGGTGTCACATTAGCATATGACAAATATTCCCTTGGCAAATGGATTTAGGAAATGCATTTGCAGCTTTTGTACCCTGAGACAACATCGACGAGCAGTCTGAAAGAATTTCCGCAAGTTTCCCCATGCTCATTGAGGGCGAGATAATCGAAATTTGAAAACAATTTGATGACACTTTACAATTTCCGACTCGATTATGATGCGAAATATCCAATCAATGCTTTAACTACATTAATCTCTCGCTCAGGTGGGTAAACTATTAATACTAACTGTTATTTTTGTTAATTATCGAAAGTGTTCAGGTAGCATTTTTGATACAGGTTTTTTTCATTCTCTAAATTGCGATAAAATTTCCTTAAGTAACAAGTTTGTTAAAGAGAACAACACCAAATTCAATTAACAAATACTTTGATTATGACGCAGCCACTGAAATCATTTTATTTCTGATTATAATTGAGACAAGTAGTTGGGTAAATATTTTTACTCAACTAGAAGTAGCTGAGTTCTGTATGGATTGTCGATAAGAGTCGATCAGTCGAGTCGAGTCAGTCTGCATGAGGCTGGCGCGGGGAACGAACGCATCGTGAAACATGAACGAATTAAAGATTTCATCACTTACGCGTTGGAAATATAATGATCTATATAGTGCGGTGAAATGCTGGTTAAATACACCCAACTTGAGTGCAATGGAGTCACAGCAGCGACGTGAATCGTTGCAGTTACGATTGCTCTTGCTAAACAAGATCGATGAGGAGCACTATATACGACGATATATAAAGTTGCGCACACGTTAATGAACTCAAATCAAAATCGAGTTGTGTTTACTTTGCTTTTTATTTTCGTATTGATTAATCAATCTTTTGTGGCCGATCGAGTTTTTTTTTTCTGTTTTGTTAATGTTTTTCGCGTTAAATTGCGTAATGAATGTGATTTCGGTTTAGTTTTTCTTTATCATCATCTCGCATATAATTATAATAGTACAATAAACATAATACATAATAGTGATAGTGAATTCTCTCTCTCTCTCTCTCTTTCTCTCTCTCTTTTGCTTTCTTGAGTTATACATAATATAGAATATTTATGTGTAATATATGTATAAATATGTATTGTATAAATATCGATTTAAAACATGCTCTTCGCTCTTTTCTCTTTTCTTAATTCAAAAACTTAGTTTTTTCTTTCTTCTTTGCTTTTTTGCCCGATTTCGAAAGGGATTAAACATAGCTAATTTTGGTTTTAGTGCGAATAAAATGAATCATAGTAATAGTAAGTAGTTTGGTTTTGGCAATCGATAGAGATAAATATAACAGGGATTACATAACTCAACCAATAATTATAGTTATAGTATATATATATATATCGTTATATTCAAGAACAAAACAAAGTTTAAATTAATTTTACATTGGTTTCAACTGCATGAAGGTGCAAAGAAATAGGGGGAGGGGTGGTGATGGGAAAGGGAAGAGAAACTATTTATTAAAGGAATTTTTGTTAACGGTTTTACCGTTGCTGCTGATAAATAGGAATGTTATTTTTAACCGCATCGTTTTGCATCATATAGCCAGGCGCCGCAGCTGCTGCTGCTCCTGCTCCCTGTGGCATGCCTCCGAGCATCGACATGGCGGCCATTTGTTGATGCAACTGACTAAATTGATCGTTGTGATTGTATGGTGGTTGCTGCTGCTGTTGGTTTTGGGGTGCCTGCTGCTGTGGTGGTGGAGCCGCCGCATAGCCCTGTGTAACTGGCGGAGCTCCGTTTGCTGCATAAAGCTGTGGCTGTGGTGCTGCAGTGCCCGGCGGCAAATAGGCCTGTGGAGGTGGCGCCTGCGCTGTTGCACCTGGTGGCAAATAACCCTGCGGCGGTGGCACCTGCTGCTGCTGTTGTTGTTGTGGATGCTGCTGCTGCTGATGCTGCGGGGACATATATGCATGTGGTGGTTGCTGCTGTTGCTGGATTTGTGTGGCTGCGGGTGCTGGCATGGCGGCAAATTGTGGTGGAAGTGTTGAAGGTGGCAACTGCTGCTGTTGCTGCTGCTGATCCGCAGGCAGCGGCATGTGATAGTTTGTAGGTGGCTGCTGCTGCTGCTGAGTGGTGACTGGAGTGGGCTGGGTGTTATAGATGGGCTGGGGATGACTGGGATGCGATGGTGCCGATACGGCCACTGTCGGCGACTGGGTCAGATGTGGCGGCAATGCTGTAAGCAAAGGGAAATTAAATTAATTAAAGATTCATTATATTTCTTGGTTTCACTCACAGCTCAACTGCGGCACATGACCATTCTGATATGGCATGGGCACTTGTCCAGGATAGCCCACTGGTACTGCTCCTGCAGCTGTTGTGGACGGCGGTACGGCGCCTGTCTGTGGTCCATAGGGCAATGAGTGCATGCCCGGATAGTTTTGGACAGGCGGAAAACCAGCAGCATTGGGATAACCAGGTGCGCCGTATAAGGCAGCGCCAGGGAAACCTCCGGGCATGAAGCCAGCAGCGCCTACACCAAATTGTGCAGCAGCTGCACGATCATCGCGCATCAGCGTATGATAAAGATTGATGGCATCCACCAGATCACTGGAAAGTTGTGTGAGCTGTGCATGCTTCCGATCGACACGCTCCAACTCAGCATCGATAAGCGGACCCATTTGATGAACCTGCTGTTCCAGTTGCAGCATCTCATCGCTATCCTGCGATGGATCCTCGGGATTCGCTTCGTGCAACAGATGCAGCAAACGATCGACTTTGGCCTCATCGATTTCCACCGGCTGTGCGGCCGCAGCTTCAGTCTTTTGTTGCAACAATGCCGCCTCCTCTTCGGCAGCTGCTGCCTGCTTCTGGGCATTGTTCTTGTGCTGCTGATTGATGTCCAGACGTTCGGGATCTACAGACAAGTCGGCAGTGACAAAGTTGGAGGGAAACAGACCCTCGCCACGATCATTGTAACCCTTCCACCAATTGGCATCGCTATCATCGAGCACGTGTATAATCTCACCGGCAAAGAAGGTCAGCTCGTTCTCCTCGGCAGCCTCAAAGTCGTACAAGGCACGCACGGTACGTGAGGCGGCGGCATTGTTGCCGTTACCATTGCTCTGTGTAATGCTGCTGGCGGAGTTGGCGCTACCACCAAAGGAGGGATATAGCGAGGGATAGGCACTGCTGGTTGTGGAGGCAGCTGTGGCGGCGCCACCCGATTGCTGCTGATGCGTCTGCTGCTTGGGACTGCTACTGCTCTTGTTCTCCTTCAGCGACAACTCAATTGCCTTGGCAATATCATCCTCCTCCTGCTGACTGCTGACCACATTGGGATCCTTGGCCAAACTGGCCGCAGCAGCCTTGGCTGCTGCCGACTTGGCGCTGCTCTTATCACCCAGATTGCTGAAGTCATAGCCATCACTGCGTAGCTTGGCATACAACGATGGTATCAGATTCAATTCGGGATCGTTCTTAAAGTCATTCTCTGCCCAGTTTTTCAGCACTTGACGCATTTTCTGCAATTTACAAATAATTATTAGATTTCTCAAGGCTTCCCATGGTCCATTCTACTTACCAATGACACCTTGGGCTGCGCTTTGGTCAAGAGGCGACGAAACTCGGTTTCAAATTCTCGTGAGGCAACCTCGAGGTGGAAAGACTTGCCACAGTTGTTGGCACATGCATCGAGCAGTGTGATCGCCTGCATGACGACATGCGGATCAGCATGACCCATGCGTCGCATTACCGCCTTGAGGCAGTCTTTGGCCAGATTCGGATTCGTCGAGACCTTATCGCACACATCCATTATAAAGGACCAATTATCGTTGGTATTCGTTTCGCTGGTGGCTTTTTCTGCGAATTCAAAATAAAAAAAAATCAGATGGTTTTATAAATTTGCTATCAGGATTAGCCGGGCTTATCGCGAATGGTCGTAAAACTGGAAACAAAACAGAGCAACGACTTGTGGATCGAATACATAGATGACTCACTCATGCGAGCTATGAAAGCGACGATAAGAGCGACAATAGAAAAAGAAAATCAATAGAGCAATACGCAAATTGCATTAAATACTGAAAACGAAATACAAACATTGCGATATAACCTTAAGTGAGTCTGTTTTTTCAGCAGATATTTCAATGATTTCGAAACAGACCGAACTTTGTACCACGATTCATTTAAAAAGAATCACAATTACGCATGTTTGAAAGGGAAATTTTGTAGATTGTACGGGATTTCACATGAAGTGAGGCATTATACGTCAAATACATTAATGTGGGTATTACCTATACGTAAGTAAGTTCTCTGACCGACTAATTAATTTGGCATTGATTGAAAACATAAAAAAATTAGTTACAATAATTCTGAAGTTCCCGAAACTAAGGTTTTCTGTCTGGCCTACAATGCAGCTAATCCTCCCCATGTACAAAGTGGGGTATACAAATAAGGGCGCCCATGGCATCGGGTTGTGGGGGGTCACACGTGTCACTGCGCTGCCCTCAAGGTCAGCGACAGCAAGCGCAGCTTCAAATAGGTTCAATGAACAGCAGCACAGCATCCCGACTGAGCGCCTCGGCATGTGACTCGAGTTCGATTACATTTTCTTTGTTTTCCCTGCGTATGCTCTGTGCGTTTGAAGATAGATAAGATAGAAGAGATTCGAGAGGGAGAGCAAGAGCAAAGAAATAATTTAATGAGACTGTTTGCTATGTCCAATTGGATTTGTTATTGTTCTCGCAAACACACACACACACACACACAAAGAAATGAAGGCAAAGCGAAAGAGGAGGGGCAGAGAGGCAGGAATGAAGACTTACCCACATCAGCGTCGAACGGCGACGATTGTCCAAATAGGCCCATTTCTCTGACTAGACGTGCACTCAGCTGCCTATGAACTATTTGTGTAATTGTTGGCGTTTATTATTCTTACTAATTACGTTGTTTCTGCGTTGTTATTGTGTTTGTTGGGCCGCTGCACTTGCACTTTTTGTCTCTGCTACGCAATCGATTTTCGTGCGTCACAACAACACGGAGAGTGTCCCGTATTGTGTTTTTTATTTGTGTAGCTCCCCTTCGACGGAGCACGATTCTCTTGCTAGCCCACAGCTGTTGGTCGTCTGAGACTTTGTAATTTTGTTATTTGCATTAATTGAAACGAAATGCTGCAACGAATTTGCTGAATAATCTTTTGCACCGTTTTTCCCTTTGCTTTTGTGTAAAAAATGACTAATGAATATATCGATGTGCTGCGCATATCGATAATAGCAGTCAAATTTCGATAGGAAGGTCACAAAATCGACAAGCCGCCACATTTAATTGTCGATACATTGCAGCCGCCATGTGGTGCATACACGATGCGATTAAGTGCATACGACAAAAGGTTGTATCGTGTATGGAATCGATGATAATGTATTCAATCCCCATTAAATATGCGTTTCTAATCATATTAGAAAGTTAATTGCTTCATTTGACTTTGCTTTACCCTCTAGTAATAGTTTTTGGTTTTTTTTTTACGGAATAAATAAATTTATAAATGCTTACAAAATTGTAGCGTGTATGGGCTGGTCCAAAGATTAACACAAGCAAATCGTATAGTGCCTGGCCGCCATACAAATTTCAGGGTGAAAAATTTGTAATCGAGAAATAGCAACAAATAAATGCACGAAATTTTCAAAACTATAAAATGAATCAGTAAATAAATGTACTGTGCTCCCAATATTGAATAAAACGAAAACTCAATAAGTATCAAGTGTTGAGCTGTCGTTGTCCGCAGCGAAGCTGCTGTGCGTAGCAACAATTGTATCGCGCACTCACCTCTTGGTTGCCCTCCCCTTTAGCTAGATGGAAAGGGTGAGCAGAGGCGACAAAGGTAGAGGAAGCTTCGATTTGTAATTAAATTACAGAAAACAGAAAGCCAATATCGATATGGTTTTCATACGTGATCCCTGTGGCGTTGCCTGCCTGATTGTTACCTACGGTGCTGTGCTCTATGCAGACTATGTGGTCATGCGATGGATTATACTGACCACGATGCCAGTGAGGTGAGTCTCCTCTCCTGAGAGTACTAGGCTCCTCCAACTGTCTCACATTCCCTCGCATCGTTTACTTGCAGCATTTGGGCTCCCATCCATGTGGTACTTTTCAATACGGTCGTCTTCCTGCTGGCCATGTCTCATTTGAAGGCAGTTTTCTCCGATCCTGGCGTTGTGCCACTTCCCGCAAATCGCTTGGACTTCTCCGACCTGCACACCACGACAAACGGTTCGAAAAACAATCCCGGCAATGGACACGGCAGCGAATGGACTGTATGCACCCGCTGCGAGACCTATAGGCCACCGCGGGCTCATCATTGTCGCATCTGCAAGCGCTGCATACGCCGCATGGATCATCATTGTCCATGGATCAACAATTGTGTTGGCGAGCGCAATCAAAAGTATTTCCTGCAGTTTCTACTCTATGTGGGAATACTCTCAATTTACTCCGTCGGTCTGATACTTGGCTCATGGATGTCTCCGTGCACCGAGTGCAATCAGAATGTTATTGAATCCCAGCTGCGCATGTAAGTCCCGAATAATATTACAGAGTTCCCACATGGTAAATAATAAATTTTGGATTTATTTTGTCAGGATTCACTCGGTCATCCTGCTGCTAGAGTCGGCACTCTTTGGTCTATTTGTGACCGCCATAATGGTGGATCAATTGCATGCCATACTCTACGACGAGACGGCCGTCGAGGCGATACAGCAGAAGGGCACCTATCGGCCCAATCGACGCAAATACCAATTGCTCGCCGATGTCTTTGGACGCGGTCATCCGGCACTGTGGCTGTTGCCATGCGCGAGTCTCAATCACTCAGCCCGCTATTATGATACGCCGCTGCTTAGTCATGATGTCTAGAAGTCGTGTGTACCAGCATCATCATCACAACCACCACCAGCAGCAGCAGCAGCAGCATCACCACCAAGTCTTTTCACGCTGGCTTCTCTCTCGGCTCAAGCTCATGAGTCTATTTATTTGAGCGCGTCTCCACAATGTGCGCTTCACTTTTAGAACACTTTTAATTCCCCTTACCCAGCTATTCCCCGATATTACCTTGCTCCCAAGTAAAATCGTTTTGTTTATATTGTATTGTATTATTGTGTATTATAATGCAAGATTCCAATATTTAATTAACACTTTAGTTGATAATTAACTAATGCACGAGGCGAGCCCACGCATACTCAGCAAAAACAAGTTGATTAATTTGTTGACCGTTTTTTTTTTTTTTGTTTTAGAGAAGACACTGTATTATTTCCATATACAAACGTAGTGCAGATACTTAGCTCTATCTATCTATATATAAAGATATATACATAAATATATATATGAGTGAGTGTAAAAACCAAAATATCAGCAGAAGCATTTAAGAGCCCGAACAGTTCAGATACCAAAAACGTTAACAATTTCTATGTGTGTGCGCAGTAGTAAGCTCGTATTATTTATAAGCCGTAATTAGATCGATTGTAAAGTAGTAAAGCTTTGTTTTTATTGTATTGTAGTTTGATTTGTTTGTTTTCTTTTCCATTTTTAATATTGTATTTATTTTACATGTTTCTCTTGCAATACGATGCATGCCGGAACAACAATTGCGGGATTGTTATTTTTCTTTGTTTTATATTTATCTTTTATAAATCTTTGGCACATCTCACGCCCGCTTGTTGTTCCGGCGCATTGGCAACTCGATCAACTGAAAAACTGACACAAAGAAAGCCTTAATATGCAATTATGTAAACACAGAAGAGAATCCAACATGAGATTTAAGCGATTTGTTTCTATTGAACAGGCGACTCTCTCTCTCACTCTCTCTCGATGGAGCAAGACATGCGAAAACTCGTATCCTCAACAATATATAGTATGTGTATAGACTTCAATAAAGCTAACGATATACATATGATAAGTACAAATGGAGCTGCCTCTCACTCTCTCTTAATCCAAATCGCTGCCGAGTCCCTCGACGCTTGTGGTGAGTTGCTGCAGTGCCTGCTGGGCCACGCCACAGAGTATACCCTCCTGGGAGCTGGCATCCTCATGCTCCAAGATCTCCACACACTCGCGCAGCAAATCAATGGCCTCAACGAGACGTGCACGTAGCTCGGAGCCGCTGAGCTTGTTGGCTATGAAGCCGCTTTTGGCCAGCAGAACTAATGGCACATGCAGCTCGTAGAGATTCATGGCACGCGCACGACTCAGTCCCGGCTCGAAAATGTTCAGCACGCGCAGCACTTCGCGACACAGTTCAGCTTTACGTTCAAGCAGTTGATCCGTCAGCTGCACCATCTCGTAACCACGCACTCGTCCGTACATCTCGATAAGCAGCTGCCTTAGCCCGGTGGCAATGTAGTGCGATGGATGCAGCAACGATTTGTATTTTCGCAGCAAACGTTCAGCCTCCTCCAGCCGCTTGGCGCCCATTTCGAGAGATTGCACGCAATTTACCTCCGACTGCAGCGCGGCCACAATCTGACGCGCCTCTTCACCAGTTGTGCTGCTGCCGCAGGCGCGACAGTTCCAGCTACTATCCTCATCTGTAAAGCAAGGAGAGAACTGTCAAATGGGAATGGAAACTGAAAAGATTCATGCTCACCTGTTGGCTGCTTGGGCAGCAGCCATCCCTCCGTGCACTGACCACACTTGAGGCTGGAGAAGTGTGTCTGCAGTTCGCTGGCGTCGTTGCAGCGCTCGCAGCTGCAGTCAAAGTATTTGCCCTCCCGCAGATGTGTCTGGCGCTGTGCAGTGCCATCCAGCGTGTAGGTGTAGCTGTGCTGCAGCTGCTGTCCCTCCGCTAGAGGCACCATGGCGCGCAACTGAATTCTGTAAAGGATTTGGATTATCAGAGAGATATTTGGAGAAATGCAAATTAAATTTACTTGTAGCCCTCGCTGGGATGAATGCTGCGCGCCGTGTTGGGCACACAATTGTGCGCCAGGATGCCCGTGTAGGGATAAAGGCAGCGCAAAGGATAACCCTGTGTGGTTCTTGCCTCGAAGGCGTTGACCTCCAACACGCCCACCACCTGCATGATCAGCTCCTCGCTAAACCGCTCGGCCAGCTTGCAGGGTCCACGCAAATACTGCGCAATGTTCACACGATCTGCATGCCAAACATCGGCATTGCCACGTCGTGCCTCCTCGTGGTGCTCCATGGGCGCCACCTCGTTGAGCCAACGCTCCGGCTGCGCCTCCTTGGCCAGTAGAACCCTACAGAAATATGAATAAACTTTAGAAATATTAAAATATTTTGGAAGAAAGAAGCTTGGTAATCAAAGCAAGCTAATACAGGATTTTCAGGATTCTGTTTATGTGCATATTAAGAAGCGTAAACTATAACTAGGGTATTTGGAAGTCGGGCAGGAGAAGACAATCTTTTGAAGTACTCTGATGAACGATTGCTTTCTCTGTTTTCACAGCTGTCTTAACAAAACACAAGATTCTTTTTTGGATTCTATAAATATAATGATCTTATAATATAAGTGGAATTATAATTATATATAATTTTAGTGGAATTTGCAGATTATTGCAAACTTTCAGCACCTTGACGACAGATGTTTTGCTTTTGTTTACGTATTGCTTTCCGTCAGAGGATCAACTTGGGGATAGTTCTGGCGTATGTTGGTGCGTTAACAGCAGTTGGGCATACGTGCAGGTTGTACTACATGATGCACTTGGTCATGCATGCGCAGACACCAATGTCTGTCTATTTTCGTGCATTTTGTGGCTAACACCTCAGTGGCATGATGCAGTCCAGCTGAGGCCAGTGCCGGCTACCACGAGGCATCTCGTAGAAACGCGCTCGAGCCGTGAATAGAACACGGCACTCGGCTTGCCCATGTAGTCCGTGATCGGCATCTTCGTGGCAGGCACTGCAAAGAGGCCAACCGCAGCGGGAACAGCGCTCCTCGATGTCTGGCCGAAAGCAGGAGAGGCACAGCACGGGTCCATTACATTTCGGACCAACGGCAAAAGGCAATTCCTGCACCAGTAGCTCGCCTTGCTCTACTTCTTCGCCGGCGATCAGGAAACGTCCGTATAGGCGGCTCCATTCGACTGCCGTGCGATTCACTTGCAGCGCTGTTCCCGTCGTTGTCATCGCGCTGAGACTGAAGATGATGCGCAGCCAAATTTTGGCAAGACATCAAAGATGAAAACGAGAACATTATGTTACTCTGCCAGTGCGTTGGCACACATTCAAGTTTTATGGTTTTTGAATTTGTTGCCCCTCCCCGTGACACGCCCCACTGTAGCCGTCGGCTTCCCTTGTGCTACCCACGAACTAACCTCAATGGTGTTATGCAATCTAATTGCGGACAGACGCCATCGTCGCTCACGTTGCCGGCGAATGTGACACGTGCCTCCGCAAACACCTCGCACTCGGCTCGATGATCATCGCTAGCAGCTTCGTCGGCATCGGCACAATTGCCACATAGTGGCCAGTCACAGAGCTCGCAGCGATCCAGCGAGTCACCATCCTCTCCGAACTGCAGGTAGCGATAGCAAGCGAGACAAACGATGCCGCTGTCTCGCTTGGGGCCATAGGCAAAGGGCAGCTCCTCGACGACAAGTTCCCCGCGCTGCACTGGCTGCGATGTAACCAGAGAACGACTGTAGACTACATCGTGTTCCAGGCGCGCTTTTAACATGACGATGGTGATGACGCTGCGTATTGTTTGTTAAAATGCAACTAAGGGTCGATTCGGAGCATGCCCGAGAGATTGTGGGAGAGTTTTCTTCGTAACGAAACTAAAAATAGCCAACAATAAATAAATAGTCTCAGTTTACGCTCTGATTGATGCACGTGCAGAATATCTTTACTGTTTATTTGTTTCTAAATTGATAAACTTTTTTAAATTTACTATTTTTTCTTTTCTATTAAAAAAAAACCGTTAGAAATTACTTTAGTTAAGTAGACAGTTTGGCGCTTTATACTGAAAAAGTATCGATACCTTTTGACTTATACGTAGTAGCTGATCAGCTGATCGTACAATTAAACAAAACGTATTAAACGTTTAAAATACACAATAAACAATATGAAAATAATACGAATTTAATAAATATTCATTAAATGATGATGCTAGCTTATGCTAGCTTAATTGCGTACACGTTAATTAAGAAAACAAACAATTTGTACATATTTAAATTTTAGTATTTTTTTCAAGAACATCGCTTAGTATTTTCACAATCCGTTGGGGTGGTAACACTGCTGTTCAGTTGCAAATCAATTTTGCGGTGTACGTTGTGTGGTCGTGGTCGTCTTGTTCCTGCGTTGTGCATTACTTTAAATCTTAACTAAACTCATCAAAAGTAAGTAAAACTTATCCGTGAAATCAACAAGGTATTTCTCGGTTTCACTCACATAAGCTCAACAATAAATATCGAATGTGTAAATAATTTTTCGTTACAAGTGATTTCATAACCTCGAAATGTGAAAAAATTGCAAGTAGACACGAAGCCCTCACAAATATACGCACAGTCATACATGCAGGCACACACCAACACACATACAGGCACGCGCAAAGGGATTGCCAGATTGTTGATTCTATTGTGCGATACATTTAAAATGTCAATTAATTGATAAACTCTTTGCTGGCCCATTCAATTTAATAAGCCAACCGGTAGGCGCACAAACACAGATACACCAACACCAGTGATAGAAAGTTTTACAGTTGACTCGCACGACGACGGGAGGCAGCTGCCGGCAACAGAGCATTTTACTGTTACGTAACATGGCTGGTGGTGCCTGCAGCGCTCAGTGCTAATAATTTGTTTTGATTAAATCGGAACCTTTCTTCTTCTGGCTTCTATTTTGCCTGCTTTATCACTTGCATCTCTTTCATGAGCAGTTTTATCAAATTCTCGCAATGCTCTATAATTGTTTTGTTTGCTTTTTCGATCATGCTGGTCATGTGAGCGAGCGCAACGAGAGAGAGTGAGCAAGCAAAAAACTTTAGTTTATTGTACTTGTATTTGAGCTAGGGGTGGGTGGCTGTCTGACGTCACAGAAAATCGATAATTCGTTCATTTCGTGACACCTTTTCGCGTATTTTACTATTAGCTATGGCTATAGATGTATGGATTTGTTTTTCCTGGATAGTGTTGCGTAACGAAGCACACGCCCACTCTTTGCAGATGAAAACGCAGTCGACATCTCGACCAGGGTAGATACACGCACACACACAGACACACTTTCCTCCACTGTGTCAAGGTCAATTTATAAATCTCTATTTTATGACTAGACTGGTGAAATTGAGCTACCTGCGATAGCATAGAATGTAATCGAGGGTCGCCAGGTGTATACCATGATTTTCCATGCTTCTCTGGCCTGTTACATCAGCAGTCAGAAGCACATTTATGTCGTGCCACAAGATTTCGATGTTGTTGTTGCTCGTGTTCTTCGCCTGCTTGTTGCCGGGAATGCGCAAAATTCACACACACACACACGCTCGCTGTCTAGGCCTCTTTCCGCTTATATTGTTGGTCATTTCCGCGCCGTTTGGCGCCCGTCCAATCTGTGGCCAATCATAAAAATGTATTCTCTTTAGTTGCGCCTTTCATAATTTGCCACGCATTTGTATCATTATTATCGCCACGACTGTAGCCAGTTGCCGTTTGTGTATTGTGACGTCAGGTGGCGTACAGCGTAGCGATGTAAACTGCAGATTGCAGTAGATGAATTCATAGATACATACATACATACAGACGAGCAAGCACATGTATCTGTGTGTGTGTGTGCTCCATATGGTCAATGAACGCTTTGCTGGTAGTAATTAACGCAACGGAAAAATGTAAACAGAACCAGACAGATACGACATGTTCATGATGTAAATGAAACTACAGTGACGTTCAGAAATATGGTGCTCAGTTAGTTGCCTTTCTGATAATAATAATAAAGTATACAAACTTACAAAATAATTTTCTAAAAACAATGGCTGATATGGGTAACAGATACTGGACATACAATATGTTGAGGGAAGAGCTAAGGCGCAAAGAGGTAAAATGAGTTTGCACAATGTTCGAAAATTCTGGAAGAAAATGTTTATCAAAGATTGCGGCACACGGTGCGTCGGAAGTTTGCACGATCATTGTCAGACGGCGCTGCCTCACTCTCTTTCACTCGTTCGTTCGTTCGCTCGCTCGCTCTCACATTAGTGGCAGACGTGCGTTGACCCCCATAAACACGCACACACACACACAGCGATAGTAAAATGGAAACTTGTATATGTATTGCAGTGCAGTTGATTTGCCAAATGTGGCCACACTTCGCGAACGTGGAGACATCTCAATCTGGCCCCGGGGGCCACCTTGACAAACAATTTCAAATTGATTCTAAAGGAAATTGACATTTAGCCAAAATACCTGCAGAGTTCTTTCACTTTCGTGTTTATTTTAAAACAAAAGCAACTCGAAGAGCACAATTTTATTTGCATCGTATTTCGTACACAATTCTTCCTCTAAAATTGTGTGATCTTTTACTTTATTTCAATTGCTCAATTAATATAAAAAGATTTTAATCCAAATGACTCAGAACTTCAGTTCTCTGCGCGTTTTATTTTCTATATCACACACGCTTCGTTTGCATGCGAATTGCAAATGTATTAAGAGGTATTTCCTATAATTATTACTATAATATCATTTGTCTTGATGAAATATTTGTACACTAAGTAGATAAGATAAGAGTTGTGAATCTAATCGCGCCGGGCTTGCGAAATTTCTAGCTGAACAATTGAAATGTTTGTTTTATAACTACATATGTGTACTGAAGAAAATTTATTAACCAATTTATATTTAACCCAAACAGATGGCTCCTCCTTCATATAACGATTTGGGCAAACAGGCTCGTGACATCTTCAGCAAAGGCTACAACTTTGGCCTGTGGAAGCTGGACCTGAAGACCAAGACATCGTCGGGCATTGAATTCAACACAGCCGGTCATTCGAACCAGGAGTCGGGCAAGGTTTTCGGTTCACTGGAGACCAAATACAAGGTCAAGGACTATGGTCTGACCCTGACGGAGAAGTGGAACACAGACAACACCCTCTTCACCGAGGTTGCCGTGCAGGATCAGCTGCTCGAGGGTCTTAAACTGTCGCTGGAGGGCAACTTTGCTCCACAGTCGGGCAACAAGAGCGGCAAGTTCAAGGTTGGCTATGGCCACGAGAACGTGAAGGCCGATTCGGATGTCAACATTGACCTGAAGGGCCCCTTGATCAACGCCTCCGCCGTGCTGGGCTACCAGGGCTGGCTGGCTGGTTACCAGACCGCCTTCGATACACAGCAGTCCAAGTTGACCACCAACAACTTTGCCCTTGGCTACACCACCAAGGACTTTGTCCTGCACACAGCCGTGTAAGTGACCACACCAAAGCTGCAGATTGTTATATAAAACTTATTTGAATCTCATTTGTGTTTCCAGCAATGATGGCCAGGAGTTCAGCGGATCGATCTTCCAACGTACATCCGACAAACTGGATGTTGGTGTTCAGCTGTCGTGGGCCAGCGGCACCAGCAACACCAAGTTCGCCATTGGCGCCAAATACCAATTGGATGATGATGCCAGCGTTCGCGCCAAGGTGAACAATGCCAGCCAGGTGGGCTTGGGTTACCAACAGAAGTTGCGCGATGGCATCACCTTGACTCTGTCGACGCTGGTCGATGGCAAGAACTTCAATGCCGGTGGCCACAAGATCGGCGTTGGCCTTGAATTGGAAGCCTAAATTAGTTCAAGATTTGAAGCTGAATGCGCTGCCAGCAAATATAGCATACAGTACTAACAAAAAAAACAACAACAACAACAAGAACAGAAACATCAGCAGATAACAAGAAAATACAAAAGAAAAAGAAAGTGTAACAACAATAAAACACAAATGAAAAAATAAGTAAACCAATTAAACACAACAACAAGAATCTTCATGTTTAGAGAAGCAAAAAGCATTTGCCAACAAATCGCCCCGAGATTGGGAACTCTCGGACTTTGCGGCGTAGTCTCTTGTCTAGTACATATGTAGATCTAATCACATAACATACATATATTTATTGTTGGCAAACAGTGAAATACATAATTTACCTATTAAAACATAAAATACAAAAGTGTTGAGCAAGCTCTGCGTTATTTTTGCATCACACACCGAGAGCCGCTAAAGAACATTTTCAAATTTAATACTAAAGAGAGTGAGGGAGCGTTGTGTGCATTTAAGAAGAATAAAATAGAACAAAACAAATAATACAATTTCAATTTCAAGCCTTTTGCCTGCCTATCGAAAGCAGCGTACTAGTAGTAATCGTTATCGCTCAGCGATTATCACACACACACTTCAGTAGTGAAGTGTCGTGGGGAATACCCCTAAATTATAATAATGTTTGATGGATTTGTTTCGTTCATCGACGACTTGAAAAGGTATAAATGGATATCATTTATTTTCTATTAATTATTGTCAGCAAAGCATTCCTTGGATCTAACATCAAATGTATTTAGAATACGCAATCATTTACAAAGTGAGCTACGATACTTTCTCATTTACAGAAATTCTGGTGTTATAACACAACCGATAAAATTGAAAATTCCGAAAGCATATCAACCGCTTGAGCTCTATAAACTATTTTTTTCCACTAAAATGGCACCACCAATTTATACAGATCTTGGCAAGTTGGCCCGAGATATATTCAAAGTTGGATATCATCCGGGAATATGGCAACTAGACTGCAAGACCATGACCAGCTCTGGCATTGAATTCTTTACCAATGGATTCGCCAGTCAGGATGCCAGCAAAGTGGTGGGCTCGCTACAAAGCAAATATAAATTGGATGATTATGGAATAACTCTGACCGAGCGATGGAACACAGATAATCTGCTGTTTGGCCAAATAGCTCAAAAGGATAAGGTAGCCGAGGGTCTTCTCTTGGCTCTTGAGGGTAGTTTTCACCCATCGAGCGGGTATGTTCGCGTATCGTAATCGTGGGTAAAATCTAATCTTAAATCACTGCAGGGACAAAACGGGCAAATTTTGGTTAGACTATGTGCAAGATGCCTTCAATCTTTTCGGTCAAATAGGAATCAAAGGAGGTGATCCAGCTTTGGGTTGTTCGCTGGTCATGTCGCATAATGAGTTTCTCGGTGGTGTTGCATTAGATTATGATATTAACGGTGAGAACTTAAGCTGGCGAGTTGCTCTGGGTTGGGCTACTGAAGGCACAGTACTTCATGGCGAATTGTGAGTTGCCCGCTTTGAATAACCTCTTTCCTCTTTGAATAACTTCCCTAATTCATTCCTTTCTTCTCATTATAATGTAGAAAAGATGGTCAGTCCTGGCTAGCTTCGCTTTTCTATAGACTCAATGAACAAACTGATACCGCCTTGGAAGTTAGTGGCGGCGGTGAAGACGATAGTGATCTGAATGTCGGCCTGGGTTGCATTTATCGTCTGGAAGAGGAAGCCCTGATACGTGCCAAGATTAATCTCAATGTCGAGCTCGGTTTGGGCTATCAGCAGAAGCTGCGCGAAGGTGTTACCGTGTCCGCTTCCACAATCATAGATTGTCAGAACATCTCAGATGGCAACCACAAGTTTGGTGTGGGCCTCTCGTTATCATGCTAGAAGAAGTATTATTTAAAAATTTGTTGCTACCATTTCTTGTTTAACCTATTTTTAAATATAGAAATAGATTCGTTGTTTGGTCCGCATAATTTAAATACGACGCTTCTTAAACTTTGGTACATAAGATTGATTAGGTGCATATGAATTATATGAATAAATAGACGCAAAGTAAGGTTATTATGTGATTATGAGATACAATTCCCATAAATTCCATGTGCATGTTTCTTGGTTTTTTACGTCTCTCACTCTTTTGAACTCTTCCTCTTTCTAGCAGTCTTTGATTCGATTTTTTTTTTCAAATTTCAGTTTAGACTCTAAACAATTTTTTAATGTCTGAAAATGGGGACAACAAAAATGAAATTCATGTGGCGCCAAGTCTGGGGACGCTAGCATCAGAGTGGAGACTATCAATAGTTAAAAAGAAAAAGAGAAAGACACCCTACAGGCAGTTGGATGATGGTATGTCAACGTTTTCAGGTCTTGGTTGGCTGGCGAGAAAGTGTTTGAAAAACGGATATGAATTGAATGGATGGCGCACCAATTGCTCAACTAACTGTAAACCATGGCTCAATATGTTCTCGTTTGGCGAGGGTGAGCGTAATATAAAGTCCATCACGGGAGTTGTGGGTTTTCGGGAGAGTACCGAAATCTTTGAATTGTCGCAGAGCTGGCAAACAGACGGATGGGTCAGCACAAATTGTGTTGATGTCGAAACAGACATAGGAGTACTAACTTCCCTGTTAAAATGTGCGTACGTTACTAAGGAAAAGTATGTAGTTCGATGTCGTATCGTATTATGTGTGCAATTTCTTAAAAAACCTCCCTTAGTCCTGGCATTCAAATGGAAATCGATGTTGGCTTCGAACGATATCCAATTAAGTTAGAAACGACCATACCCATTAAAGTACCCACACTTAAGATCAAGGGCTACATCGTTGGTTATCTGACATTAAACTGTCTTCTTGGCTATCGTATGATTTATGATTTAGATGAAAATTCATTTGATAAACAGGTCCTCGGTGTGTGCTATAACAATAATCAAACCGAATTGTGTCTCAAATTGTAAGATGTTGTAGTATTCCGTTGATTCTAAGAGTTCCAGTGTCTTTTAATAACGCAGAAAGAATTTTGAGAGTGTACGTGGTTCCATATTTCAGAGGTTTGCTAAGTGTTGGGCCTTCGCCATCAAGGCGAAATTATACGGGGAGAACGCTAAGGATTTTTCAATTGGAGCACAGTATCAATACGATGATTACTCATTGGTCAAAGCCAAAGTATGTCACGATGGGCTTTTAGGACTCATTTTCAAGCAGAAGATTTCTGAGACCGTTAGAGCTATGTATCACTTAAGTTTTAAATTAAATTCCCCTACTTTTCAAAACTGCAAGTTTGGAGTCTCATGGAGTCTTCTGGGGTAACTCCTCCATTGCAGGCTCCATATGATTCCATCAGACTGCAATGAGCAGATTATAAAAGAACAGGGTTTATCAAAGCAATCGCATTCTATTTTTTCTTTTTCCACCAAAAATACAAATTGTAAGCAGCTCGGCTAGATTTGAAGCCGAGTATTATTGTTTGTAGACAAGATCCCCTAGAGTATGTTGAAGCGGGTTCCAGCAGAATCACCGTGTTTTATCAGTTGAACCTGCCTTTTATTACACATGTGATATGTCCTACGTAATGTCTTACTGAAACGGTGGAATTTTATTAAGAATTAATAGTTTTTATATATTTTAAAACGTGATAAATAACGCAATAAACATACAAGTGTCTTATTTATCCTTCCAATTAATTTCTGGCAAAGTTTTCCTTGCCACGCTGATGGCTTTGCTGTTCAAGCTGTGCGGCACGCAGTGCCATGCCGCTTTTCACCCACGAATGCGTCATAACATCCACCAGACTGATGCGGTTTTGGACGCGCAATAGCTGTGGAATATTACAGGTATTTAAAAATCGAAGTCATAAATTTCTGTGCCGCTAACTTACACCTGCGATAAGTTCCTTGGCACCCGCAGAAATATAGGAGGGATAGTGTACATTCAAGCGTCGAATCTTTTCATACGTATGCTCAGTCGATTGGGACTCAAATGGTGGACTTCCCACCAGAAATTCGTAGCATAAAATGCCTAAACACCACTGATCAACGCTGTCGTCATAGGATCGCCCATCGACCATTTCGGGCGGCAAGTAATCCAGAGTTCCACAAAGGGTTTTGCGCTTGTTATTTGGCGTATGTGCAGACCAGCCAAAATCGGCCAGCTTTAGATCATCTGTGCCGGTGAGTAGAATATTTTCAGGCTTAAGATCTCGATGTATAACATTATTGAGATGGCAATAGTTGAGTGCATTGGCCACCTGATAGGTGTATTTGGCCGAACGTGGCTCGTCGAACCGATTATTGGGTGCACTTCGCAAGTGCTTGAAAAGTTCGCCCTCTGAAGCTATCTCCAGCGCCAGATATATACGTGACTCGTCATGGAACCATGTCAGAAGACGCAATATATGCGGATGCTTCAGACGCGACTGTATCTCAATTTCACGTAGCACTTGACGCTGCACATTACCCTTGCGTAGCTCCTCCTTGAACATCACCTTCATGGCGACCATGTAGTGCGAGTGGCGCTCACGGGCCAAGTAAACGCGTCCGAACTTTCCACGTCCCAGAGGAGCACCCATATCGAAGTCGCGTGATGTCCACTCATATCTGCGGTATGGGAGTTCAGTGAAATTGCGTTTTCTAATTGATTATTGAATTTAATACTTACGGTTTGCCATAGGCATCATGCGACATCATTTTCAGGCACATTTGTTTGACTGGCTCCTGATGCTCCTCGGGCACATTGCTTATTAAGTGCGGCAAATGTGTTCTATTTGCGTGCTTTGTGCGCATTTGAGTCATAGCTAATTAGTAATTAATTAACATATATAAAAACGAAAATTAGTTTTTCTCAGTTTTCAACGTAGTAGCGTCACAATAATTTGCGCGTTTTTTTTCGAATGTTGAATTGTTTGCACGATTCTACTCATTGCATGTCACTTTGTACTCGATAACGTACCACAGGCATCCCTATGAATTCAATGTATCGGAATTTCGTATCATCTATGAAATATTTGTCATCGATAGTTCATTTTCAACCCAGCCTTGCAGTGCAATCATATGATATCGATATTCTATGTCGTACGTCTCTGTCTTTGACACAAAGCAGCTCGCACAGTGAAAACGTGATTTTAAAACTACATTTTTGTGCGGAAAATACGGATAAAACATTATTTTATTATATTTATAGCAAGCAATCAGTTGTGCGCGTTAGTTTTTGCATGTGTGTTAATTGTGCCATCAAGTCTATGGGCTTTTATTACATTGAAATAATTTAGGCCACGGAGAGAATCTTGGGTAAGCGAATAGAAAACAAAATGGCGGACGTATTGGCTCATGCATCGCACTAACACACAAATACGCAATAATTGTGTATATTTTTCACCATAATTGGAATATTGACGACATTCCCCTTTTATTTTCTTTTTTGGCTACGATAATAGTGCGGTAAACGCAGTGTCAAGCACGAAAATATAAATAAAAGGTAAGTTCCAAAAGGTAAAAGTGCTCACAGACAGATATTCGTACGGTTAAAATGTCCGATGCGATGAGCGCTCCGCCGCCCCTAATACCTCAGCTACAAGAGATGCAGCAACAACAGCAACAACATCAACAGCAGCAGCAACAGGCAGCAAATAATGCAGCTGCACAACAATGGAGCAACTATGCCTGGTGGCATCAGCATGGCGGCAATGCAGCCGCCTATCAACAGCAATACCAACAATACTATCAATATTATATGCGCTACCAACAACAACAGCAGCAGGTAACATCGACAATTAGTTCGTCAAATGCGCCACCTGGTTTTAGTGGTGCTCTGGCGGCACCGCCGCCACCTACGGTACCACCACCGCCGCCACCACCAACACCTGCCCAGGCAGGTAATAAAAATCAACAACAACAACAGCTGCAGCAGCAGAAAAATTTTGGTGGCATACGGTTCAATTTAAATTTAAACCAAAAACGTTTGGCAAACGCGCCAAATCCTCTGCAGCAGCAGCAGCAACAACAACAGCAGCAGCAGCAGCAACAACAGCAGCAGCAGCAAGTTATGCAGCAAATGCATATGTTTAATAATAACAACAACAATGCTAATAATAAAAAGAAACGCAAGCGTAATAATAAGAATAATAATTTAAATAACAACAACAACAACAACATCAACAAACAGCAACAACAGCAAAGTGCTGCATTCGAACAGCCATCTCTCAATTACTCAGGAATTCCTGTAAATCCGTTTGCTGCACCACCCGTGCCACCCACACCTGATCTAAGCAAGCCACCACCCCCTTTACCCACATTAGCAGCAACAGGGATTCCAGCTGGGGTTGTTCCTCAGCAACATAAGCAGCAGCAACAACAACAACAGCAGCAGCAGCAGCAGCAGCAGCCGAGTCCCTCTGCTATGGATTTACAGCCTAAGTCGCAGGCACAACAACAGCAACAGGCGGCAGGCTTCAAGCGGCCAAACAGTTCCTTTCAAATGGCCTCAAACGATTCATGGCCGGACTCATTGAATCAATATGTAGCGCGCTGCTACTCCAAATGTACGACCGATTTGGATAAAGATCAAATTGATATATGCTTGAAGGGCAAAATCATTGCCGCAGCTAATCGCAATGAGCTGTGGACCCGTGACTGGGACAACGAGCCCATGCCCACGGTCTACAGTGAGCGCGATGGCATTGATGTAGTCCTGAGCAATGTACCAGCACCGCAACCACAGCGCAGTAACTATTTTAATAAAAAACAGCAACAGCAACAACAGCAGCAGCAGCAGCAGCAAAAACAAGGGCCACTACAGCAGCGATCACAATCTCCACAAAAGCCTAGCCAAAAGTCGCCAGGTGTCAATCAATTAAAGCAAAAGGCGAATGCCTTCAACAAGTTTGCTAATGGCAGCGGCTATGGACATCAGACGCATCCATCGCGCTTCTCCAGAAGTCGTTCGCGGTAAGTTGAAACTGACAACATTTAAAATCAAAATGTGTTTTATTAAATTATGTGTTGTTTTGTAGGTCACCCACGTCATCCACATCTTCGGTTTCAAAATATAGTAGCAGAAAACGTTATTCTCGTTCCCGTTCGCCACGCAGCCGTTCTCGTTCCCGTTCGCGTTCGCGCAGCAGCAGTTCCAGCAGTCCCCCAGCACGAAAGGTTCTACGCAAGTCGGGCTCAAACGATATGTTGAACAGCGATTTTATTCCGATTAGTTCGAACATGTCGAGGAAACAGCAGAAAATGTTGATGAAGAAGAATAAGCGTGCTGCCGCAGCGGCTGCCGCATCTGGAGGTGGTGGGGGAAAAAAGAAGACTCCACATTTCTATGCTACACATTCATCGTCAGTTGGCGGAGCCGTTGATGATGACACAGCGCGCTTGCAACAGCGAGCGGCACGTTTCTCACAGTCGGGTAGCTCGACTAAGAAATCTGTCGTCGCGATTGCAAGTTCACCGTTTGGTCTTAGCACGGCCAAGCATAGGAAAAAAATGGCCGAGTCTCGTTCAGTTTCCTCCATGTTCTACGAGGATGGTGCGGCGGGCTTAGATTTACTCGATTTGCATATTGTAGGCACATGTAGGGATCTAGAAAAATCGTTCTTGCGCCTGACCAAAGCTCCATCCGCATCGGAAGTACGTCCCGTTGAGGTGTTAACCCATTCGTTAGCCAACGTGAAGGCCAAGTGGCGATCTACTCAGGATTATCATTACGCGTGTGATCAGTTGAAATCTATTCGCCAGGATCTGACTGTAAGTATCATAATTCTGGTTTCTTTTCTTTAAATATTTCAATACAAATGCTTTGGTTTTTACTCTCTCTTCAGGTCCAAGGTATTCGTGATAAATTTACAGTTGAGGTATATGAAACGCATGCACGCATTGCCATGGAAAAGGGCGATCACGAAGAGTTCAATCAGTGTCAGACGCAGCTAAAGATGCTTTACTTGGAGCTGGGCAACAGCTGTAATTCGCTCGAGTTTACCGCTTATCGCATTATCTATTATATATTCACTAAGAATACCTTGGGTACGTTACTTGTTTATATTTAATTTTTACTTTAGTATACTTAATGTTTGTCATGTTGTTTATTTGCAGACATTACAACTGTGTTGCGTTCGATAACAACTGATCAGCGCGAAAATCCTGTGATTGCACATGCCCTGCAGTTCCGTTCGGCTTGGTCTCTGGGCAACTATTGTAAACTATTTGAACTGTATAAGACAGCGCCTTTAATGTCGGGTCACATGATCGAATGGTTCCTGGAGCGTGAGCGCAAGGCTGCACTGCGCATAATGATTAAATCGTAAGTACACTCACTATCCAAAAAATATTAGACTTTAAACTAATTCGATCTGTATTTATTTGCAGTTATCGTCCCAACATCAACGTCGAGTATGTCTCAAATATCTTGGCCTTCGAGAGCACCGAAAAGTGCAAAGAGTGGCTAGACACCTTCAGTTTGCCATATGCCGCTGGTGGAGCTCAAATCGATTGCAAAAATGCAGCTTCTATTGCCATTTAAAGTCACTCAAAGAGTCTTTATGGCGTTTCCCTTCAATAACAAATATTTGTGAAGATGTTTGCTTCACGCAAGACATTTCTCAGCAAAAAGAACAACACTCGATTTCTGTACGAGATGTTTATCTTAAGGACTCGATGCAGCTATCTGCTTTCCTCCTCTCTACTTATTTCCCCTCTGTATATAAATTTAATCTAACAATTCGCGTGTCCCTTCGAAAATGAATAGCTTGTTCTAATCGAACTGTAGATTTATCAATACCCCCTCAGTCCCTTTTCTTGAATTGTATCTCTCAACTCTGCTTCTATTCCCTATTATTCTCAATTTAAATTATTCTGCTTAAATTGTGGTATCACAAAATACGTCGTCGGATCACAATTCACATCTATCTATATATGAACGGATCATCAAAGTTTAACGCATCAATCAATGTTATTTTCCTGATCATCGTTGAGCTCTTCGTTTGGATAATGTCACGATTCAGCACGTGTACGTCTAACGGGACTCCATGACAATTTTATAGGTCAGGACAGCAACATCATCAGCGTTGGATATGCTCAAAGTCAACTAGGACTCGGCAGTATGATCGCATCTAAGAAGGTCTTGTTCAGAACTACATACCTTCCTTGGAATTTAATAAGACATTGACCATGACCATAGTTTTCCGGTTCGGACTGAACTGGCTCCGGGTGCAGATTCTTTACGACTTAACAATGGTAGCCGTGCAGAGAACATGATGAATGACAACGTGCTGCCAAACACATCGTTCTTCTTTATGTGTTTTAGGTAACAGGAGGTGCATTCCGGAGCTGTAAACGTTTGATAACTGAAATCATCTTATCAGCAAAATCTATAACGCAAATCAAACACAAAAAAAAGGTGGAACCTAACTTAAAATGGATTTTCAATCAAAACATAAGCAATATATAAAGTGCAAGTGCGATGTGTGATAAATTTACAATGCAAAAACTGAATTTAACCGAACTTGAAATTAACTTAAACCGGAATGAACGTATATCCCAATAATCCAACTAGATTGTACAATATAATATGAAATTAACAAGAACAATATTAACAATAGCAGCAGATACAACCAGAAATAACAATTAACAATTGAAAATAATTAATGGCTGTACCGGAAGTCCGAACAAATCGAAAATCAAAGGTTGAGGCCGAGATTCGTTTCTTGTTTGATTTTCCCTCTTTTATCTTTATTTTTTTTAAGTAATCTTAAGGCTTAGCTATAATGTTTGTTATTTGTTTAAATTATTGAAAAGGTTTATACTAATGTCTTGTCTCTCTATTGTATACCTGTATATATACAACAACACCATCACCAACATCATCGTCAACATCAACGACAACAACCGCAACCTCAACAAAAGAGCAACTAAATGGGAATTCCGAACTGCGAGGCAAATGAAAATGCGATATTTCTCCGAAACTTCTTCTATTTGTGGAGCCAAGTCAGTTGTTTCCCCTTCATCAACATCGGCGTCATCAGCAAAACCTATGCGGGACTTGTAAGCTCTTCCAATTTTAATCTGTCGTAATTGAAAAAAAAAAAACACTAAAAGTATCTTGTATTATATATATAATATTTTTGAATATTTTAACTGAAAATAACAAATTAAACATAGCAATATTTCTAATTGGCCATCATATAGTTGACTTGATCAAAAGGGCATTAGGGTACTATATTAATTATTATTAGCATAGGAATTAGGTTAGTTTTAAGCACAACATTTTGTTGTTCATCTAATTTTAAGCTTTGAATGTTATATAGTTCATGAATGTTGAAAAAAAAAGTGGAAATCATTTGAAAATTTCAACGCATTTTTCAGCAACTAAACTGATTGAAATGCGTGGTGTGGCATGAAAAAAAGTGAAATAAAAAACGTGCTTGCTTAATATAATCAACAGAAGGACTGGAGTTTTATTTCAAAGGGCCCCATGTTCTTACTATATTATTTCCATAAGAAGACTTTTTGATGATTCTACGTGTCAAACAACTTGTTGCTTGCTGTTCCGTCAAAACAAACATTCCAGTTAAGAGCTTCTTTTAGCCAGGACACAAACCATTGTTGAGTTTGTTAACAAATTGACGTGTGTGGGACAAAGCTTTTCACCAACGGTGAGCGGGATGCTGTCTTGGTTGCTGACTCTGAAGACGACCGTGAATCGGTCCTCGGGGGAGCAACTGCTATTTAAGGATGCTGCGTTGCTGCCTTAGCTTCAGTTAACGCGCGGCGCCTGAGTTCGTTGGATCGAGCTGAAAGCCAAAGGAACAAAAACCCAACAGTAAATGGACCAACATGATAATCAAAAGAAAAGTGAATAGATTAGGACCATAGTTTGTGTGTGCAGTGCAAAGTGAAAATCTGTATAAAAAAAAACATAATCAAAATTAAAACATCTTAAAGTATATTTATAGTAAAATGTATAAAAATAAAAATTGTTAATAAATAAATGCAAATAGTGCAAATATACGAGAAATTGGAGAAAAACAAGTTGAACACATTTTGAAATTTTTAAACTTTATCTGAAAAGGTAAATTTTATTTAGAAGTGTGAGAAAAGATTAAACAATACCAAACAAGTTTCCCAGAATTTTAAATTTTTATTTAATTTTTTTGTATTTCTTTTTTAAGAAAGCAGAGTAAATTTAAAATTTAAAGTTTTTTCAACTTATTTTTGCACAAATCAGTGTCTTTTTTAAATTTACTTAAAAAGTTATTGCGTTAGAGTTAACTAAGTGAGTCCGACAATTTATTGCAGTTTTGAATTTATTTAGTATACGCACGGCCGCCCTGTTTTGTTTATATTGTTGGGGCTGCGCAGGGATTAATGCAGACAATTAAAGCACTGCAAATTAGCCATAAATTGTGTTATTCTAAATTATAATTGTATAATTATTGCCTAATTATTTCGAAACGTCGTCAATCACTCAAGTTGCCAGCACAAACCAATTGGAAATTGATTAATGTCAATTGAAACATTAAACTTGCAATTAAATGCGTAAATAAATGATCCGAGTGGACTTGAAATTTAGGGACCGCTTCAAGAAAGGAACCTTGTCACAGGCAAATCAAGCAATGGGCCTGAATTGTTTTTTTTTTTTTTGGGCACTAAAGTCAATTAATTAGGTGCAAAATAAATCATCCATAATGATGTGAAGAGGACGCGTCGTAAAGGCACTTAACCGTTCCCACAATTGGCCTTTTGTTGCATAAGTTAGAGTTGGAGCCTTAATTAAAACGATAATTAACTTTGATGCGAGTCTGAGTGAATTGTTTTTATACATAACTCGATTTGGCCATCCCAATTGAATAAATTTCAAAAAACAATTAGCTAAACATGGCAGGCAGGCACTTTAAAGAATCGCAAAGAGAAGGAGAAAGTGAGATGCACACACAGATACCCACACACACACCCACACACACACACACACTCGCAAACACCTTTTTCAGACAAGTCAGCAAAGTTTGCTCCACTACGTGAGCAGCAGCTGCCCTCCATTTTGGACTTCCTTGCGTCGCAATTGTCACAATTGCGAGTCTGCTTCCACGTTCTCCTTCTTCCTCGCTTTCACCACGTTTGACTGCCATTTGTATATTAAAATTATAATGAAATAGTTTCATCTTAAACTACTGCTACGAGAGTTGCTTAAGTTAAGTGCAATAGGAGATGGTAAAGTTTCGAAAACTCTTCAAAAAAAAAGGTTTTATAAACTAGATTCGAAATGGAAATATAATATATTGTTTGATAAATTCTGCAATAATTGCTAGTGTAATTTACGCAGCTGAGTGTGTGTGTGTGTGCTCGACACCCGTTTTTAATTGAATATGAATTTCAAAGTCAAATCTGCAGTTAGATTTCTGTTTGTAATACAATATACATGACAAGCGATTTAATGGACTATGCAGTTCAATTCTGCTTAAATTTGGCACTCGACTCGGAGATACCTGTTCAAATTTATAATTTTTGTATAAAAATTCATTAATTATTTTTATATGCCTTTAGAAACCTGAACCTGTTCAATTCATGTTTCTGTCTCTCATAATTTGTAATGTTAAAATAATTGTATTCTTTTGTGGTTAGGAGTTCCAGGAACTCACAGAAATTGAATATTCTATTGAATTCACTTAAGATGAGAAGGTAGAGAAAAGCGTAAAGTGGAAGTGGAAGTGTATGCAATGTAGTATATAATAGATTCCGATCTAATCACATATCTCTTTTGGGTGTTTGCTTAACCCATGTTCATTTCAAGGGTTCAGCTCTAAGCTGATCCGATAAGTCTACCTTTCGCGCATCTTTCGGTAATTTATTCCTCATACAAATACGCCCCCTTTTTTTGCGGGTTCGAGTATAATGAATGTTTTCGGTTGGCTTTTACATATCAATTTCAAATAACAATATATATAAATATTGACAAGGGCAGCAGGCAGGCAGGAGCAGCCTCAGAGGCAGCAGCTGCCACTGACATGATCCAAGCCGAGTGCAGGGCATCAAACCTACATATATGGCTTTATTCATGTGTTGCCAAACAAAGTGCGAATATTTATTTTGTATAACATTTTTTTTTTAACTTTTCTGTTTTTTTTTTTATTTATTTTTTATAGCAGCAAGTACGCATACTTGATGCTGTTTGTAAATAACAAACATGGCAAAACCGGGTTGCCTTCAAAGACGGAACCTTTTGCTTATGGCATCCTTTCATATGTTAATACCGAAGAGACCGCTCTCAGCTGGTGATGGGGTCGCTTAGTCGGAGCAGCTTTGTCGTTAAGCGGGCACTATATGTAGGTAACATGGATTCGCAACGTGGCATAAATTAATAACTCCGAAAGAGGTATTTGTAGGCCCTTTAGCGGAGGATAAATTCAATGAAGAGGTAAAAAGAGTTTGGAACTTGCTAAGCATCACGTTTTAATCAGAATGTGAGATAAGCTAAGCTGACTTACTATATGTGATTAACTTGTATGCCATAACGCCTTCAAACGCCAATCCTTTTCCACTGTGCTGGCCTGCTGCCCGGGTCTCCTGTCTTAAATTCGGCACTTTACAGCGTCTTACGACTGGATTATTTATTGAAGTGAACCACAAACACATACACATGCTCAATTTGTGTGTTTGCCTTAGCAGAAATGAACTGTCTGGCTCAAGTTATGATTGTGAATTCTTTTCGCAATACTTTCTTAGCTTAAGCCTTTTAGTTGTGCGCTCAAAAGCATGCTACATTTTTTGCATTCGACTCGCACCGTTCTTGTTTTTTTTTTGTTTTGGCCCTTTAAATGGGTTTTCTTAACAGATTTGTCGGTTGTGTTTTTGTTTTGTGCCGTGGTGTGGTGTGGTGTGCGTACCGCGCATTTGTATTATGTTTCGCCTCCTTCCTTTGTCTTTTCAATACACTGCGACGCTTTTCATTGCTGCGATTTCTCGTTTATTCCACTCCAGTTTGCCATTTTACGCTGCCTTCGCTTTGTAGTGTTGTTGTCATTTGAGATAATACAACAAGCATTCAGGCTTTGCAGCATTTGTCTCGTTTTGTTTTCTTTTTTTCGGATTCGCCTTCGATTCAAGTTTATTTTAAAGCAATTGATTGGATTTCAGAGACGATAATAGCAAAAAAAAAAAAAGAAAGGAAAGAAAGAGCTGGCGGACTGGTATTGCAATTGTGTCAAGTGGTTCGGAATGCGTGCCGAGGCGTAAGTGGGTAAATGGTCTTGTAGTTGGCTTCGTTGTACAAGAAATTACGTCGGAAATATTGAAAAGTGTTGAGTTGCTATCAAGATCTTTAGATTCTACGAAAGAAAATCAGGAAGAACACTTTATTTGAAATCAATTGGTTTGAAGAGAGAATATAAAATTTCCAGCTCATTAAAATACGCCTTTTTTTTTCTTGATTTCCAACTTCGTTTCCCATTCCCATTTCTGGGTCTAATTGCGTCCAAAAAAATAACGAAAATATGCTCAGTATTCATGTATTTGTGTGTGTAAGAGAAGCACGTAATGACTGCCTTCTTTTGGTCCTCTCAAAAGCCAGAAATCCACTCGAAATCAACTCAAATCGAGCAACTTGAGCGTATTCAATCACTTTGACTAAGTGGCAAAATGGCCGACAGCTAAGAAAATAGCCACAACTTGGGGCTATCAGCAATGAAAATAGACCTATAAAACACATACTACACACAACACGCATACGCATCAATTAATTGATTGATTGATTGATTAGCTGTGCCAACAAATAAAATGCTTGGAAAAGCAAAACAAATTCGAGTAAAATGAACTCAAACTGCTGCTGTTGCGGTTCATCATTTTCATTTGCTTAAGCAGCGACAATAACAATCGAATAGGCATAAGAGAGTGTGTGTGTGTGTGTGTGTGTGTGTTGTGCTAGTTCCGTGTTAGCGCATGTTTTTGTTTTTGATGGGTATTTAAATGTGCGTCAAGTGCAAAGCCAAAATTCGAATGGGTCAAGCCGCCAGCATGCAAATGTTTATGGAACTCACACACACACACACACACACATATGCAAGTGGCAGCCACAAATCAAAGGTCAACTCAACTTAAATGCATTCAATGGAAACCGATGCAGTCAACCGATTCAGTTTGGTGGTCAAAATGAGTTTATAATATGATTTGCATCATGATTTTCATGCAGCGCACAAATGTATGCTACGCTTTTTCGTATTACCTAATTTCATAGTTGGTTTCGAACGAGTGGGGGATTGGGGAGTAGGGTGAGTGTTTCCAAATACAATACCAACAGGTGTAGCTCGGTTTTAGTTGAGTGGGGTCTTTTTCTCATAAACTAGGGGTCTGTAAAACAATAATAAAGTGATTTTGGAGCAGGCACAGATTTAGGGAGGCGGAGTCTACCGTTTTTCATTTAAATCTATTTTTGAATATATTTGTCTACTGCTCTAACAAGTTTTCAGCCACATCAATTGTCTGGGATTATATTAAATTCGCATGTCTACTTCAGTGGCCTCCGCTGAGGCCACTTCGATGATGAATATGCTACACAAAGTCACAGCTGGCGGGTCTGGCCACGCCTGTTGCATATTTATATAGTATAGTATATTATATGTATATTTACAAACTTTATATTCACTCCTACCCCCTCGTGGACTGTACCTGTTCTATTGTTGATGATGTATTCGAGCCAGAACAGCTGCGGCCTGGCAACGGAAACAGCCGCGAATGAGTTAACAAAATGAAAGGGTTTTCGGCTGAAATTCTCATTCTCTCTTTATGTGTGTGTGTGCTTGTGTGTGTGTGTGTTTGTCTCGCAGTCTTGCAAACAGCTGGCGTCAAGTGGGCGTGAAAAGTGCTTGGAAATAATAAGGTTAGGGTTCTCTCTTAAATGTAGATTAGCTCCCAAAAAAAAAAAAAAAAAGAAAACAAAAGGATTCACAGCTGCTGCCTTGTGAGCCATAAATTTATACATTTTCGAACAATTTAAACGTGTACTAATTGAATTCATATAGACCAAGAGTCTCAGTCGCAGTCTCTGCTCTCTTGATGTTGCTTTTGATTAAGCAATTTATGTGCTGCCGCAGATAATCCAGCTGGGTAGGTGGCAAGTGGAAATTTAGTTTGTGGCTCAGCAGCCGGCAAATTGCCATAAAGATACTTTTAATTGTTACTAAGTGCTGGCAGAGCCAACCATCCAGCCAGCACTTGTCTTGGCCCCGCAGGCAGATGGAAACCACAGCCATTCCAGCAGCCGGAAAGTCTCTGAAGACAGAGAGACAGAGATGCCTCTACTCCTTCCTGGGCCGGGCTAGCACTGAGTTATAGTTGCGGGAATTGTTGTAAGTAAATGTTGCCTGATTTGAAAGTTAATGAGCTGCGCGTCGTCCCAGAATGAGGTAGGATTTAAAAGCTACAACTACAGCAAGTTAAACGCTGCAGGGGATGAGCAGGGGGGAAGGGGGGGGACAGCCACCCCCTGTCGCACAATAAACTGCCTTGAATTCATTGCGAGCGCAGATGAAATCGGGAAACGGAAATGAATCGTGTGTTCTTGATTTGCGGCTTAGGGAGCTGAGCTGGAGGAGACTTATAGAGGAAGGAGAATAGATTTGTATAGTTTGAATAGTTGCAAAGATTAGAGAGCGCATACTAAGGGGATATATTTAATGATATATTGGCTTAAAGTGCTCGAAATAATGACAGTATTTATTTGCAATAAGGCAATTTTGTTTTATTTTATTAATCTGCAGAATAAATATTGAACTATCTTACTTTACTTTAAAATTATTTTTATGTTAGCCCTCTTTTATTATTTAATAATAATTTATTTATAGGGAAATTTTTATGTTAATATTTTAATAATACAAATGTAATAATATTTTTTATTTGTTTTTTGTTTGCCTTTTACTTTAAATAAGTTTATATATTATATAGAAATATTTGTATAGTTTTTGTGTATCGTAAAAGTTTTTTTTTCTGCTCTTTGTATATCTATAACTTCAAAAAAGTGTCTATAATTATTTGAATATTTTTTATCATGTTCAAAAAATTATATTCCTCTGCAAACCTGATTTGATTTGCAATTTTCACTTTCAACTCTTGTTGTTTTCTAATGATTTGCTCATCCTGCCTGTACATCCCAGCTTATTTTCCGTATTATTACGTAAATTAACTAATGTTTCCTTAAAGTTTTCACCTCGCCGGAAGTCAAAGGGCAACTGGATACGTCGAACACGTCGCCACATCTCATCGCCCCTCGAAAAAAGTCAACAAGAGAGCGCAAAGTTTGCTTATTTTGTGTTTGCGTTGCTGTTGGGGTAGCTGCTGCTTTCAGTTTTTTTTTTTTCGTGTGGTGCAGAATTTAATCAAAACTTAGCTATAGCTCTAGAGAGGACTACCACATACACCTGTGCTCAAGGGGAGGTGAGGTGAGTTGGCAATTGAAATAAAGACGTAGGGCAGGCCACAGAGAACGACAACATGTCGCAACATTTCACATCGATACTTGAGAACTTGCGCTTTGTGACCATCAAACGGACATCAAGTGCGCAGCAGCAGCAGCAGCAGCAAAAGCAACAACAGCAACAGTCGCCGCTGGCCACGGCGAGAGGCGCTGCCCCCGCTCCAGCAGAACAAAACAAAATCAAAGTCAAAGCGCCGCCGCTGCCGCAGCCACCGCAGCTAAACGGGAATGGACTCCTGAGTGGAAATGCAGAGGCGGCTGCCACCGCCATCGGCTGTCACGAGTTGGACCACAGCAGAGGCGTCTCTGGCCCCTCAACCACAAGCGTTGTTGCTGATGGAGCCAGCTACAGCGGTGCCAGCGGTGGCAGCAGCGGCACGCCACTGAAACACCCGAAACGCAGCAGCATCTCCACATCGTCGCCACAGTTGCAGGGACGCGAGCGACGTGGCACCAATACTAGCATTGTTGTGGAGTTCGAGGAGGGAGCTGGAGGTGCCGGCGGCGGAGGAGGAGGAGGCATAGCTGCCGCTTCGGGCAGCGGCACCGCATCCAGTAAAAGTTCACGCGAACTTTCGCCGTCGCCAAAAAACCAACAGCCAAGAAAAATGTCGCAGGATTATCGTTCGCGTGCCGGAAGGTAAGTGTTCCATTTATCATTGGCACATATAGCCCTCCCCCCTTCCCCTTTCCCTCTAAGAAAACCACAGACCACAAGCTGCTGCGGGATTAACCAGGCGTGAGAAGTGTAGTGCAGGCATTATGAGGATTACGAAAATAACTCTGAGCTGACAATATAGATTTAAAACGGCAGCGTTTTCCAGTAACGATTTATAATAAATTTTATTATATGATTAATATTTTTAATGTTTTAAATTTTAAACGGCAGCGTTTTCGAGCAACGATTAATAATATATTTTATTATATGATTAATATTTTTATGGCAAATAACATAGAATGCTTTCAATATATATATATATCTGCTTAATCTTTAAACATATAAGCAACATGGCAATTTATTTCTACTCTAAAAATGTAGATAGAATTTCTTTGCAATGAGTTTAAATAAATATTAAAACATATATTAAACATTATGATAATATTATGTTATCAATTACAGAAATTCACAATTTTATTTACTTTGAATTCGAAATTTCGTATTGATTCAGTTGCTTGCAACTTTTTCAATTTGATTTAAAGAAAATAATTGACAGACTTTTTGCCACAGCAAAACTTCTCAGACAGTTGCGCTGGACTTCAGTTTGTGCGGTTAGAAATACCAGTTTAAACGAGCTCAAATAAACCAGCTTGTTAGCCAGTTAGTAAGACGATTAGCTTGCCAATTGTGGCAAGTTCTATAAACTATTTATCACTTGCGTAGAAGTTATTAATCTAGTTATTTAATTTACAGTTTTATGCACCTGGACGACGAGGGACGCAGCCTGCTGATGCGCAAGCCGATGCGGCTGAAGAATATCGAGGGACGACCCGAGGTATACGATACGCTGCACTCGAAGGGTCGCGAGGTGAGTCACGTTTGCTTATAATTAGCACGTAGTGCACGTGAAATGTGGCTGTAGTTGTGGCCTAAATCGAACTGCTTAAATGTGCAATAAACTGAGGCAGTAAAACAATTCGCAAAATGTGCATGGGCGGCGTAAAAAACTTTTGTGGGAATCTGCTGCAAAAAAGCGTTGCATACTTTCAGGAGTTATTTAATACTCATGACGTTCCTAGTTGGCCATGTAATTGTGCGAGTGTGCGTGCGCGTGTGTGCCTGTTGTTTGTGCTCTTTACTTCCTCTATGTCTCTCTTTCGCTCTCCCTCTTGCTCTCCCTCTCTCTCGCTCTCTCTGTTTGTCTGCAATTTGAACGTTTACTGCAGTTTGTTAAGTAAAAGTTGCTCGAGTGCGTGCCTCGGCCAGGATTAAAGGATCCCGCATTTGTCGGCTTCAGCGTAATGAAGTAGCTGGCAATTCTTCACTGTGTGTGTGTGTGTGTGTGTGCGAATATATGTGTGTGTGTGTGCCCTAAAATTATAGCCAGTCGAGTGTGTGTCAGTTCGTGCCGCAGAATTTAGTTGAAACTGTCGTTTCCTTCTGTTGTGTTTTGTAATTTGTGTTGTGGTCACTAGAGGAGGCGTTGGGGAAGGGGCGTAACGGAAGCTGAAGCGTGGCATGCAGCAGAAAGTTTTCACTTGTGTGTGTGTTTAACTTGATGCTCAACTTTGACAGCAGCAACCGTGTGTGTGTGTGTGTGTGGATTAGGTTGAAAAATATGAATTTAAAAATGATTAGCCAGAGAAACAGAACTTTATGAAAAGGGAAAAGTTTGGGAAAGTTTTCTGTGTTAATAAAATGTATTAAAATAAAAAGTATAAAAAATATTTTATTAATAAATATTATTATAATAATAAGCGTGGCTAATAACGACCTGCATTTGCTAATAACATTTTAGCTGACTATCATAAATACGAGGGTCGTTTGATAAGTCCGTGACTTTTTGTATTTGCCGCGCACCTGCTCTAAATACAACACTGCTCCTGTCAGCAGTTATCGATTAACAGCTGACTGTAAAATTTTGAGAAAGCTGCGTTTTTTGGTTTGCGTTTTATAGGCATTGAAAGCAGACGATCTCGTGAATTTTAACGAAAATGGAAAAAAGTGAATTTCGTGTGCTAATTAAGCATTATTTTTTGCGTAAAAAATCCATCACCGAAACCAAGGAAAGACTTGATAAATATTATGGGGACTCTGCACCATCAATTTCAATGGTTAAGAAATGGTTTACTGAGTTCCGTTGTGGTCGTACCAGTACAAGTGATGCCGAACGTTCAGGTCGCCCAAAAGAGGTCGTCATGCCAGAAATCGTCGACAAAATCCATGGAATGATATTGGATGATCGGAGAATGAAAGTGCGTGAGGTAGCTGAGGCTGTAGGCATCTCAACTGAACGGGTACATCACATTTTACATGAATATTTGGACATGAAAAAGCTTTCCGCGCGATGGGTGCCGCGATTGCTACACACGACCATAAGCGCAACCGTGTGACCATTTCAAAGGAGTGTTTGGCGATGTTCAACCGCAATCCAAACGAATTTTTGCGCCGTTTCGTTACCGTAGACGAAACATGGATCCACCACACCACACCAGAGACCAAAGAACAATCAAGACAGTGGGTTTCTCCGGGTGAACGTGCACCAAAGAAGGCCAAGGTGGGTCTGTCGGCCAACAAGGTCATGGCCACAGTTTTTGGGATGCACAAGGTATCATTCACATCGATTACCTTGAAAAGGGTAAAACGATCACCGGCGAATATTATTCAGAGCTTTTGGACAGATTCGATATTGATTTGAAGCAGAAACGACCGCATTTGGCGAAAAAAAGTGCTGTTCCATCAGGACAATGCACGGGTGCACACGTGTGTAGTCAGCATGGCAAAATTTCATAAATTGGGCTACGAACTGCTACCCCATCCAGCATATTCTCCAGATTTAGCCCCTGTGACTATTTTTTGTTTCCAAACATGAAGAAATGGCTCGGCGGTAAGAGATTCGGGTCAAATGAAGAGGTCATCACAGAAACAAACGACTATTTTGAGGGCCTTGAGAAAACCTATTATTTGGAAGGAATAAAAAAATTGGAAAAACGCTGGACTAAATGTATAGAGCTAAAAGGAGATTATGTTGAGAAATAAAACGCTTCTTTGACGAAAAAAATATATTTTATTCAAAAAGTCACGGACTTATCAAACGACCCTCGTAATAAACAATATATTTAATTGCTTAAATCTGCGCTAAGTACCCTCTGCATTTGCTAGATCTACACTTTCAATAACTTATGATTTATCTAATTATATAGATAATTCTATATGCCATAATTAATACCACATGTTCGGGCCATTCCCGTTAACTGATGCAGCTGCTGCTGCTGCTGCGATTTGGAACTCATTAGGCCAACTGAATGCGCAATTGCAACGCGCTGCATAAGCGGAAGTGATGTCGACGTGTCATGCCACACTAAAGTTGCCAACTAACCTCAATTAGCCGTAGCTGCCCCATGCTGCAGTCAGTTCCTTCTGCTTCTATGCCACCCCCTCCTACCCCCAATTCCCCATCCTAGAGTTGTCCGCCAGCTAATTAAGTCCGCGTCGACGCCGACAGCAGGCACCGGAAATGGTGTTCAGAATCCTTTTTTGCGCCATCAAATTTCATTGCAGTCGCAGGCTGCAGCTGCCCCCACTCCCCCTTCTTCCCCTCCTTCCCCCCTGCCAGCCAGTTGCATTTTAATGCGAAAAGCGCAGAAAATTATGCAATGGCAAAATATTTGCACTAGCTGCCATTTTATTTAAGTAGCGCGTCCTCGACTCGCCTCGACTCGCCTCGACTCGACTTGACTCGACTCGGGGAAAAACACTCAACTTTTGGCCAAGTTTCCCTCAGTCTGCCATGCAAATTTTGCCCCACCTGGTAATTATACTAAGCTCGTGAAAAAGGCTCTTCAGGTCCATACATAGTTGGATGTAAGCCCAGACATTTAGGAGAAAATTAAATTTTATGACCTGTGTGGATCTTCAGCTTGAAGTGTCCCCTCCCCCTCTCCCTTAAACATCCACGCTGTGCTTTCATTTATTCGTGGCCTCAAAGCGAGTGCCACAAGTTCCATAACTTTCATATTTATGCGGGGAGAGGCTTTTGTTCCCAACTATATGCACAAAGCTGCCATATATATACCCTGTAAACAAATTGCAGAATGGATGTGTATGAAGATCTTTAAATTTATAATATAATATAAATTAAAAATGAATTTATAAAACTAAAAACTGCAGATCTAATTAATATCAAGTTTTGATAATAGTTAGTTGCGGTTTATCTTAGTTATACTTAGCAACCCATACTCTATTTCTATTTGTTATTTATTTTTATTTATTTTATACTTTCTAGAGTATTCCTTGATCGTTGCCATGCAATCTTCCCTTTTTTATGCCTGCATTTCATGCACAAAACTGGGCAAACTTTTGCTAATTCCATGTGTGAAATAATGATGCCAGTTCCGTTATATTTGTTTTGCACAGTGGGAGGAAAAAACATAAACAAAACAAAGCTAAAAAGGGCCACATTTATTTTGTTTACCATAATTTAAATTTAATTGCATTTGTGTGCAATTTTTCGTGCAATTTTGAATTGCAATTTGCCATAGGCAAAGGGCATAGGAAAGTAGGCAGCAGAGGGCAGGGGCGTGTCGCGGGGGTTAGGTGAAAGTGCATGCCAAAGTAGCTGCAGAAGTTGCAAGACTACAAATAATTTTTTGTTCTCCTTCTCTCTCTCTCTCTCTTTCACCCTTACTCTCCCTTTCGCCATCTCTTGATCTACCCAAAGTTACTCTACAATTTACGGCGAGGCAATTGAGTTGCCCCCTTAAGTTTCGTGGGTGTTATTAAGTAAAACATCAGAACTTGAATTGCATTCAATTTGCTCTTATTATGAAAGTTAACTTAACATTTATTCTGGAGATACAAAGGTTTTTTGTAACTTTTTAAGTGGTATATCAATTGAAGTTTCAAAGGAAATTACAAATAGAGTCTTAAAATTTTAAATATATACAAAAAAGTTGGTTTTATTGATGTTTAAAAAATGATGTTGACAAAAATGTATTTCTTTTTAATTTTTTTATTGTTTCTGAAATTTTTTTTAGTAGTTTAAAATTATTGTAGTGTTCCTAAAAGATACTTAAGACAAAGATTTTTTTTTTTAATTTAGATAGTTTATGTTACTAGTTATTAGTAATTGATTTTGTGCTTTGAAAGCACATAGCTTACTTAAAATGATAAATAATAATTCCGTTATTGTTATATATATTTTCCTAGTTCAATTGCAGAGCATTCGACAGTCGTTGTAAGCCAGCAAACTCAGTTGACTGCACTTTTTAGACTTTTTCCTTTCCTTTTTGCAGTCGCATAAATTTGTTCGAAAATAAAAAAATAATGAAAAGGAAAACTTACGAAAAGTGCAAATTTGGCGCGAACAAGGCGCAGCACGCCAGGGAAATTCTGCCACGCCCCCACACGCCTACCCGCTCTCTCCCATTGCCAGTGTTACGCCCACGCCTTACATTTCGCTGGGCACGTGGCGTCGAGGCAAACCGAAACTTACACGCCAAAACTTTAAGCGCTTTGATGGCGGTGTGTTTGTGTGGGTGTGCCGCTCTCTCTCTCTCCTCTCTCTGTGTGTGTGTGTGTGTGCGTGCTCGTGTATTTATTTGACGCGCTGCAGCTGCAACAATTTCCGTTTCCGGCGCCCATCGCGTTGTTGCATCTGCTTCAGTTTCTGCTCTGTTTCTGCCTCTTTTGCTGCCTCTGCTTCTGTTTCTGCTTCTGCTTTGTGTTTATATTTACATAAAACAAATTTTGAAGAACTCTCTCTGTGTGTGTGTGTGTGTGTGTACGGTAGTACTCACTGTTGGCTGGGCGTGGCACTGGGCGCAAACTCATCGCATTTATTTGCATTTGACGCTGCCAGCGAAATTCATTTGGCAGCCCGCAAATCTTTCTCCCTCCAAAAAATATATAATCCTTTTTCTGCCTTATGAGATCTGAGCTCTTTGAGAGAGAAAGTTCATTTATTTTTTTGGACTCTCTGTGTGTGTGTGTATGTGGGGAGAGAAGCCTGAGCCAGCTACGCTTATTAGGAACATAACTCGCAACTTGTGGCAAATAAATTGTGTGAGGTGTGCCCCGAGTGTGTGTGCGAGTGTGTGTGCGTGTGTTTGTGTGTGTGTGTTGGTTTGTGGCATCTCTTTTGCTGCTTGCATTCTGCATAAATTTGTCCTGTGCAGTCAAGTGAAAATTGTCAAAGTTTTGAGCCAAGCAAACCGCGCACAGTTTTCTCCTGCTGCCATATGAGTTGAGTTGAGGCTGCAGTTGATTGTGGTTGAGGTGTACGACGTGGAGCACATAAATTAAATAAAATTAACCCAAAAGTGATGAGGAATTTATAAAAAATACTTGAAAATAGCTACTTCAGTTTCTTATTAAATTTTCAGTCGCAAATTAAAGCGATTATTAAACTTAATGTGTCACGTACGGCAGCTTAATTAAATATATCAAGCAAAAGCGTAAAAAGCATAAGCCAACGTGGCGTATGTGTGATGTAATTGTCACAGGCACTCAAGCATTTCATTTCGCGAAAGGAGGGTATCCCCTTCTCAAGACAATTTCCCAAGCTCAACTGCCTGTGAAAACAAACTAATTATGACCGCGGGCTGTCGAACCGCCTCAAGTTGGCATTGGGTAAATTAAACCGTCAAGGAAAACAAACCGTAAGCCAAGGTGAGCAAAAACAGCTAACAGACACTGTAGGAGGTAGAAGAGCGTCGAGTGAATTAAACGTGGGGGGATTTAGAGCAAAGCAGAGACAAGTTATAAGAAGCTTTTCAGAGCGGCATGCACGACTTGAAGATGCGCTTTACAGTAAGGAAAAATAAATATGGAAAAATAGCTGGAATATTGCTGGTAATAAGACAACTTAAGGCTTAAAGTCTCTTGCCTATTACAGGGTATATTGAAAGCAATATGCTTTAAAAGAACGCGTCAAAAAGAAATTGCGAGAATGAAGCAGGGCCAAATGAAACATGGCCAATTGACAGTGAAATGCTTTTTAAACGTGGGGGAAAAAGTAGAGACAGAGGGCGAAGGCGGGGTAAGCGGAAGATGATGAACTCAGTCAAAGTTGGAAAGATTCGACTGCGGCTTGAGGCGAGCAGTTGTCAGTTACGCCCCTTTTCTCCGCCTTCGATTCTCTTCAGACATTTCGTTTTAATTTCATTTTCATTGCACATTGTTGCGCACTTTTATTTGGGTAGTTTCGAGGGGGAGGGAGGGGCAGAAAACTGACTGTTAAGGCAACAAGTTGTGGGCGATTGTGTGCGTTTATTTATGGCTAACACTGACACTGTTTCCCCCTCTCTCCCTCTCCCTTTCTCCTGTCATTCATCTTCATTTGTCGCTGCAATTAGGGCGAACGAAATGAGCAATCAAAAATTTAATTACCAAGATGAGAAATTAAATTTTTAATTAAATTGTCATAAGAGAGAGGATCCAGGCCCCCCCCCCGATTTAGTTGACTGTATGTCAAGTTGATGACTTATTTATTTACACTTATCTCTCTCTCTTTCCCTCTTTCAGATACTGTCCTGCTCACGTGCCACCTGTACGAGCAGCATCATGCACATTGGCAACGCGGCGGTCGAGGCACGTAAATCGGATTTGGTGCTGGAGCACGCCAAGGATTTTTTGGATCAGTATTTCACCTCCATAAAGCGGTGAGTCCACTCTCTCTCTCTCTCTCTCCCCTTCTTCTTCTTCTTTATACTAAATGAAATCCCTCTACTTGTGGCAGCTCCTCATCGGCCGCCCACGAGACACGCTGGAAGCAGGTGCGTCAGTGCATCGAGTCAACGGGACATTATCAGCTAACCGAAACGGAGCTAATTTATGGCGCCAAATTAGCCTGGCGCAATTCGTCGCGCTGCATCGGTCGCATCCAATGGTCAAAGCTGCAGGTGAGTTCACAATCCACGGATAACCCTGATGATTTATGAGTGTGATATCTTAAAATTTGAAATTTATGGAATTCTTATCTGATCCCCCATCCCACCCGGAAGGTTCATTGTGACAAGTTGATTCAGCTGGCTGAGCCTGGCTATTTATTTCCGCATTTTATTTGTAGTTACACTTGAATTTGAAGTCGAGTTAGGATCCTGTCAAGTTGTCAGTTCTTTGGGCCACTTAAATATTTTATCTTTTGTGTAAAGTTTTTACTTAAATCTAGTTTCTGGTACAGTACGAAGGCAAAAAAACGCAGCTGTAGATTGTTTTTTACTTTGCAACTTTGGGAATAAGAAATAATTATAAGAACTCAAGATTAAATTAAAAATTTAAAAAAGATGTAATTTATTATCAACATGCAGTGATTTAGGGATTTATATTTGTCTTAAACAATCTGATTCAAGGTAAATATATAGATTCAGGGTTTTTCTTCAATAATACATACTTCATTTCTACTGTCGTCTGCATATAACATTTATATGCATGAATATTCTCTAGGAAATCTACTTTTTGAATTTACCCAAAGTCATTCATCATGCTCGCTGTCTAAATTTGCCATAGAAAACCAACTAAAGTCAATTGAATTAGAGCTCCAAGGGGGCGTATAGAGTAGATCTGTACAGTTGGTTGGCTAAGCCAGTGTAGGGTATATTTAGCACAAATCAGCATAACAATTCATCAACTCACATTAGCCAAATTTGTGGGATAATTTACGAAAATTTTTGAAACATATGCAGACATAGTCAAGGGAATTTGTCAGGGCACAAATCACTGAGGCACACAAGCTCAAATCTCAGTAGTTGCGAGTGTGTGTGCGTGTGTGCGTATTTGTGTGTATGTCCGGGACAACATTATTCAAGATTTATGCGTGTTTCAACAAAATGACAAATGCAAAATGCGCACCCGAAGGCGATAAAAAAAAAACAAGGCAGCAGCAAGAAAAGACAACGATAAAGATGGCAAAGATAGAGGGAGAGAAAGAGAGAGACAAAGCGAATTTGTAATGCAAATCATCGTAAATTTTAATTTAGAAAATTTTCGGTGTCTGGCAGGCACACAGAGATTTATTCATATGTATGTAGTATATATTATAATGATCGAGCTAGTTGGCATTACCCGATGCCAAAGTCAAAGCCAAAGCCGAAGCCAGCGTGTGCCTAGCAAAGTGTGAACAAATTTGCATTTACGCCTCGATGATTTGCATGTGTGTGTGTGTGTGTGGGTGTGTGTGCCACAGGGTGTCTCAGGATGTGTGTGTGACTTGTCTTAGATCTGACAGGCGCATCCATTTCTTAGCCAAGTCGCAGTGAAGTCACCTTGAAAATTCACTTAACGTCAAAAATGTATTTTCTATACAGAAAACATATGAATATAGTGTGTATGTAGTGTATGTGTGTGTGTCTGGGTGTATGTGTGTGTGTCTATTTATTTAATGGAGCTCGACACTCAGCTTTCTATTGCTGACTTAAGAACTGTCCAAATTCTAAGCCAGCGAGGGCAGTGTAAGAAATAAATAAAATATCGATATATATCTATATAGAACTCACAGTGCTGTAAGATTAAAGATTTAAAAGTATAAAGTTTTTCAAACTTTATTAAATTTTCTGATTTCTGATTAAACAATTTATTAGAACTCTTAAGATTTTCTTTTCTTTATTGGTTCTTTTCAAAACGTTTTTCCCCCACAAAGTTCTGCGCTGCCCCTCGTAGTTTTCTCGAAAAAATGATGCTGCATAAACATTTCTGGCCATACAGTTTTGTGCTATGATAATTCCATTTTACGCCATGACTTTTCGAAAAAGTTATCCAATAACACTTGAGAGAGAAAAGTTTGCTGTAAATTAAATGCACGCATCATGCATAAATGAATGGCTTATGGATTCACATGAACCACTGTGGGCCACTCGAAAAAGGGTTCTAACTTAATTACAAAAACCCCAACAGACCGGATGATGGACAGACATAGAGAGAGAGAGAGAGAGAGAGCGCGACCCAACATAGCAGAAAATCAAATGAAAGAGAGGCGCAAAAAAAAGAAAGAAAGAAAAGAAACAAAAACACACACATACATAATTTAGAGCTGAGAAGTGTTTAGGGATTTGGGCCGAGATTCGAGTGGGCTAACACACGCTGCGCACATCAATGAAAGGTGTGAAAGTCCCCGATAGACCTTCAATTGTGTGAGTGTGTGTGTGTGTTAGGGGGTATTTCGTAGTAGGCGTATCTCGAAAGTGCATTCGAGCTGTATAATTGAAAAAGGGTTTCTATGTATGTACGAGTCGAGTGCGCAAGAACAACAGGGCAGAGCTTCAGTCGTAACAGAAAGAGAATTACACAACATTTATCATACGCCCCGTGTGCCAGCAAGAACGAGCGAAAGAAAGAAAACGAGAGAGAGAGAGGGAGTGGGAAAGGGAGACGGCGCACTAAACAGAACTAAAGTGAACTAAACTGATTTCATTTCGAGTCTGCTGTTTTTAGTTTTCCATTCGCTATTTGCTGTTTTCCTCCTCCTTCTCCTCCCCCTCTGCTCCATGAAAAGTTCAGAGCACACTTAAAATTCATGTTCTACAATTGTTATGGCTGGCAGTGCTCAACAGTTATTGCTGTTCACTATACCCTGTAAATGTGCGAGGAAGTGGAATGTGCTAGGTAAAGCGGAATAAGAAAAAAATTCAGGGTTGCCTTGACTTTAAGAGCTTGGAATATATGTATTTAGATGCCTAGATGATAAGAAAAAATAAAAAAAAATATAAAATCAAAGAATCAATTAAAGTTATCTTTTCAAATACAAGTATAACATCTTCTAAGTCTATAAATATTTGTAAATTATATTATTTATTAATGCCGGAGTTTTTATTATATTTTTTTTAGACACCACAGGGTATCTGCTAGCCTAGCAGGACTTCAGCTACATCAACTTCAATTTGTTTATTTCAATTGTTGTTTTTCAGCCATAAGCGCTATGAATATTTTAATATTTTAGTTAATCGTAACTTTTCCAATTGGGCGTAGCTTTGCTTTGGTTGCAGCTTTAATTGCTGTCTCTAAACTACATATGAACTACTACTAAATAAATAAAGCTTTAATTTATGAGTGATTTGCTGCGTTATATTTAATTGTTTTTCCCCGTTTTTGCAGGTTTTCGATTGCCGTTATGTGACCACAACCAGCGGCATGTTCGAGGCCATTTGCAATCACATCAAATATGCGACCAATAAAGGCAATCTGAGGTGAGTGATGAGCTCGAAAATTTCATTTAAATTAAAAACAACATTGCAAAATGCCAAAGAAGGCCGCAAAATATAATAATAAATAAAAAAGCCAAACGAGAACATATTTAAATAATATTAACAATTTTCGCAACCAACTGTGAAATTGAATTTGTATAAAATGCAATAAAGAGTCATATCTATTGTGAAATACGCAATGAGTGCGTTGACGTTTGTGCATGAAAGAGGCTAAAAAAAAATATTTATAATACTTGTCAGTATTTTAAATAAATTTTATTCGAGTTCTGACTTCAGAACTTAAAGATTAAAGAGCTGGATTGGTAAACCAAGCAAAATCATTGCTTTTCTCTTTATTCTTTTGCTAATAAATCGTTGGAAATATCTTTACTATGATATTTTCCTCAAAACATGAGAGTCTAAGTACTGAAAAATAATTAAATATTTCCATATTGCACTAAAATAAAAAATTAGTATAAAGAAAATTCCTTCCTTTACGTGCTTTTTCATAAAATATAATTATCAGAAGCGTGAGGAAGAGAGAGAAAATGAGAGGGAAAGGGTCATATAATTTAGAAATAATTGACATCGAAAAGCGACTAATTGCCAGCTTATACTAATTAGCACGAACAAATTTGTGATATCCCCTTGGCGGGTGGGTTGTATAGGGAGTATAGTGGGTTAGGTATACCATAGAGATAATAAGCCACGCATAATTTTCGCTGCCTTTCAATATGCTGTTTATGGAAATGGGCAAAATATTTGCGAAAATTTTCAAACTAATCCACTCAAATCGTTTTATTAGTCTCACACAGACACAGAGGAAATTGCTGTGTGTGTGTGTGGGCAGCCCGCTTCTAATTGGCCATGAGTCGCGCGAGTTGAGAGTGCAAAGTGGCCTGGTAAATATTTGGCAATTTGTTGCCCCACTCCCCCCCCTCCCACCACTCTAAACTAATTCACAAACCTGACTTTCTATTGCACTTTTGACTTTGTTAACATTTGACGCGAGCGAACATGCGCTTCTGTTTTGCCAAAGTTGTTTAAAGTTATCCGTACAACTTTGGCCATAAATTTGTTGCGGCTTTGTGTCTGTGTGTTTTTAAAACTTTCCCCAATAGATTTGTGTCTGGTATTGATTCGGTTAGCGCTGTTTGTGTTTATAATCTGCCACATTTTACTCACTTTTCCGCTCTCTTTCTCCCTTTGCAGATCGGCCATCACAATTTTCCCACAGCGCACAGATGCACGTCACGATTATCGTATATGGAACAATCAGTTGATCTCTTATGCAGGGTATAAACAGCCAGACGGCAAAATAGTGGGAGATCCCATGAATGTTGAGTTTACAGAGGTATGTATGAAGTATGTAATGATGAACTTATAGATGGTATTAATATCGAAAAATTTCAATAAATCCATTTCGATATTTTATAAATGTAGAATCACTCAGGTTATTAAAACATAAACAAAATGTCATTCCGCGTGAAAATCGCTTGATTTTTAAGAAAGATATGATTAGTGTAAAATGAAGGTTCAAGGCCTGTTGAGTGTGTGGCATGTCTAATTTTTGGACCACTTCGACGTGATTTTTGGACCAAAATTAAGTATCGTTTAAAATCGATTTAAATAACTGTTTAGTACTAATAATGACCTCCGGAATCAAATAAAATCTAAAATTCGCGATTTAAAATTTAAAAAAAAAATTTTTTGTTGAAAATATCATAGGGGGAGCCTTACCCTAAATTTTCAAAATATCAAAAAATTTCAATAAATCTATTTTGATATTTTTTAAATGTAGAATCATTCGGGTTGTTAAACCATAAACAAAATGTCATTCCGCGTGAAAATCGCTTGATTTTTAATAAAGTTACGATCAGTGTAAGATTAAGGTCTAAAGCCTGTTGAGGGTGTTACATGTCTAATTTTTGGACCACTTCGACATGATTTTTGGGCCAAAATTAAGTATCGTTTAAAATCGATTTAAATAACTGTTTAGTACTAATATTGACCTCCGCATTTGATTAAAATTAAAAACTCGTGATTTTAAATTAAAAAAAATTTTTGTTGTTGAAAATATCATAGGGGGGACCCTTACCTAAATTTTCAAAATATCGAAAAATTACAAAAAATTATTTTGCTATTATTTAAATATAGAATCACTCAGGTTGTTAAAACATAAACAAAATGTTATTCCAGAAAAGTGCTGAGCAGCTAAGATTACAAGTTTAAAGAGTAATATCCCAAGTAATTTCAAGATTTTTTCACCAAGAAGTTCTTTACAAAACTCAAGTAAATTTTCCAATCAATTCGATATTTAACCCACATTTGATGATGATCTTTAAGAGGTTCCTAACGTTCAATAAAATGTGGCTTAAGTAAGTGCGAGGTGTGTGCTTAAGCGGCTCAATAAAACACTCCCATGGCAAGGGGCAGAGTGGGAGTGGGTCAGTGGGTCCAGTCTCTGACCCAACTCCACTGACCTGGCCTGGCCTGGTCTGGTCTGGCCTATCGATGCCGCACAGATGCTGCGCCTCTCATGGCTCGAATCGAACCAATTTCGATTGGTTTTTTTTTGTGTATGTGTAAAGCAAGAGTGACACAGGGGTGGTCGGGAAGGGGGAGTTGCCTGTCCTTTATTTATGGCTCGTAATCCACCTATCCATTTATTTGTGGCATCACAATATTTGCACGCATCAATTGCTTTTGGAGACGCACAAATTTTGAGCTCTTGTTAAACCAACAAGTTGAAATATTCCAGACGTGGCTCGAGTACGTAGAAATAACACAACAAATTACGGGAATAAATGTGTGTGGGTTTACTGTGGTGGGGGGGCCGGGGGCGTGGCTGCAAAGTTGTATAAACTCGGTGTAATAAATCGCATTTTAAATACGAGAAAAAATCAAACAGACAAATAACAAAGCTGTCAACAAACGAACATGCTCACATGTGTGACGCATAAGTGTTGCCAATTTAGCTGTTTTACCGTTAAATCTGGCGGTTTAAATTGCAGAAATGCCGAAAGCGGGAATACTGATTTATTTTCATACTAAGCTAGCTTTTTTCCGATTTTTTCGAAGTTGCTAACATTTTTTATAAAATTTAAATCAAACTAAATTATTTAATTCTATTTTTTAAACGAGTTGCTTACATATCAATTTTAAATATTGTATCGGAGTTGCTAATATTTTTTAAAAAAATTAAATCAAACTAAATATTTAATTTTATTTTTCAAAGATGCTTCAATTTCAATTTAAAATATTGTAAATTTACCTATTTTAACGTTATTTTTTAATTATTTACTTGTTTTTTTTTTCAAATTATTTTTTTGGCTTTTCTCGTACATAGCACTATGGGGACTTTGACCACTTTTTTTGGCATTAATATAATTTTCACAAGTATGCAAATTTGAAGTATTTTAGTATTGATGTGTTGGAAATATATCAAACTTTAATGTTACAACTCGCAAATGTTAACTTAACAGTGCACTGTTAATATAACAGCTGTTAAAGTCAGCAAACTCCACGTGATTGCATGGAGGGAAATATTAAACTAAACTTTCAAAGTTTGTATTTTCAAAGGCGAATCGTAAAAAATTAAAAGAAGAATTGGATATTCTGTCTTTAGGCTTTTACTATGTGTTTCCTTTAATAAATTTCTTATTTCGTGCGTGTATTTTTAACAATTTGTACATTTAGCAAGTGTAGTTTTTTGAAAGAAATTTCAACTTTGAGAAGAGCTGCAAAAAATTGTTGGAATTTGTTGGAAGAGTGTTTATATTCATGTTGTAGAGTGTTCAATTCTAAATTCAGATCATTTTATCTTAATGTGCACTTTTGCGATATTTTGCGAAATTGTATTTTTTGGGAGGCAACCTCAAAATTTTTCATACAATTTTTTGACTGGGCGTAGTACATTGAAGCAGTCCGGCTTATATGAAATGAACGAATATACATACTTCCAGCAAAGATATCATTGTGAAATTTTGTACACACTCTACTGACTGATGAACGCAAAAAAATATGTAAGAGTAAATCTGTTCAAAGCGATACATCGCATAGCTGCCATGCGATCTATCGGCCGATTTTGGTTATTTTGCAAGATATTAAAACCAAACTCACCACATCTAATTTTTGTTAAATCTATAATATATATTCAAAATTTTATCAAAATCGGACTACTATAACATATAGCCGCCATAGAAAATATTTGTAAGAAGTGAAATTTTTTTGTAAATAAAAGGCGTGGCGTCACACCCACTTTTCCAAAATAATTGTAAGGGCTTATATGGCACTACGCCAAAAAATCAGTAACAAATATTGTTTCGTTCAGGAGTTATTAATAAATGTCAGAAAAAGTGGTCAAAGTCCCCATAGTGCATAGTTGGCCGACAAAAATAGCTTTTATTCCCCAAAAGTTGGCAGCACTCTGTGTGCCTGTATTTGCATGGCGCAAAAGCGCTCGAAAGTATGCTATATATTTGTGCACATGTCACTTTTTATGTCGGTTTGCACAGCTCGTGTTGATATTCGATTTGGGCGCCGCCACTGCTGTCGTTGTTACTCTTGCTTACTTAGCTGGTTTCTCTCTCTTTTCTCTCTCTCTCTTTCGCTCTTGTTTTGGGCAGGTCTGCAGCAAACTGGGCTGGAAGGGCAAAGGCAGCGAATGGGACATACTGCCGTTGGTGGTGTCGGCCAACGGGCATGATCCGGACTACTTTGATTATCCACCAGAGCTAATACTCGAGGTGCCGCTGAGTCATCCCAAGTGAGTGAGAGATGGGCCTAGTCCCTGGTTATGATGACAAGTGTTGCTAACGGATTCACAAAAATTTCATTTCCCACACACTTTATTTCCCTTTCTCTTTCGCTTTTTCGCAGATTCGATTGGTTCACGGAGCTGGGACTGCGCTGGTACGCTCTGCCGGCGGTCTCATCGATGCTCTTCGATGTGGGCGGCATACAGTTTACGGCGACCACATTCAGCGGCTGGTACATGTCAACGGAGATTGGTTCCCGGAATTTATGTGACACAAATCGACGCAATATGCTCGAGGTAAGTTCTGCCGACATTAAAGTATTAAAATTTCCGATTTAACACACGTGTGTGAGAGGGATTCTTGGTACCTGTGTATGTGTGTGTGTGGGTGTATTGTAATTGCGTTATTAATAGCGCGCTTATGGCATTGTCCTTGCTTAATGTCCTTGATGTCTTTGTCGCCAGAGCTGCCGCTTTTCCGGCATTTATTTCATTATATGCCGCGCATAATGTGCCAGTTGCGATGCGACACGGCACGACGGCGCAGCGGCTTCTGCTTCCACTTCCACTTCCTCCGCGCTTTATCACGTTTACTTTGCCGGCAGAAAGCGCTTTTCTGGTAAATATTTCACTCTCTGTCGACACACACATGTGTCGTGTTTCTGTCCATGTGTTCGTGTCCGTACCTGTGTCTGTGTGCGGGCTTCCTTCTGTGTGTGCTCAGCTGTGCTGCCTCCCTGACAGACCGTTTAAAAGGCAACCCAAGCGCAACAAAGTAAATCACAAGGTGTAATATTTAAATTTACATATGTGTCTGTTATAGTATATACATATATACCATATATAGTCACTGCAATTGGGGCTATTCGATTATGCGCAGTGCATCAAAATTTGATGAATTTGCACTTTCAATTTGCTCGTTTAATTAGTTTTCAACACGAACTTGCCATTAACACACACACACACACACAGGTAGACATCGGAATTATTCAATATATTGGCAACATAATGCACAGAGTGAGAGAGAGAGAAAATTGGGAAGAGAGATAGAATAGCAGCTGCACTTACCTCTGCTCATGCACATTGGAATTAGATGAGATTTTGGTTTGGCCAGGCAAAACTGTGCATGCTGCAGGCTTAACTGTAGAATCAAGTATATATTATAGATATATGTGTATATACATATATACTGTCTGCTAGTTAAGACAAAGTTTACCCAATTTTTGGCACACTTTAAGCCACTGTGCCTATTGTCTGCTGCCTAGAGGACAAAATCAATATGTGTTGGCAGTCTCGATGCTCGCTGACCGCAATGGCGCCTATGCAGCCACTTGTTGCCCACGGCCATTGTGTGTGTGTGCATGTGTGTGTGTGCGTGTATATGGGGTGGCAATTATCAATTTGCAACCACAAAAAGCGCCCAAAAACTGTAATTGAAAATTAATAACGTCGTAGCAATTAGACGCAGCAGGTTGTCTCGCTCTACCTCCCTCTCTATCTCACTCTCTGCATTTCTGCCTCTTCAAGAAATATAAAATATCTATAAATATATATACTATTTTCCCATTTGTTTTTCAGACTGTGGCGCTGAAGATGAACTTGGACACACGCACACCCACATCGCTGTGGAAGGATAAGGCTGTCGTTGAGATGAACATTGCCGTGTTGCATTCATATCAGAGTCGGAATGTTACCATTGTGGATCATCACACGGCCAGCGAGAGTTTTATGAAACATTTCGAGAATGAGTCGAAGTTGCGGTAAGTGAAATGCGGTGGCGTATGCGCAATATTGCAATGTGTTTCCTGTCCTGCTTTATGACACATCCGAACATCCTCCCTTCCTCCCCCCACAGGCCGCAAGTTTATGGCTTAACGTGTTTTATTTGACTTCCTGTCTACCCCGTGGGGAGCAGGGTGTACCAGTAAAAAAAAAAAACTCTTTGCAGGTGCGAAATAAATTTATTGTTTTCAATTTGCTGTCGTCGTCGCTTTATGCAAAGTGCATGCGATACGATACGATACACACACACACACACACAAAAGTTCTTTTATCTTTAGCCATACATTTCATTTGTTATACTCAATATTTTTTATCGCATTTATTGGCCCGAATTGCCGGTTGAAAGGCAGCAGAGCTTACAGATTGCTGACATATGTGTGTGTGTGTGTTGGGCTCTTTTAATTACGGTTTATTGCTGTCATTGATTGCGCTGTAACTGATGGAAATGTTCGATTGTGTTTGTTTATTATTTTTTCTTGTTTTCAGATCATTTATGTATATGTACATATAAATTTGTTGTGGTTTATTTGCATGCAGTCATTTTTATCACAGCAATTATTTCAGGGCTGCAGGGCAGGAAATTTTTGCTGCAGCCGCAAAGTAGGCAACAGTTTTTTGCAAGTATTTTCTTTGTGTGGCTCAGAGCGATTATGTGCTATAATAATGTGTGCCTAGGGCATTCCTGCTGGTTAATATCTATAAATATTGCCAAAGATTTCTTAATATATTTCAAGACAACTAAATAAATACTCCCTGCACCCTGAGAATGAAATGAAAACCTCGACTTGTCTACAAGATTTACGTACGCTGTATCGACTAATTCCTGTTCATTTAAAAGTCAAATATAAAGCTGGAGATGAACAAAAATAGCTAAGCCAATGCTGGAAATACGCTGGAACAGCTTAAGCTGCCGTCGCTCAGCTGGCTAAAAATACGTGGCCATATTTCAATTACTGCCAATTTGCATTTTCTAATGCCAGACAAAGCGTATCCATGAGATAAGCGTAGGGTTTGTTGGCAACAATTAAGCAAGGGACAGGGAAGGGTATAGAGAGAGGGGAAGGGGGAGGACAACATTGACTACAGTTTCGCTTTAGCCTTATGTCAATTACAGGCAATAAGCAAAAACAAAGCGGCGACCATAACAATTACTTGCTGCTTCCACTAACGTTATCCCTCTCTCTCTCTTTCTCTCATTCTCTCCGTCTCTCTTTAGCAACGGCTGCCCTGCAGATTGGATCTGGATTGTGCCGCCATTGTCGGGCTCCATCACGCCCGTGTTTCACCAGGAGATGGCCCTATACTATCTGAAGCCCTCGTTCGAGTATCAGGATCCCGCTTGGCGTACGCATATCTGGAAAAAGGGACGCGGCGAGAGCAAGGGCAAGAAGCCAAGACGTAAATTCAATTTTAAACAAATCGCTCGGTGAGTACTCAAAGTTGTTGCTCATTACCATTCGTCGACCTTTTGCCTGATGATATCTTGCGCCTCATCATGCCAGGTCGCTAAGGGGTGTATATGTTACACGGGTGTGTGTGTGAGCGAGTGTGTGTGCGGCGTGTCATACGACACAGCATCAGCAGGGATTAGCCTTTAAGTATATTACACAGATTGTGGTTTATTGCTGCCGCTTGCCCGTTTTCCATGCCCGATTCTCCTCCTCCTGCTGCTCCTCCTGCTGTTCGTGCAGCTTCAACACGTCGAGCAAATTTGACGCATTGCATCACGTTTTGTTGCCTGGCTTTGCTTGTAAACTTCATGTGCAACTCTTGCTGCCAGTTGGCTTCCCTAAAAGGCAAAGGTAGTGCAGGAAGTTACAGTTATTTTAGCCAATGAGTATTTTGCTTAAATTAAATTTAAAAATATTTCAAAGAATTTTTTAGACAACTTCCATAAGTTTTGCTTTAAATTGAAGGTTATAATTTGTTCTATTAATTTATTTATTATTGCAGCACAGCAATTTGCTGTAACAATGCAAAACAATGGTAAATAAAATGGCCAGCTTTAAATGGCCAAATGAATTGGATTAATGAAAAAAGCAAACATGGACTGATTGTTGCTTAATGAGTGAAAAAAAAAAACAACAATAATAATAATTATTTAATGACTGCACTTTAAATCGTTACACATTAATAAAGTTGTTCGTTTTGCGCACTTTCATAAGTTAATTAATTTCAATTTATTGCATTTGCCTCTGCTCAACAAGTACTCAGAGTGCAGAGCACTCACACACATACATACGTAGGTCTCGCATTGACTGGCAAAATGGCAGCAAAAATGAAATTCATTAAAAAGTTGTCAATTAACATGTTGAAATCGTTATTTATGCGAAGTGCGAGGCGAACGAGAGAAGTTCCCAGCGAGCGCGCAGGCAAAAGTTTTTATCAATGCTTAAATGAATTGCAAACGTATGTATGTGTGTGTGTATTAAGCTCGAGCGGTATAATTAAGTTTAATTGTTTTAGCACGCGTTCAAGGGCGATGGGGGGGGCGGCAGAGGATGATGAAATGGAATTAAATCAGCGCTGACATCGACAACTTCATGAAAATGAAATTATGCTGCGCGCACAAAAGTATGCAACGAAATGTGAGCCGGCCGCCATATTGAATTACAATTAAACTGCCTATAAGCACGCGCTCGCTCATCCAGCCAAGACGAGTGCACGTCACGAACAGCAGCTGCACAACAAGGCCGGAAGAGGCAGAGGAAGAGAAAGAGAGGGAAATAGAGAGAGGCAATAGCAGCAGCTTTAGCCCGTCTCACAGACTTATCCCCCTGCACTATTCGCATTAAAATTTGATGTGTTTGCGCTTTAAGAAACAACACGAGGCTGGCAGCCGGAGGCAGCGTGTCCTGATTACGACCCTTGCAATAAAAGTGTTGCAGCCATTTGATTATTGGCAGCCTCTTAATGTCTACTCGTGTGTGTGTGTGTGTGTGTGCAATTTATGCTCCACTTGCAGACTATTTTCCAATTATATGGCATGTCAATCAAGCCCCTGTGTATGTGTGTGTCTTTTCCTTTATGGCAGCCTTATAAAACCTTATGAAGTGTTATGATGTCTTGGGCTGCTGACTACGCTTTAAGTGTTCCTTTTCCTTTTTGGCCAGGCAAAGTTTGTCCCTTTTGCCTTGTGAAATTGGCCACTTAATAACGTCACTAATAACTCAGACATCTGCTTGTGCTCTCTTCTTCTTCTCCTTCTCTATAGTGCTGTGAAATTTACATCGAAATTGTTTGGTCGCGCCCTCTCGAAACGCATCAAGGCAACGGTGCTGTATGCCACCGAGACTGGAAAATCAGAGCAATATGCTAAACAGTTGTGCGAACTATTGGGACATGCCTTCAATGCGCAGGTGAGTTTAACTTAAAAATATTAATTCAAATTTAAAATACAATTTTAAGGCAAGCAAAAAATCCTTAATAATTATGCAGCTGCTTCGGCAGCTTAAATAAATTTAAATGCATTTAAATTTAAATAAATATATCGTAATATAATATATTCAAATACGAGTACATTTAAATTTTAATTTTAATAACAATTCTTAAAGCAGTTATTCTTTAATGACATTAAAGAAATAATTTAAAGCTTGCCTAAATAAATATTCCCTGCTATTTAGGGCACCCCAATGCCCACATAAATGTCGGTCAACGTGTCAAAAGGGGGCAACGTGCTCATATACAAATATCAAGCATACGACATGTTGAACAAAAAACAAGCTTAATTTGACATTATAAAACGCTTTGGCCTTATACTAAAATTAACTGCAACCTGCGACCTAACGGCAAAATGCCACATTATACAAATTAGCATAAGCCCGAAATGTGCCTAGAAATTTGCCAGCTTAGTGTCCACTTTGGGGGCGTGTCAGGCTGCGCTGTGTGTGTGTGTGTGTGTGTGAGATGATGTTGGCAGAAAAAGCAGCTGCTCATTATGCTACAAAAGTAGATAAGCTGCAGGCACCTGTGACAAACTACACACACACACAGACACACACACACAGACAGGTCTCTACTAATGACCGCAAAAGTGTTGGTTCAGCGGGTTCCGGTTCCGGTTCAGCTACAGGTTTGATTGTGACTCCGACACTAAATTGTTTATTCATTTAGATATACTGCATGTCCGACTACGATATATCCTCCATCGAGCACGAGGCGTTGCTAATTGTGGTTGCCTCGACCTTCGGTAATGGCGATCCGCCGGAAAATGGTGAGGTAAGCGGAGGAGTTCAAGACAGATGACTAACTAGCTAATTAATGAACGAGCCTGCACTAATGACATCAAATTTTCTGCGTATTTTCTTGCCTACAGCTCTTCTCGCAGGACTTATACGCCATGAGGGTGCAGGAGTCGGGCGAGCACGGTCTGCAGGACTCCAGGTGAGTGTCGAAAACGATAAGAAGGAGTGAGAGTTCAGGGTCAGGGTCAATAAATTCCTGGCTGGCCTTTGCGAAGTCTGCATAAATTTCATATCAAATCAATTCCCGACTGCCTGCCTGCTACTCAATATTGGGGGGTTTCTTCGCAAGGGGTCGCCTAATAAATGAGGGTTCGTCGAGGAGGGATCGCAGCAAAATTGCTTTTTAAGCAGCAATTGCATAATTTGTCTGTGGCAAACAAATTTACAATTTTTGCCCAATTTGTAATTCATTTTTTATTCACGTTTAATCCTCCTCTCGGCTGATTAAATTTTCTTTGGCTTTATAGCGACAAAGTATGTTTGATTAATTAGATTCCGTCTTGAGTGTTCCCATGAAACTCATTACATTTATTTCCATAATTTTTCTAGGCCGATTTCGGGTCACATTTCTGACGAGACACTTCGCATTTCTTGTGCTCCTTTTTTTATTAATTGACATTTTTGGGTGACTTACATGCTTTAAAATGCACACGCACACACAGACACTTGAACATGTCTACAAGTACATGTGTGTGTTTGTGTGTGTCGCGTGGCACAGTTAAATATGTGTGGCCGCTCTGGGAGTTCAGGAAAATCCGCGCAATTTCTCTTGCCCCCTGCGCCATGTCAGACCCCAAACAATAACAATAATTTTGTTATTTCGATATTTCCGACGAGGAAGTTAGCGGTGTGTGAGTGATGTGTGTGTGTGTGTGTGAGCATGTGCTTGTTATATGTGACTTGGGGAATACCCTCTTAAAGTAGCTATAAAAATATGACTGAACCTTTGCTTACTGAAAGAAAAGAACTGCAAAGTTTCAGAGTTTTGAAAAAAAAAAAAATAACAACCTTAAATTAAATTGAGAAAATTATTGAACTGTCTATATGGACTATTATTTCATTTAATTCCTTTCTAAATTTAGATCCATTAATTACTATTAATATTTTGAAAAGAATCTTTTTTTAAAGCAACAAATAAAATAACTTGTCCATTTTATAATTATTTTTAAAAATATATTATATATATATACTGGGCTTTTTCTATAGTTTTTCTTATGTACCTTTGATTTTCTTCAAGTTTTCTAGGGTAACTTTAAGTGTACTACCCTCAATCGTTTAGAACATCTTGTTTTTATGATGTAAAGGGGATTTCCGCTTGACAGCTTTGACAACTTAGTACAAACACAAGCAGACAGACACGCACACACATATATATACGCACACAAGCGCAGACACACTGATGTATGTATGTATACGCTCATGTCTAAATTTATACCCGAATCGCGTTGTTCTTCAAGACGAAATTGAAAATTCATATGAAAAATGCGGTGTGCTGTAACAGGCACACACACACGCACACACACGCATACATACGTACTCTGGGGGATGTTTAAGCGTGTTAGTGTATTTGGCAATTCAATAAAATATGATAAGCATCGGCGCGGCGGGCAAAGAATAAAATGAAAAAAAAAATGTCCTGCGGCAGAGCAGACGCTAAGCGACTTTAGAGCAAAAAAAAAAATAAATATATATTTATATAAAATTTTGACAGGGAGAAAAAAGAGAGAGTGAGTGTGTGTGTGTGTGCGTACTTCTGTTTGCTTTTTGTTGCTGCTTGTTGATCAATTTGTATTCATTATAACAATAGCGAAAGTCTCGCAGCGAGCAGGGGAGAGTGAGAGAGAACTTGCCAAGCATAAAGCAATTAATATGATTTATTAAGGCTTTTATAGGGCGCTCAAATTGTATTATCTGCAGATTCCTTAGAAGTTTTTCTCTTCTGTACCAAAAACTGTTGCATGCCGCATAAATCATAAGGGAACTGGAGAGAGAGAGAGAGAGAGAGAGAAAGATCATTAATTAAGCGCCAGCAGATTTGATTTAGTGCGTCTCATTAGCACTGCAATTAGATATATATTTCGATAATTAAGTCTGATGTCCGATCAATTACATTATGCGCGTAATGCGAGCTCCCCCCTAGCGGCATACGCTGCGTATGAGCAACAGCTGAAGTGAAGTTTCTCCCATGCCTGCGGCCAATTTGAGCTGCTTCCTGTTGCCATTTGCCGCTGCTGCTGCTGCTGCTTCTTTTGTCCGCTTTTCCGGTTCATTGAGTGCTTTGAGTGTTTGTCGCTCGTCGGAAATTGCTCGCCTCTTAATTGTTGTTGTTGTTGTTGTTGCTGCTGCCTCAATTGATTTCGCTTTAAAGTTAAGAATGCGAAAAGTTTTGTGGCAACTTTAGTAGGGTCCTCTGCCTTCTTGTCTGCCAAGATTTTGACTGGCATTAAAACTTAAGAGAGAAAGAGTTTTCTTCCTCTCCATAGTTTATCGCATAGTTTTCTGCCTGCACTTGCAAATTGCATTTTCAGCTGGCGAAAACTTGAGGGCGCAATTGATCTTTGTGGCCTGTGCAAATTTCTCGATTAATTTTGCGTAATTTAATTTGCAAGTTGCGGCCTAATTTGATTGACTGCAAATCATTAAATAAACATAAAGCTTAATCATCTGTTATGGGCTACCGCACAAAGTGCACAATCATCAGGAGCAGTATCCACCCTGCCTCCCCCCAGGCCCTTCTCACGCTACTCGATGGGATGCAGCTGCTGTGTTTGTCAGCTCAAGTGACTCACTTAATTGCTGTCTATTATGCCATCAACGCCTGTAAGTGTCCTCTCACTCGCTCTGAAGTGTCGCCCAGGACAGGTTGCTTATCTGCATGTGTGTGTGTGAGAGAGAACTTGCCGCATCCGCATCCTGCACCCAGCTGCAACTGCTGCTTGAGTGCACAAGTGGCACTTAGCCGGCAAACATTCAGTTAGATGTCATTCCACCATCCCCTCATCAACATAATCATCATGGTCATTCTCCTGCACATCTTCATCTTCATCGTTGTCAAGCACATTGTTGTGCAGATGTTATTATCATAGTTTTTTATGTTGCAATGTTCTACCCAATATCAACTCACAATTACTTCACTTTGCATAATGAACTCAGCGCAGCTACTTGAATATTACAAGCAAGTTGAGTGCGGGATTAACTTGTGCCCGGTTGACTCTTTACTACCAACATTTACCTTGAGTTGTTTTTGGAATTAAATGAAGAGCATTACGTGAATTACTTTGCCTGCTCTGCAATTTTGAAGCATTTCTTTCTTTTTTAGCTTAAATTTCTTTACCTGCTCTATCTGATTGCCACGACCCATTTACAAAGCATAATTAGTCCAAGTACTTGACGTTTCAATGGATTTTTAATAGTATTTCAAGTGCACAAAATAATTATGCGTATAAAAAGTGAAGACTTGACAGTCAGTAAGCGTGTATAAAAAAGTGTTGCCTACTTTTGTGCGACAGGCAAATTTAGGAAGCTAGACTCTGCCTTGGAGTTTATACAAAAAAGTGTTGCCTACTTTTGTGCGGCAGGCGAATTTATGAAGCGGGACTCTGCATAGGATTTTATACGAAAAAGTGTTGCCTAGTTTTGTGCGGCAGGCGAATTTATGAAGCTGGACTCTGCCTTGGAGTTTGTACGAAAAAAGTGTTGCCTGCTTTTGGGCTGCAGACGAATTTATGACGCCGGATACGGAAACAAGCTAGCCAATTTAGGGCGCACAGCTCGTCGGCGTTTTAATTATGCCACAGTCTATTCCTCATTCCTCGCTTTCTGCAACAGTTCGTTACAGTTTACACTTTCACCTTGTTTTCCTCTTGTTTATGCAGTGTGTGTGTGTGTGTGTGCGTTTTGTTGTTGCCGTTGCGCTCTGCCGCCGCTCTGCGTCTGTAGCTGTAAATTACGACACTCTTTTCACGGCAAGCTGCACTTTTGGGTTGCCCTGCTGCAGCTTCATCCAGGAAGCCGGCAAGGAGAGCGTCGAGTCGTTTGTCTGTCTGTCTGTCTGTTGCCTGTTTATTTGTCTGTTGTTTGCGTGTTGATGCTGTTGTTGTTGTGTAGGAATCGTTGTAACTGCTGCGATTAAGTTGATAGGCAGCAGCACGCAGCTTCTGGCAGAACTCAACGCTTTTGCTACCTTGATGAATTGCACATGAGCGGAGCATGATACTGTAGCTTAAAGCACAGTGGGGTGCACAGTTCAAATAGTTGATAAAATGCAATGAGTTTAAACGTATATGTATCCAATTTATAAAGTAAGAAACCCATAATCAGGCTATAAAGCATTTTACGATTACGAAAAGTAATCAAAAATTCCGGGATGGTTTTCATTCGAGATAAACTTACATGCTTCTTGGCCAAGAGCCAAGCCAGCCAGTGTGCAACATTTTGTTAACAAGCTCTGGGCGAGTTGTAAGCTCTGGTTCAGCTCCCGCTCTCTGTATCTCTTGCCGGGGTAGATTACCACCCGCACTTGGCAGTTGATTATGTAAGAACCAACAGGTTTTTACGACGCGCTCCAGCGCCATAAACTTTGACCCAAAGCCAAGCTGAGCAGCAGCTCAAATAGTTTTAAACGCATTTGCCATCAAGCAGATGACCCCGCACAGGGCCAGGGAGCAGGCCAGGGCCAGCTGCAGTTGGCAGCGGATAGTGAGATCCGAGTCCGAGTTGGATTTGTAGCTGCAGGCAGGATTTTCACTCCCTGCTGCCACTGCTCTTATTTGTTTTTTTTATACCCTTCGACCATTGAAAATGGTCAAAAAAGGGTATACTAACTTTGTGCAATGTATGTAACAGGCATAAGGAGGCGTGGCAGACCCCACAAAGTATATATATTCTTGCTCAGGATCACTAGCCGAGTCGATTGAGACATGTCCGTCTGTCTGTCCGTCTGTCCGTCTGTCCGTCTGTCCGTCTGTATGAGGGAACGGATCTCAGCTATTAAAAAAGCTAGAGACACCAAATTTGGAATGGAAGTTCCTATATATAAGAGGCAGGTGAAGTTTATGTTAAATGTTTGATGCCACGCCCACCGCCCCCGCAAATCGGTAATTTACGATTATTAAGCAAAGTATTAAACTTAGAAAGTTCTGCTTTGGTATGTATAATGCTAAATGCCATATGAACATATCCCCCAAATTACAATCCGATCGGACTAATAACACAGAAGTTATTCAAGTCAACGTTTTCAGTACAAATGTACGAGCAGCAGCCTGCGCGCTGCTTTCAGTAGTTGACGCCGACGGTGACGTCACTCTTAACGTGCGTCGCTGTGTGAGTGTGAGCGAGAAAGCTATATGTAGTAGAAATATTTGTGCAAAATTTCTGTTTGAAATTATGAGTGTGGTTACACGTTTGTAACGGATTTTAAAAATTGGGAGAAGGGTATCCTACTGTCGGGCGTTCGACTGTAGCCATATCCACTTTTTTTTTTTTTTTTTTTCAAAACTGCCACTGTTCATTGTTGAATCATCACTCAACGTGTGCACGGGGAGAACTGGCAAGGGAGCGGGGGCATCTTCGAGTGGCTGCAGGGCTGAGGCCACCACATGCTGTGTGTGTGTGTGTGTGTGTGCGTGTGTAGTTGCTGCTGCTCGTGACGAGCTGCTGACGAGCGGATGATTACGCTTTTTAGCAATTGCTTTGCCAGTTGAGTCCAAGTCCAGGCCCAATCCCAAGCACAGGCGTAAGGCCAAGCCGTGTTGCCCGCTTTCCCTTCCCCCTCTCACTCGCAGTTCGAGGCGCATCTGCCTCCTTGGACTCATTATAAGCAATACCCAGGGCAGATGATTTAAAGGGGCGTTTTAAATCTACTAGAATTTTTTTAAATTAAAAAAAAAATATATATATATATTTATTATATATCAAAAGATATGAAATAATTTGTAAATAATAGTATAGTATATAATGTCAGCTTATTTTTAGTATACATTGCCAGCACAGGGTATGCCTTAGTCGTTCATTTTGCAGCACAAACATTTCTTGCTTGTTTTATTTGGGTTTTTCTTGCCCAGCTACATCAAATGACAAGCGTAATAAATGTTTTGCTGTCAGTTTTGTCTCTGTGTGTGGGAGTGTGCGGGGGTGTGTGTGTGAGCAAGTGTGTGTTAGTTGCTTTTATTGTAGCCTCCTCTCGGGTGTCCTTTGCTTTTGTCATTGCATAACAACAGGCGCACTGCTCACGTCCACGCCTTTTGTTCGGCCGCCTTTGTGCCACATTTTGTTTTTTTCTCGAGCTGAGCAGGCAAAAAACGCAGCATCTTAATTCAAGCATCTGCTTTATCTCCCTCTCTGTCTCTCTCCCCCTCTCCCTCTCTCTGTTTCATTCGTTCTATCAACTATCATTAGCATTGGGGTCAGCTCATCCAAGTCCTTCATGAAGGCAAGCTCACGGCAGGAGTTCATGAAGCTGCCGCTGCAACAAGTCAAAAAAATCGACCGCTGGGACTCGCTGCGTGGCTCCACCTCGGATACCTTCACCGACGAGACCTTTGGACCGCTCTCGAACGTGAGATTCGCTGTCTTTGCGCTGGGCTCATCGGCCTATCCGAACTTCTGCGCATTCGGTCAATACGTGGATAACATTCTGGGTGAGCTGGGCGGAGAGAGATTGCTTAAGGTTGCCTACGGGGATGAGATGTGCGGCCAGGAGCAGTCGTTCCGCAAGTGGGCACCGGAGGTCTTCAAGGTAAGTCAATGGATTCAAATTTAGACCAGACTAATAAAGGGGAATATGGAATCTATTTTACATACATCTGTCTTCAATTCTCTCTGGCTCTCCCTCGTCCTTCAGCTTGCCTGCGAGACCTTCTGCCTGGATCCGGATCAAAGCCTGTCGGATGCCTCGTTGGCCCTGCAGAACGAATCCCTGACAGTGAACACGGTGCGCCTGGTGCCGTCGGTGAGCAAGGCGACACTGGACAGCGCTTTGTCCAAGTACCACAACAAGAAGGTGCATTGCTGCAAGATCAAGGCGCAGCCACATAATTTGACCAAGCTGAGCGAGGGTTCCAAGACAACGATGCTGCTGGAGATATGTGCTCCGGGATTGGAATACGAACCGGGTGATCATGTTGGTATTTTTCCAGCGAATCGCCAGCAACTGGTTGATGGTCTGCTGGAGCGACTGGTGGGCGTGGAAAGTCCCGACGAGGTGCTGCAGCTGCAGTTGCTCAAGGAGAAGCAGACCTCGAATGGCATCTTCAAGTGTTGGGAACCGCATGATAAGATTCCCGCCGATACACTGCGAAATCTCTTGGCACGTTTCTTTGACTTGACCACACCGCCATCGAGGCAGTTGCTCACGCTGCTCTCGGGCTTCTGTGAGGAAGGCGAGGATAAGGAACGTTTGGAACTGCTCGTGAATGATTCCTCTGCCTATGAGGATTGGCGTCATTGGCGTCTGCCGCATCTGTTGGATGTGCTCGAGGAGTTCCCTTCGTGTCGACCACCTGCCTCCTTGGTCTTGGCTCATCTGACGCCATTGCAGCCACGTTTCTATTCGATTTCCTCATCCCCGCGACGTGTAAGCGATGAGATTCATCTGACCGTGGCCATTGTCAAGTATCGTTGTGAGGATGGACAGGGCGACGAACGTTATGGTGTCTGCTCCAATTATCTGGCCGGATTGCGGGCCGACGATGAGCTCTTCATGTTCGTACGCAGTGCTCTGGGTTTCCATCTGCCCGCGGATCGTAGTCGTCCTGTGGTGCTCATTGGTCCCGGCACAGGCATCGCTCCCTTTCGCTCGTTCTGGCAGGAGTATCAGGTACTACGTGAAGTGGACACCGCCGCTGCACTGCCCAAGCTGTGGCTCTTCTTCGGTTGTCGTAGTCGCGATGTGGATCTGTATGCCGAGGAGAAGGCGCAACTGCTGCAGGATCAGATACTGGATCGTGCTTTTCTGGCACTCTCTCGCGATCCTGATATACCCAAGGTGAGAGGGGAAGTTAAATATCAAGTTAGCAGTAAAATTGTTTTAATATCTGAAGAAATTCCAAACTAAACGTCTGTATGAACCGCTATAACTCGGAGATCTTTAAAGTCAGTTCTATGAAATTTAGTGACAATAGGTATAATTATAGCCTGCAGCTCGAGTGTGTTTTGGAATTCAGCCACGCCTTTTTACGCCCCTGAAATCGAGGAAAATCTAGTAGAAAGAAGAAAATTAAGCGTGCTGGCAGGCAATACAACAATTTGATGATTTTAAACGAAGTTATGAGTGCTTAAAGATGAATTAAACATTTCAAATCAATCTTAAACATATATGATACCCTATAAGAGCTGTTTATGATAGTATCCTCAAGCTAATTTAGAAATTTCCAGCTCTAATGGCAAATGATGTGTTCCAATTGATTTGTCAGTCTCTGGAACATGAATGTTTTCGCATTTGAAATTGTTATGCAGCCTAAACTAACATTTGTTCTGGTGATGTGTTCTCTGTCCCTATGCCCTATGCCCTTTGTACTGCCTGCCTTTTCATAGTTTTTTGTACTATATACTTTTCTTTTATTCCCTTTTTGCTTACAGACATATGTGCAGGATCTGATTGAACAGGAATTTGATTCGTTGTACAATTTGATTGTGCTACAGCGGGGACATGTTTACGTCTGCGGGGATGTCACAATGGCCGAGCATGTTTACCAGACCATCAGGTGAGTTACGAGAAGGGGGAGGGGGCAGGTGTATTGGGAACTGTTTAGCTTGATTGCCTTTGTGCTGCTGCTGCTGCTGCTGCGGGCATGGGCGTGGCTCTTGGGGGAATTACAGTTTTCAAATGGTTTGTGGTTTGTTTTGGCATCGATTTGTTGCCGCTTTACGGTATTTTTTCTCTCCTTCTCACAGTTTATGCTACGCTTGATTACGTGCATTATGGTGAGAGGGGGGGGGGAAAGAGAGAGATATCAATTCATTTGCACTCTCTCTGTGTGTGTGTGCTTTGAACTCGTTCAAGTTAATCTTAAGCGGTTTATGTTAATAACCATTTTCCCTGGAAACTCTGGCAATCCTACACAACGCACTAGCTAAGCAGCTTGGGCTAATAGAGAGGAAACCTACGTAGTTATCCATCCCCTACATATGTGTGCCCTGCTAATTAGTCTTTAATTATTTAATATGCTGTCAAATGTGCTGAAAGTTCTGACAACGTTCTACTTTTACTTACACCTCTCTTTAACATTATACCATATTCTTCTTCTTCTGCTCTACAGGAAGTGCATTGCTGGGAAGGAGCAGAAGACCGAGTCGGAAGTTGAGACGTTTTTGCTCACATTGCGCGTAAGTAGAGTGGATGCTTCAAGTAAACTAAACTAACTGGCAAACAGGCAAACTCTCTCTCTCTCTCTCTCTCTCTGTGCTCCGCTTAAGCATCCGTCGGCACACGCGGCGTATGAGCGTTTTATTTTCACAGCACGAATAAGTTGAATAGGGTTATGCGCAGAGGGGGAGGGGGAGTAGCGAGGGGGGCAGTGGCGTCTGGCCACAGGCAAAACTTAGCCGCCTGTTTGGAGTTCCTTTTGGCCCTTTTGCCGCATAAATGCATATTTCCATAAAAAATGCAAACGCTTGTCGACAGTTACAGCTGCTTTGCGGCAAATACCCTGTAGATGCTGCTTAAGTGGGGTGGTTTCTTTTGTCATATGGTTTTTTTCTAAATATATGATTAGTTTTCAATTATATTTCCTTTGCAAATACTTTATTTATGCCTACTTTATTAAAATATATACTATATTATTTGGGACATTTTTATTAGACTTTTCTTTGGTTATTCTTAATTTTTATGAGTTTATTTATCTCACATTTATATATTTTAAACATAATTTATTTATATTTTATTATGTATTTTTAAAAAATATTTCTTTTTTAAATATATTCAAATTTTAAATTGATTTAATAGATTCGAATGAGTGAATTCAATTATTTTCTATTACATTTTATTACATATATTTAGCCTACAGTTTTTAAGAAGTGATAGTTATGCTCTTACTATACCTGTCACACTCTATTAAAGTATTCCCCTTCCCTTTGCCAAAGGGTATCTTTAAATCAAGTTTGCCCACTTGAAGTAACTTCCACCTTTTTGTTTGTTTTTCTTTATTCCCCGTTTGTTTATTTGCCCCTTTTGACAGCCACAAATACAAATATGATGACGTTTACATTTTTATTGTGTGTGTTTCTTTCTATACTTACATTTACTCTTCTCTCCACACACACACACAGGATGATAACCGGTATCACGAGGACATCTTTGGCATTACGCTGCGCACCGCCGAGATCCACACAAAGTCACGTGCCACGGCAAGGATTCGCATGGCATCGCAGCCATAGTGAGGATAGCGCAAATATCTTCACTCTCAGCTCAAAGGGCCGGGGGAATGTTTGCTTTGACACTTCGCTACTGGGATACAACTACACACACACACACACACATATATACATAGATATTATTCAGTATTAATGCAATTGCGACCTTGAAATTGAATTGAAATCGAAAATTGTTTGTAGTTTCGTTTAAGTTCGAGCTCAGTAATTCTAGAAGTTCAATTGTGTTACGATATCGAATTGTTATCAAAGTTAAAGCAATAGATCGAGTTTACATAAATATATATATTTTTCTGCTTATAAATAAAAAAACTGTTAGAGTAACCAAAGCTTCCCACCGTTGGCCCACAATTTCATTCTGTAAATCACAAAATTATCTTCGCTTTAGAGTCTTCAAATTTATCAACTGATAAGCCCAATCAAAACTATTAATAAAATATTAAAATGAAAAATTCATGATTACTAAAGATATGCGAATTTCGATTTGTAAAAATATTGAACGACTTAATTATTAATATAATAATGCAAACTGGTTCCGGATATGAAATTGAACTGAGTGTGGAACTTAGCCTAGTTTGCAATCTCTTCTAATTAGAACCTCAACTAACTATATCGTCTATACCTTGCCCTACTTTAACACTTAATCTTAACTCAAATCGCAATACCTTCTTGTTATTTATCTTAGTCATAACGTGTAAATGCAATTGAAAACTTGACGCTTTGTTCTGTCTCTCTGAAAGCTACGAAAATCAAGAAAAATCAAAAATTTATCAAAACTCTCGACTTCATGTACAAAAAAAAAAAAAAAACAATTTAAAACTCTAAATGTTTAAATAAATATTTCAATAAATCAAATTAAATAAATTGCTATGAAATCTTTTTGTCTTCAATCTGAGAAAAATCAACTGCAGTTCGCAATTCAATTTCGCGTTTTTACAAGATGGCAAAGTAAAACTGCCAAGGCAAGGGGAAAATCGTGGGAAATGGATGGGAAAAATTGCAGTTGACGTTAAGCAGCTTAATTTGAATCTGCAACTGGCCAATTGATTGAGCCAAGTGGAGGTAAGTTAAGCGGAAAATGCAATTTATAAAATAAATACTAACGAGTTTTTTTTTTATATTTTTTACTACTCAGAAAGTTCCCTCTTAAAGCTTAAGAAGTAACGTATTATTATAAAACTCTGCAATATTAAAGAGAGTAGATAAATTGATTAGTTTAATTACTCTCTACAGTTATTTCTAATATAAAGCCTCTTAAATATTATTCATATACTTTTCCTAAAAATCTCAACATTTTTTCATGTTCATTCCTGTCGCTGCATGCACATTCAATGTCAAATTGCCAACGTAATCGTCTCATCTTACTTTAACTGCGGCTTCCGTAGTTTGTTTACCATTGCATTCTATGGGGTATTACGTAGACCTTAGGTAAAATCTACATTTGTGGCTGCGCCAACATTCCACTGTCTGTTGGTCTCTCCGTCTGTCTGTCTGCCTGTATCTCCGTCTGTCTGTCTCCCCGTCTGTCTGCCTGGTGTTTAGCTCTGCGGTTGACAATGCGCTAAGATTTCAAAAAGAAAACCTCATGCAAAATTCTAAACAGACACACAGCTCCCCACGCCCTATCAGCATCATCTCTCTATGGTTACCTTAGCTGGGTCTCCTCACTAATCCGTTCCGTTTGTATATCTGATTTCAATGATGAAATTGAATTGTGACCGCGCTCGCAGTTTCCTCGCTCGGTTTCAGTTCGATTCTTGTTTTGTTTGAAGAATTTTTTCCCTTTTACTTGCTTTACTATTCCTATTTCTGTTGTTGTTGTTGTATATATCTATTTTTTCTAACGGAAATTGCAATTTTATTGAACAGTCGCGGTTTGACTTCTGATTGACATTTGGGTTTACAGTAGACGCGTAGCTCGCTCAAAGTCGCTTCATATTTCACGGTCGTCCACGACATGTGTCACTAGCAGAGAAGGCAGGGGCAGCGGATGAAAAAAAAATATTGATATAGGGGAATCTCTAGTTCCAATTTGTACAGGAAATTATTTGTAGACAACGCTGAAGTTGAGCTATCTTACTTGTTTGATGTCTTGTCTAGTTTAAATTCCAATATCGAAAAGATTTGGCAATTTGAAAGGGAAAATATAATTTCCTATTTGCATATATGCATTTTTTGATTAGTTAAATTTTAAATAAAGAGATAGAAAACCTTAAATTTGATTCAAGATTAAAGTCAGTCTTTTCGTGTAGCCTACATAATATTATTTCTTATATGCAACATTTCATCATTCGTCTGCAGTTTGTGTTCGCAAATTTCGAAACTTTTTCACTTGTCTCGTATTTCACACGTCGAGCACTTTGCTGGGTTACAGTGGAAACATAAATACCGATTGTCTTTCGATTTTAACATATGCTGACCTTTTGCAAATATTACAATTCGTAAGATTTGGTTTTCATTTTTTTTTTTTTTTGATTTTCAAAATTCTGTTGAAATTCCCGTGTCGCGTGGCCAAACGAAGTTCTCGCTTCGCAGTTCTGAAAACTATGAAAACTGCTGTGCTTGCAGTTCTTTTGAAATATAGCTGATCTGTACTGGAATCGGCACCGGGAAACGTGGTGCTAATGACTTCGCCGCTGACGCCACAGAAAACAATTAAAAAACTGCAATCAGTGCGAAAAAAATGGGCGCGGAAAAAAAAAAAAACAAAAACTTAAGTTAATGTCAATGGCTTTGTCGGGGAGTTCAAGAAACTCAGAGAGAGTCGCGTGATCTTTTCACTACCTGGAAACTAGAATTGGAAATTAAATTGATGATTAATCAAAGTAAGCGGGAATTAGTCAAGGAGGTCGCGCCTATCAAAATGCTGCTGTCTGTATAAAGTACTATGCCCCGTTTCACTTGGCATTTGCTACATATAGGAATGATCTTAAGTTTAATTATTGACTATGCGATACTCTGCAAGGGTTTGAAGTCAATTTATAAGCAAATAATTTAGAAATTAAATTTATTAAAATAATTTTCTGTTACTTTAAATATTTCTATGCATAATAAATACTACAATCGATGCTTGGTCTATTTTATAATATTATTTTCAATAAGCTTTTAGAATAAAATTAAGATAGATAAGTAAATAAATTAAAATCTTGCAGTTTATTTAAATAAAACTTGTTTTTACCCCTCAAAATATACCCATTTAAGCCCATTATAGGGTATAACAAGAACTAACCTTTGGCACGCGTCTGGGGAAACCATTAGACTAACCGGCTTTTGCTCTCACTGTATTAATCACTGACTTTCAACGCATGCTAGCAACAACAGCAACAACAACAACAGCAACAACAGGAACAACAACAACATCAGCAACAACAACAACAACAACGACAACGACGACGCCGCCTGCCAACATTCCTGACATAATTTCGTGTGTGAGTAAGCAAACGGGTTCGGTACAAAATTAGACGTCATCAACAACAGCAGCAACAACATCAGCAGCAACAGCAACAGCAGCCACAGCAGCAGCAGCAACTGCCGCTGGGCAACAAGCTACCACAGCAACAACAACAATATCATGTTGCAGGGAACATGAGCAACAACAAACGAATTCGAGCGGCGGCACATTAAATATCCACAAAGACGAACGGTTTGACAACAAACGCTTTTTCGAGGGAAGATCCAAAAAAAAAATGAATAAATAAGAAAAAAAAAGGAATTTTTAATTCTCGAAATATGCAAAAGCCACGAGAACCAACAGACTGGAACAAAATACATATACAAATACGTATAACTTGAATGTAAATTAAATTAAATTTGTTGCCACAACGCTTTAGGGCGGAAGCAACATGTTGCCGACGTGTGTGACGTGTAGCCCGGCAACATTGCCAATTTCAACAGCGACAACGGCAACAGCAACACACGATGCAGCAACAACATTTCAGCCGGCTTAAGTTGGCGCGAGCTTAGCTTGAAGTTCGTATCGAACTTGCGAACAAGTTTGAAAGGCGCAACGTGAGGATAACGAACTGCGTATACACTGCAATTGAGTAGGAGTTAAATAATATTGCAGAGAAAAATAAATTCGAATATGATAGCTAAAAAGTGCTGCACAGTTTGGTTAATTTAATTATACTTATTTTATTTGAAGTAAAATAAAAAATAAAATAAATAAAATACTTTAATATTATCAAGTATGAATTCAGATAAGTGATATAAAAACGTAATAAGTTAAGGAATTTTAGTAAAATTACTCAGAGAAGTTCTAAAAAGCATAGAGAAAAACATAGAGCAAAAATAAAAAAAATGAAGTAATTTAAATGCTTGGAAAACTTTAAATGCTTTGGTTTTCATTGCATCATAAAGTTTAGAGATCTCTCAAATAAGATACATACATTTAGCATCTAACTGCAATGTCGATCTATTTCGAACTAGTCCTCAGTCTTATAGGGTATTTAGAAGAATTAGTAAATGTTAAATTTAGTTTATTATTTGCACATATTGTATTTTATATTTTACTTAAACCGACTCCAGTTGACTTTAAACTTATAACTATGTGATATAGGTATTTTCTTATAGTTTTCAATATCAACCCAGCTCACGATACAAACCGACTGGCAAAACGTGCATACCCTACTCAGTAGTTGCTGCCATCCGCAGCCGGCTCAAGCTAACATTGCGACTTGAACTTGCGCTCGAGCCAAAGTCGCGCTCATGAGCATTTATGCATGAGTCAGTGTGTGCATGTGTGTGTGTGTATGTGTGTACTGTTTGTGTATGTGTACTGTGTGTGTGTGTGTGAGTGTGCTGTGTGCGTGTGCGAGAGCGCTTACTTAGTTTGGCTGAGTGTCTGTTTTAGTTACCGAGACAGCGCAACAACAATACAAACACAAAACGGGCGACGTCGACGTCGCTGCGACAACGTTGTGTATGGTTTACTTTATTTTACTGTTGTTGTTGTTGTAGCTGCTGCTGCTGCTGCTGTCGTTGTTGTTTTCAGTTTGGCTGCGCGCCTCGCGTCGTTTATTTTAGTTAGTAACGAGATTTCGAGCGCTCAACGTTGGCGGCGCGGATTGAAAAATTTTAAATAAAATTAGTAAAGCTCAAAGTTACAGTGCGTACTCGCTAAGTTCGAACACTTCGAGTGTGTTGATTGTCTCAAGCGTGCGTGTGTGTTTCTGTGTGTGTGTGTATGTGTCTTAGTGTTTATCTGTGTTCCCGTGTGTGTGCGAGTGTGTGTGATCAGACATGAAGTGAATAAGAAATTGGAAAAGCACTAAAAAAACACAAAACGCAAAAGAAAACGCAAAGAAACGTGTTGAAGCCAATGAGCAAACCATCAGCAACATATTCAGCAGCAACAACAGCAGCAACAACAACAGCAGCAACAACAACAACAACAACAACTAAGTACGTTAATCAGAAAATATTTTAGCCCATTGCGCGCCACATACGAAAAAGCGCGAAATATTTTTTATTAACCGCCTACAACCCCCTCTCGCACCCCTTATAAAGGTGTGTCTGTGTGTGTGTGTGTGTTAGTTACAACAAACGACACGACAGTTATTATGCATTGCTGCAGCAACAACAACAACAGCAACTACAACTAATGCAAAGTTGTTGATTGTTGATTTTGGTTGCCAAGAGTGAAATTATTGAACAATATATTGTTAAGGGGGGTGGCAAAAATCAGCAAAATAGTAGGGGGAGATGAGCGGGTTTCAGACTCAGCCTGATATTAAATTCTATTTTCAAATAAAATGCACAAAAACTTTGATTGCATTCAAAAATTGAGGCAAAAATCAATGGATATAAATGTATTTTGCCTTTGTTTTAAAATTAATAATAGAAACCATATAGGAGGGAAAATCAAATTGCCGGGTAAATTGTGCGGAAATTTGAGCAGCAGCGAAATGGAATATGCCAATAAATAAATTCTATGGAAAATAGTAGCTACAAATGGCTTTTTAGACAGCAACTATTGAGAGTTATTAGAGAAAATAAAATCAATATAATATAATACAGAATTCAGTACAACTTAGCTAGCAAATAATTAGTAAAATAATATGAAATCAAAGAACACATAATTTCAACATATTTAAGAAAGGGTTATTGCACAAAATCTTGAAATAAAACTATAAATATTTACCCTCAATATGTGCAGTCTAAAATGTACATATATTTATGCACATAAGTGTATTATGTGCATGGATATTGTATACTATATAGTGCCTAACACAAGTAGTGTGCCGCATTAAGTTACCAAAGCCTGTGTAAACACAGTCTCTATAAATATTTAGTTTAGCGTTTTTATTTTCACTCTATATAAATTGACCTGCATTTCAGTTAAAACTAAATCAGTAAAATTTTATAAACTAAAAATCACAGCAGTTGAAGACACTTTATTAATGTTTAACAAAATAAAAAAAAAACACTTTTTAATTGTTTTTTAATAACATTTCATTTTGGCAATTGTAAAATCTTTGAACCTCTCAATGGGTCAAATGAAACCAGCAATTATGATCGTGTTTCGTTTTCAAAAAAAAAAAAAAAACCTCTCGAAACGCACTTGAAAAGCGGCGACGAGACGACGTAATTATTATCTAAATTTCAAATAGACGTAAATTGCTAAGCTCGACTGGTGCTGATGATTTTGGCCTGTCAGCGGCGACTTAGACAAGTGCTTAAAATATATTAAAAATTTATGAGAGTGTCATACATGCTATATAGTATATTTTAGGCATATTATACTATATATACTATATGTGCTAGAGAGGAGTCTCTAGCCGAGACCTTACGAGGTTCATTGCTACTTGTCACAAATCTTTTGAAGTCGTTGTTTTCCATGTAGGCTGGCTGTATAGATAATAAAACATTGGGGCTTAATGGCAAACGGCAGCAACAACAATTGCAACAACAACAGCAGCAGCAACAACAACAACAGCAGCAACAAATGACATGCCAAATTGACACACGAAGCCGCCAACGTCGCGCGCGTGTCACCGTCGCTGTCTCCGCCTTTTAGCCATGGCTTGTGGACACACAAGCACACATAGATACACACACACACACACACACATACACATACATATTCATACATTACGTATCTGTGTGCTTATGGCTTTTTCTCTGATAACAAGCGTGTTGATTTCAAACTTCAGTTTCCACTTCACTTTGGTTTTCCCACAATATTGCTCCAATTTCCCAAATGGGTTCTACGACTCTCTCGCTTCGATTCGACTGATTGGCAACTCGGTCAGCTGGTCAATTGGTCAATTGACTCGCAACAACAATTGGCAACAACTCTACAAGCATTTTGTCAGTTGACTCAACTGATTAACTTCGTCTCGCTAATCGGCAAGTTCAAGGCTGAACTGAGGATCCCCATTTAGTTAGTTAGTTAGTTAGATAGATAATACGAGTGTGTGCACAATGGAATGATGTATTTATGTGTTGCTATATTGCGGCTCTATAATTATTTCTCTTCTACGTGAGATTAGTGGCAAATGCTTGCAAGACACACACACACAAACACACACACATACACGGGTTTATTACTATATTTCTTTTTATAGTATTTCTGCTGCGATACACGAGCGCGTCTGTAAATATCTTTCACGTGTTCTTAACTCAGATGCGGAGAAAGAAAGAGAGAGAGACGGACAGGTGATACCCAAGATTTGGCAAGCTGAAGAGCGGGAGGCAAAGAGCTGCAGAGAGAGAGAGAAAGAGAGACCTGTAGATAAAGAAAGATGTTGCTAAGCAGAGCTTAGCATGAAGTTTATATTCAATAAGAGACTAAAGAAATACTCTCTATGAGAATAGCGCATAATATAATCAAATATTATACAACTATTATTAGACTTTCATATGTACTCTATGTCTCTGGGTTGATTGAAATAGATTAGATAACAAAACTGCCCAAAAATTGCAAAGTTTTTAAAGCTGAAGTATTCTTTTCTAAAAGCAAACATATCTGACACATACATATATTATATAAATATAATATACTTGTTATACAATCAGTACGCAATAGTTTTAAAATAGATTGAAATAGATTAGATAAGAAAACTCATGTTTAACTGGAAGTACATCCGACAGATACTTATATTATACACATCTTCTATGTACTTTAATTCTCAGCTATGATTGAATTAGATTAGATGGAAAAACTTGCCAAAATTGTTAAAGATTTTATGGCTTAAGGCCAAGTTGAGTTTTATATTTAGCGGGAACTTTAAGATATTTCCAATTGCAAACTTTTACCTTTAGCTCTGTTCTCAAAGTGTTTCAGCTTCCATCTAGATATCCACTTGAATGCCTCACTTTTTGACGGCTCTGTCTCTCTTTCTCTCTCTCCCTTCCTATCTCTCTCTTCCTCCCTTGGCTTCTCACCTAGTCAAATTTAGCCGCTTTTCCGCCTCACTTGTTGCCCTCCCTTTGCTCGATTCGTTTTGCTGACCAAAAGCCATAGCCAAAGCAGCTTGACGTAGTCTTGTTCCCTCGGCTTCTACTGCTCTCCCTGCTGCCCCTTCTGCGCTTCTACGCCTCTGGCTGTCTGCCAAGCCATAAAACTTCCTGCGCACCAAAAAGCAAAAATGCGCTTTGCCTGTGGCCAAGAGAGGAACGAAGTGCGGGCAGGCAGCGCGGGAAAGGTGTAAAGAAGCAGAAGCAGAAGCAGCAGAAGCTAAAAACCGCCAGCGAAAAAAACAAAGCCAAAAGAATGGCCAACAAATAGCCGTTACCACAATAAATAAACTTCATTCATAGGCAAATATGAAGAGGGGCGGCCGAGAGGCCCCACAGAAATTGGTAAGCGTATCGAACACGCAGACAAAGAAGCTCTAAAATAAAAGTGTAAAAAAGCAAAAGCAACAAGAAAACAACAACAACAACAACAGCAACAACAAAGCGTATAATCATTTAACGCATTTTAACAGCGCCGTCATTACCGAACCGAAGTTGCCCGGCAAAAGTCGTAGCCAAAGCCGAGTCTACTGCCACCTGCTGCTGCCACCTGCCTGCCCGCCCGCCCACAAGCCCGGCACGTGGACCCATTTAAACTGGTGCAGAGGCGACATTAGTAAGCCAGAAAATATATTTTTTTCTTCATTTTTTTTTCCACCCAATGTGCTTTTGTTTTATGAATGAAACGCAAACGTTTTGAATTTTGAATTTTTCGACAGCGCGTTGCGAATTCACTTGCGTTCAAAATATAAAAAAAAAAAAAAAATATAAAAATACTTTTGCCCGCCTCGCATCGCAGCGCGTCGCATAGTAGTTGTGAAAAGTATCTGACAGATACCTGGTCTGCATGCCCAATTACCACCTCGATATTGGCAATAAGTATTTGCTTTGTGGCTATAATTATGTTGGCAACGGTGGCATGTGTACAACGCCCTCGCCCTCGCCTGCGTCCTCGTCGGACTCCCCCCAACCATAGATAAAAAGTGAATCTTTAAGATATTTCAACTGATATTAGCTTCTATATCCTAGACAATCGATTCTCTTTCACTTTTTCCTATTTTTCATTCCCATACTCAATTTAAAATATCTAAAAATATTCCCATACCATCTATTATATGCCTTATATGGTACAGACAAAGCTTCATAACTCTACAGGGTATACGAGCGTTAAAAACATCAAGAAAAACAGTTGCCCAAAAACGGTTTGAAAACTTTGTTTAATTGCGCGTGCAAAAATATGTTTATAATTAAATGCATAATTAAATACTACGTAGCATGCGAGAGCAAGAAATATTAATGCAATTTAAGTATACACGAAAAAAAAAAAAAACGTGGAAACATTGAATAATTAAAGAGCAAACGAAGTTGTTAAACGCATGAAAAACCGTTATAAATAATAAATTTACTGAATTTGCTTCGTTTGTGGATTTGGCAGGAAATCTTTTATATCAACGCACAAACGTCAAAAACAGTTTTCCAGCAAAGAAAAACAAAACAAGCACGAAATAAAAAATAAAAAAAACAGCAGAGTTTTTTCTCAGCTTGAGGTAAGTTTGAATAAAAACTAGAGGAATTATGACAGACTATGCAATACTCAGGAATTTAGTTAGAAAAATATGAAAGCATGAAGGATACATATATTATATTATATATAAATATAATTAATAATTCTTGGATTTTTAAAAAAATTCTAAAAATTCTTAAATTTATTGGAAACATTTTTAGTTTTCTGACAATTAAATCAATCATCGCTTGCTTTACGCTTTTGGGTATACGAATACTACATCCACTTTATTTACGTTTTGTTTTCTTTCATATATTCTACCTTTTTGGGAGGGAAGACCGAACGTTTTTAAAGTGCCTGCATGTTTGTTCTACTGCGTAAATAAATACATATATAAGCTTGTTGACCAAGCGACCGATTGACTGACCAAACCAACCGACCGACAATCGTCGCCGTTGTCCAAATAAATGCAAAACTTTTAATGAAAACAAAATAAACGCCACGATGATGCTACCAAAAACAAAAAAAAAAAAAAAACAAAATAAAACAAAACATTAACAAAAAACTGTTCCCAGTCGCCCAAATATGTGCACAGATTTACGTTTGATTTGTATTTCAGTTTTGATATGTATTTTTCCCGAGTCGAATACTATTCAAATGAAATAGACAACGCTTAAGCGGATTCGTAGCTCATAAATTTGATTTAACTACAACTAGAGGGTATATTCAATTCAGTTTTAAGTTGGTAACTAAAGAAAGTGCAGGCAAATAATGATAAATATCTAAGAAACTTTGAACCCAAACTACAAAAATATATATGTTTAAAGTTTAAGAAAAAAACATTCTACTTATCGATAAATAATTAAAAAACCGAATTCCTATACTAAAATATTTATGGATTCCCCAATGATTCCTTCAGTCACATTGATCGCTATAGCATTGAATTATTTAACGTCAGTTTTAAGAAATGAGAAATTCGTTTTTTTTTCCCCTTTATGATTATCATTAAAAACCAGAGTTCGTCTGAGTTCGCCTTGAGGCGCCTTGAGGTTTCTTGGCGAATTGGGTTATGCGAGCACATTGACGCACCTTTTCCTGTCCACTTTGGGAAATTTGCAATATTTACGCCCTTGTTGTTGTTGTTGTTGATCTTGTTGGGGAACTTTATCGCATTTCCGGCGACACGTTAAGGTTGAGGATGATGACGCTGATGAGGCTGGTTTACGCTGACGCATCTGCGGTGAGACCAATTGACGACACAATGCGGAGAAAACAGCTTTAGCCATAATATTGTTAATTTCAACAGAAAAAAAAAACGTCATTTACACGACTCTTTTTATTCTCTTTGTTTATTTCGGTTTCTGTGTATTTTTCTCTTGAATTTTTTTCAGTGTTTTAGTGTGAAATTGCGTTGGAAGCGCAGCGAGAATTTCACAAGTGTTTGGCGCGTTGTTTATCATCGCGTAGAACCCGTTTGCTTATTAAAATTGGGAAACATCAACATTAATAATATTAACAGTAGTAAAAATAATAATAAAAATATATGAATGAAGATGCGCGAGATTCACTGTGGAACGAGCCAAGCTAATGATGTGTTATTTTTGGCAAGTGATTTTGGAATTTGTCAGCAGAGGCGGAGGAGTTGGCTTAGATCACCTGCGCATGACCAGTGGCGAAATTGTTTGATTGACTGACTGACTGAGTGACTAAGCGCAGAATTGACACCCGATTGATAGAATGAAAGATCGAATAGTTGATTGTTTGACTTACTAACTGGCTGATCTATTGACTGACAGAAAAGGGGAAATGAGTGATAATACGTTTTACTGATTGATTTATCGACTGGTTGATAATATATTGATTGAGTCAATCATGGGCTAATTAATTGACTGATTGGATAACTAAATGACTGACTGACTAGTAAGCTGATTGAATATTTATTGATTGATGAAGTTGTTGGTAAAATAAATGACTGAATCCCTGATTGACAGCTGATGTACTGACTGCCTGCATAACTAAACAACTTTAAGATTCACTGATTGATGCATTGTTAAACTGAAAGACTGATTGTTTGATATATTGACTGATTGATTAATGAAGTGAATGATTGGTTTACTGATTGATAAGTGATTGATTTACTGACTGATTTCATTAGTAATTGGCTTACTGATTGATAAATGATTGATTTATTGACTGATTAGATGAGTGATTGGCTTACGGATTGATAATTGATTGATTTATTGACTGATTCGTCAACTAAAAGACTGACTGGCTTGCAAATTAATAATGCGTTGATTTATTGTTGGTCTCACTGATGGCTGACTGATTGAATGACAGATTGAATAGGAGTCAGACTGATTGATTGACCGATAAGGCGTGTAATTGTCTGACTTGTTACCTCACTTACCCGAAAACTCACTGACCCATTGACAGGCAAACCGATTGACATACTGACAGATTGACTGACTGATTGAACGGCTACTTACTGACTACATGTGCTGCCCAAAAATGGGCAAATTGCGCAACTAATTACGCGACTTTTCGGCATCGTTTAGTTAGTCAGCAATTGGAAAACACAAATAAATAAATACAGCAGCAGCAGCAACAATAGCAACAACAACAAATGTAGTGGCAATAACAATAATGATAACAATAATAAGGCCAGGCCAGTCCGGGCCAGGCCAACCCATCGCATCTCAGCAGCCTTCGACACGTACGTGTAATTTTAATTAATTTGTTTTTAGAAATTCGCCAACGTGTAAAACACATTTCCGATTTCGCACGTTGCGGCCTCAATTTCGTATGAATATATATACATATAATTTAAATATCGATCGGAAAGGCTGAAAAATTGAGTTGTTTCTTGATCTCAATTTTTGCTCTTTTTTTTGACTCATCTCAACTCGCATCGTTTCGTTTCATTTTATTTGTTGTGTCGGGTTTTTCGTATTTATTGGGGGGCATTAATCAAGCAACAACAGCAATGGATATCTAAAAATCTATATATACGATAATAATACGTTATGCTGCGCCGACTTTGCCAGGCGATTCGCTGCTAGTTTCGACTTCATTTTATGGCATTTTTTCTGGCTTTTTTTTGTCGGATTTTTGACAATTTATTATTGGCCATTAAGCTAAACGCTAAATTGGCGCTAAGGCGTGAGTTTTGTTAATCGATGTTGATGCTGAAGACGCAGCTGAACTTGACTGAGACGCAGACATTGTGATAAAAGGCCAATGAACAGTTGGGATGGTGAGAGGAGAAGTGAAGAGAATGAAGGGAATGTGATTGAGAGCTGGAACTTAAATATATTTTAAATAAATTTAAAAATGGATGAAAAATTAATCTAATGATTTTTGAGGAAGTTTTACATGCGAGAGGCTCTTTAGGAGTACTGAAATCGGAAAAGAGTGTAACATGGAAGACATATGATTGATAGAAATTTTTGAAAACTTTAAATTCATAATTTTTTGTTGCAGAATCAATTCAGAGTCCAAATAATGGATGAAAAGTCCTCTCCCAAGGAAATCTTATGATTTTTTATGAAGTTTTCTATACTACATAGAGACTCTTTAGTCTCTAAATCACTCCCATCGGCACATCCTTAGCACAACTGTTTACAATCGTCTAGGGAAGCAGTCCCTTTGCCGCTGTGGGGTTTCCCCCTGCTCCCAGACGTAGTTGACCCCAATTCAAGGCACAGGACTCACAATCAGTGACTGCAGTTAACTTTTTACAGGGATACGATATTCGGTTTCGACTTGTTTGAATTTTGCCTACCAAAATCGGTTGGCATAGCTGCGATGCCACCGCCATCGCCTGCGTGTAGCCAAGTGCCACAAAAGTGCTGTAAGTATGCGACGCTGCTTGCTGCATGAACTACGAAACTGGCAACAAGACAAGCAACTTTACCCCCAAACCGAAAAGTTGTTATAGCGTAAACAATGACAGAACCCTCCTCCCATTTGCAACCTGACTCTAACCCTCCCTCCCCCCGTCTCCTATCGTATAGCGCACAATTTGCATTTTGTCAGCCCTCCCTCATCCCGCTCACATCAAATTTTGTGTCAAATAAGCTCAAATTTTGAAGGCGGCCAAAAGAGACAAGAACAACAACGAACCAGCTAAGGAGGGGCGCGGGGGGGAGTTAAGAGCAAGGGGAGTTGTTAGGCAAACAGTTTCAACAAATGTCAAGAACGTACGCAACATAGAGATACAAAGATACTGAAAGATAAGACTGCAGTCAGATTGATTCAGTTGTTGACAGTTTCGATAATGAATAAATGAAGCTGTAAATCGAATGTGAATGAATGCAATTCAAATACATTGGGAACGTAGTTTTACTCGGGTCACAAGTTTGATCAATACCGGAAACAAGTTTCAGCTAAATTTCCTTATATGCAACGTTGGCTAATTTGTCACATATTTATCGATTTAAAATGCAAATAGACACACACAAATATTAATCGATATAAAAGTCGTGTTTAACATACATTTAGATAAAGGCATGAGTTCAGACATGTTTCTATAAATATGCATGATTATGTTAGATTTCTGAGTTTGCATATATTTTCCCGCTGAGACCCGCAATTATTTTACTCTATTCATAAAATTTGATGAACTTGCCCAGGCCCATTGCAGCAGCTGTTGTAAAAATCAAAATTTTATGCGCAACGCATCCATAGCACATATGGTTTTTATTTTCAGTGAAGTTTGCGCTGTTGCTGAATGAAATTTGCGCATATGCCAATAACAATAATTGCAGCTGTAACATTGCAATGACATCGCTGACAAAGTTGTCAGTTTTGTTGAGGTTTTTTTTTGCGATTCGATTTACAACTTTACTGAAATTTTTGTGGCTGCATATCGAGCGATATTTATAACATTTTATGAGCTCTACCCAGACGAACTTAAAGTATCTTTCTCTCTGTGTGTGTGTGTCCTACATATTCGTTATGATTCTGCTTTCGCTTTAAGGTTTTTAGAGGCCCAAAGCCACCACAAATCCGCTCAAATTAGATAAACATGTAAATGATTATTGACACAAAAAGGACACAGCAGGGATAGCTGAATAAAATCTGAATGTGTAATATGCGTATGAATAATAAGGTAACTCCCCCTCTCGGCAGTATAAACAAGCGTACAAAAAGGGACACAACTGGCAATACAAATTGACATTTTATTTGCCTTTCACCTGCTGACAGACTCGACAGACGACAGACCCGACAGCCCACAGACGGTGGACTGCAGACAGACAGACAGACAGACAGACAGATGACCGGCGACAGACGACTCAATTCAACCGCAAATGGGACACACAGCAGGGCAGAGCGCAGATCGCATCTCTGAGTGCGCATAATGAAGTAATCGACGGCAGTTTGTGTACCAGCAAAAATTCTTCCGCAAGAGTAGCATAAGCTATGCGCAACACATAAATCTATGGCTTAAGTTGAAGTAGATACAAATGTATCTGGCAGACGAAAACGTATCTAGAAGCTATAAATGTTTGCCTAAGCCAAGTGTGTGTGTATGTCTTTGGCTTTAAGCTACAAGTGCATCTTTAAGTAACAAGTGTTTATTGAAGCTGAAAGTGTATCTTTAAGGCGTAACTGAATCTTTGAGATACAAATGTTTTAAATATACAAAATTATCTTAAAGATACAAAAGTATCTCTAAGATACAAAAATTCCTTAAAGCTACAAAAGTTTCTAAAGGATACAAAAGTATCTTTAAGATAAAAAAAGTATCTTAAACATACAAAAGCATCTTTAAGGTACAAATCATCTTATAGATACAAAAGTATATTTAAGGTACAATGCAACTTAGAGATTAAAAGTATCTTAAAGATACAAAAGTATCTAAAGGTGCTAAAACATCTGATTATAATTATACTTATCTTAAAGATATAAAATTATCTTTCGGAAACAAAAGCATCACAAAGTTACAAAAGAATTTCAAGACACAAAAGCATCTCAAAGATCCAATAGTAACTTTAGGCTACAAAGCATCCTAGAGGTAAAAAGTATAATCACGATACAAAAGTATCTTCAAGATATAAAAGTATCTTAAGGGTACAAAAGTATCTTTAAGGTATTAAGCATCTCAGAGATAAAAAGTATCTTCAATTTGATAAGCTAATATTTGTATCTTAAAGTAAAAAGCGTATCTTGAGTCTTTGTAGAGTGTATATTATATCTAAATACTTATAACTTTCAACTAACCTGCAAGTCAGTACATCATCTTAAAAAGTATTTTCAAGCTACAACTGTATCTTTCAGCTTACAACTGTATCTTCAAGTTACAACTGTATCTTTAAGGACTGTCCGCTTCTCTCTCGCTCTTGCTCCCAATTCCCCTCATTGGCAGCACATTAAAAGTTCGCTCGCTTCACTTTCAAAATGTGAATGCACTTTTATTATACTTACATACATAGCTGTTGTTGTTGTTGTTGTTGCTGTTATTGTTGTTGTTTCTTTTTGCGAATACGTGACGAGTTTTTACCATTTTTTGGTCACTGCTCTACTTTTTCTTTAAGTAGCAGCAGCAGCAGAAGCAGCAGAAGCGGCGCCCCAGCAACAGCAACAGGAAGATGAAATGATTTTTGAGTTTGTTGCCTTTTGCGACTTTAAGTTGAGCTTCAGTTAGTCTCAGTCCCATTGGGTTTGGTTTATTTTATCTGTTGTCGCTCTTAAATTTTAAAGCTGACCAAAACGATAAATTTGCACAAGAAAATAGTTAAGCTTTAGTTTATAACTAGCGTAGTCAGCGGGAAAATACTATATATATATACATATGTAAATACAATATATGAAATTGGGTCGACTGAAAAAGTGGCAATTTGGTGGTCAAATTATTGTTTTTGGCTTTAATTGGCTTTCATATATATATTTTCGATTTTCGCTCAATTAAACGCGCAAATTTTGATTGTTGCAAATTAAATGCGTGAGAGAGAGAGAGAGGGAGTTATAAAGAGTAAGAGAGACGGCTTCCATCAGCTAAGCGAGTCACGTGCACTGAGGGTCTGTCGCCAAGGGGAGGCTACTGCGGCAGACTAAGGAATGTTGCTGCTTTACATGACATCGCCGACAATTGTCGCGCGTCTCTCTATCAATAACAAATGTATCGAAATGTGCGATTAAAATCGATAAATTAATTACGTGTAAGGTCGAGAATGTGTGACCGTGCGTGCGTGCTAACGTGTAACGTGCCTGCAGCTGATTGTCAAATTAACCGAAAGCAAACATAACTAATGAAATAATATACTATATACATACTATATTTCCTTGATTGAGCCGAGTCCCATATAATGAACTTGACGAGCGGCATATTAAGTATACGCAGCGTGTGGTCAAAGGGTTTTTCTGTTTGAATAGGCAGTCAGGCAGGCAGGAGAGTTCTGTACGTCAATCTGTAGTTAACTTTAGCTACTTCTACTATTTAAATATGCAATTAAATTCTATGCCCATTAACTATGCCCATTTACAATTACAACCTGGCCACATTGGCAATTGGCCAACCCGTAATTAAGTTCAAGCTTGCCTCATGTTGTAATGCCTGCTGTCTGTGCAGCCAAGATCGTGATCTAAAAATAACGACGAACAACAGCAACGATTATACGCATTATAAATGCCAAATGCCAGAGAAGAAGGTACCAGAAAGGGGCAACTCTGCACTTAAAGGTAATTTGCCCCATTATGGCGTAAGGGCCTGCAAATTGCGCATCTAACAAGTTAAGAATAGAATAGGAAAGCGATATGCACTAAAAATAGTTTCCAGCACATCCAAATGCGGCAGCAGCATCTTTGGCATCTACTCCGTAGATGGCAACGCGATGGCCCATAAACGATGATGCGGCTGCATTCGCTGATTGACATAAAGAGCAAGTGGAGTCATAAAAGAACTTGCTGCCAAGCGAGATGAATCAACATTCCAAGCGGTCAACGTACCACGTACCACCACGAACCAACATGGAATGCCTCTGCCTGCCTGCCTGCTCCTTCCCTTCCTGCCTGCCCCAATGATGCTGCCCATAAAGACAAAGACAGTGGGCAATGCATTGAAAGCGGCTGCTTAAGCCACCAAGCAACCAAAAACCAGAGAAGAGCAGCAGCGTCTCTCTTGACCAGCAGATGCCAGAACGTAACATTAAAATAAACGCGTGCAGATAAATCTTCAGGTTCTTCTTCTTGGGCCCCCAAGCTAGAAAGCGCAGCGAAGGAGAAGGAGAAGGAGCAGGAGCCAACGAAAATGCAATCAAATGCGTGCACTGTGAGAAAAGAGTGAGAGCGAGTTATGCAGGCAATACAGTAAAAATAATATATTATAAATTTCAAAAGACGAAACTGTTGTTTTCTGTATAAGTAGGAAGAATTTGGCAGCAATATCACTTATACTTTTTCTGTATAAAATAAACAAAAAATTGAAAAAATAAAATAACTTTTAAAAAGGAATATACGTTATGTTTTTATAGGCAATAATTACTCTTGATATGCCTCATAGCGTTAATAAAAATTGTTTAATTCCTTATAATACTATAGTATATAATATTTTAAGAGTGGAAAAGTAAGCTACAGTCAAGCACAAAACGTACACTATAGATTTGCGAAAGCAGTGGGTGTGGCATACAATATTTGTTTAATGTATAATGTGCATAAAATATACAGTTAGTTTTTCTCCTAATTTGGTGTATCTAGCTTTTATAATAGCCAAGATCAATGCGTTCAAACAGACATGGCTTGAGTTAATTGAACCCTCAGGCATTTTCGGCCACGAATATTTTTAGAATATTTATTTAAAATCGAACTACAAAAAAAAATTAAAAATGAAAGTATGCACATATAGTATTTATTTAAAACTTTGCTCCGCTTTTCTCGCAGTGTGCCTGCTGTTAAGTGTCTGTATATGTGTCTGTGCGTGCGTATGTCTGTGTATCTCTGTGTCATCGTGTTTGTGCAATGCGTACGTGATGTCCAGCAGCACACTGGTCACTCCAGCTCACCGGTCACTTATCAGTTTGGCGATGCCCAAGCCCAAGCCCAAGCCCAGGCCCAAAGCGCAAGCCTCTACCAAAGCCTCGGCCCAGACCAAGAGTGTCCAATTGCCAGTTGGGCCTGGGCCATCTGCAAAATGCACGCATCGCGCATCGCGCCTGGCACATCGCACATCCGTGAAATTCCTGAGATGCTCTTGTGCCATGCATTTACGTTGACGTTGCAATTACAACTTGCGGCAGCTGCAGTGGCAGAGAGAGAGAGAGCCAACTGATGCTGTCTCTTTCGAGGCTCTGCCTGCCTGCCTCGGCCTGCCTGTTTACTGTGTGATTATTACAAGCTTGAAAATAACAGGCTTTCGCTTAGAACGCAGCAGGCCAAGGCGACGTAGTAGTCCATGCTCAATCCTCAGTCGGTCTGTCGGCCATTCAGTGGGAAAGTAAGTTACTTAAGAGCTTGGCAAGTTAATGCCAAGTCGGGTTGGGTTGGGACTCGCCGTCTTCATTATGTTTGCCGCAGACACAAAGCCAAACACAGAGCCCCAAAGTGGCCACTCGAGAGTGAGTGCCGAGTGACACTCGAGTGACCTCTTCACTTAGCCCCAACCCCAAGAATAAAGAAGAAAACAAGCTTTTTTTTTAACCTATTAGAATTTGCCGCACAATAATTCAAAATTGAAGGATTTAACTATTTAACAACTTATAAAAAAAAAGAAACTGCATTATGCAATCCATCATTTTGAGGGATTTAAAAAAAAAAACTGCAAATAGGGAGTGCAGCAACACACAGCACACACATCATTCATGTTATGTATATCGAACGGTATTCGGCTTATTCATTTGCAGTCGAGGCAACATGGAAAACTCCAGTCCTTTGGCATTGCCAAATCTTGTAATCGTATGACCGATCTGATACTCGGCCGGACCAGGACCAATTTTCTTCACCGAAGGCAGGGCCGGTTTACGACCGAAAGAGTATTGCGGCCCGCGTGGCATTCGTGTATCGCATTTCTCAAAACCAAATGTGCTGGGCAATGTATACGCAGCAGGGCCAGGTCCTGCGAATTTTAATAACATATCATATAATAAATATATAATATTTTTTTTTTTTTTTTCTGCCCACCTGAATGTCTTGACATTTTTTCTTTTCCAAAATTTTGGGTGAGGCAACAAATAGAGTTAATATATATTTATACAAATTTTGAGCTCTGGGAGTAGAGATGTTTTCGAAATGTGAACCTTTTCACAACTGACGAGAAACCTCTCACATTGCTTTCCAGTTTTGCTCTGGATTAAAAAAGCAAGGCTAAGTTGTTTCTAATAAAAGCAAAACAAAAATTTCAGACAATTTCAAAGTTCTAGTTCTTATGACAATACTAATCAGATCTATACCAAAATTTATATTTTCACCTGCTCTAAAACGATTATAGTACACATAGTAAGTATATATAGATAGTTTTTTTTAGATTTACACTTGACTTGAAACCTTTTTCAAGGCCTGCCATCTGAGATGAGATCATAAAAACTACACAGAAATATAATTTACAATTATCTAGTTACTCAATAAATTCCTTGACTTTGGGGACTTCCCGTTGTCTACAATAATTGTAGCCTCATGCCATTTGGGGGTCATTGTATCGTTATTTTTATTTATATTTATAGCCAACAATTTGTACATGTATTTGTGTGTCTCAGACGCATTTGACACTTTGGTTAAATATTTATTTATGGCACTGTACGCAATTATTCACCCCAAGCACAGCAGCTACTGTCGATGCCCGGCAGCGTAAAAAACAATAAAAAAAAAATCAAAATACACGCTCATTTATTATTAACACCTAAGGCGTAAAAAAATACATTAATTAAGGCGCATGCACACGCCACAATAATTAATATTTAATTTGTTTCAAATTGTACAACAATTTGCCCTATGCCTTTTTCATTGTTCTACGTTGTACGGCGATGACAGATGAGATAGAAATCGATAGATACAACATCACGAACTTCATCAATAAGGCGACAAACCGATTCGAATCATTTTCATTATCGTGTTATTCATTCATTCATTCCGGTGCTCATTCACTCATTCACATCATTTTTCACTCAAAACTGAAAACGCATTCTGACAGGCGAATCCGTTGCGAATATCTCACTCTCTCTGTCTGTCCGCCTGTCCAGCTAACTGTCCCACTCTCGCCTGTCGTTCATTAATCTAAATAATGTCAACTTTTTGCCACGACTGTCAACTGCGATGGCGAACCCGGGGAATCTCCCTGGTACACCTGGGAAACGGTTCCCATTCGACTCTGACAAGCATATTACAATTGTTAATTTATGCGTTTCTCTAGTTATTTATTTATGATCATATACCTTGGCAGTAGTCTCATCTTATATCGCGATATGAGTACCCACTTTACTGTAGTATCCAACAGTTGCGCCCTTAGACAGTTTATTATAATTACTATCGTATTTCATATTTTCGTAAAATGCCGAATATTTTTTACTCTCCTAGGCTTGTGTAATCGGAACAAAAATGAAATGTGATTTTATTTTGTTAAATTCTATAAATTTGCTAGCCCCTATTTTAGGATTCTGAATAAATAAATACATGTTAAATTTAATTCAGCTTGAAACTTGATACTTTAAGGCATTAAAAAGGAATATAATATAAGGAATATATTCCGTAAAGAGTAAAAGGTTTAATAATCTGTATTCAGTTATTTCCTTCTCCCATTCTCTACTCTATTTAAATAATGTAATTCAATATAATATAATACAAACATATCAATATGCTAGAAACAAAAAAAACTAATATCAAACAAATAATCGAAAAGAATAGATACTTAATTGATATTGATGTTAACTAATATTTAATTAAAGCGTTTTTTAAAAACTTTGTAAACAAAAGCCAGAGCAAAAAACAATTATGAATATCATATATGATATGAGTAAACAAAACAAATTTCTATGGGTTTTTATTATTTTTTTTTTTTTGCAACATGAAAAATGCGTTAATTGCGGGGCGTTTCTTTTAAAGACCCATCAATTTATTTCAATTAACAGTTTGGTCAGCGAAACTTTTACGCTATAAACTTAAATTCCTTGCACTGTCGATTTTTTTATAGAGCATAGAAAAAGTTTCCGGCTTGTTGGGACAGTTTTCTTTTTGCATAAATTATGAAAAATGCGCGGAAAACAGGAGACAAGGAAACAAAAATAGTTATAAAACTTGCCGTGCTTACAGGAAAATTAAGCCCTAGAGAAAAGAAACTAGAACTTGAGTTTGAGCTGGGGATTAAAAAAGAGACTTGAGAAATATGCTGAAAATCAAATGAATAACACAGGAAAAATACTTACTATATATATTCATTTTTCATTTTTTTCTTTGCAGTAACTACAAAATGCACACAGAACGATATGTGGAGCAGGTGCCTCGTCTGGGCGATGGCATTTACAATCAGGCCGAGTCTGGATGGGAAATACATAACACAGAGGACATTCAGTTGCCTGGCAGAAATAGTCGAAATAAGCAACAGCATCGAGGACGAAGACGACGACAGCGACAGCGCATGGAGGGAGCAGGAACGGGAGCAGGAGCTGGATTTGTTGGCATTTTTTGGTCCATCAATTTGGGCATTTTGATTTGCCTGGCACATAGCACGAATGCCGGTAAGTGTTCCTGCTGGTAATCAAATTTCGTTATGAGTTTAAATGATTTGACAGGCAAACGAGACGAAAGACAGAGACATGTGTAGACTGAGGGGGGTCGGGGGGGGTCTACAAGGCATGGCTCTTGTAACTGACAGCAACACACAGAGGCATATATGCTCTATCTATCTTACTCTCTCTATCTCTCTCGCACACACACACAAACCTCAATTAAAAGCACATCAATAACACTTGTGTGCGGGGGCGTTGCTTCCCCCTCTTTCCCTTTCGTCCCCCCTCCTGCACCGGCTGCACTTGCTCCACTGCCAATTGCTGTGGCACAATGCAATTGGCACTTGCCTTGGCAGCTGACTTGGTGGCTTGAGGGTCGGTGATTTTGAGTTTGATTTTGATTTTGATTTATTTAACAATTTAGCAGCAGCAGGACTTGTAGTTCTTCCCCTTCCTGCCCCACTGCCTCCATCTACCCTCAGCGTAGGTCAAGAGTTCAATGTTTTCCATTATCTCAGCTAATGCTCGGGAAAATCTTGTTCAATTTGCGAGCTGTGCAAAATAAAAGCGAATTTGTCGACTTAAATTGACCAAATTGGATGAAGTCGAAGTGTTGCAGTTATCTATCATATTTAAAGACATGAGGATAGTTTAGAATGATGTATAATAGAAAATGCAATGTACTATACGTATTGAAATTTAATATAAATTTCAACAGTATTTTCAGCACTTAAATTCTTAATATTGCCTGCATTTAAAACTTAACGAAAAGAGTTATAATATGTTTTAAAATAGCGAAAGAATACTCTTTATTTCTCTTTCTTTATGCTTGCTCTATTAATCTTTATATCTGTCTTCTTCTTTATTCTTATTCCGTATCCTTCTTTCCTTAAGGTAAGAACTTTCTCTTTTACTCATTTCGCTTTTATATAATTTATATCTTCTTCACTTTCTTTCTTTCAATTTCTGTATCTCTCTATACATATCCTCACTCTTCTATTCATTTTTAAGTGCTTACTCTCTCTATTTTCCTCTCTCTCTATACTTTGCTTCCCATCTTATCGACCTATCTACTTTCTTATTTTTTTCTTTCCCAGCTTAGCGTTACTTATGTGTTCTTTTTCGCACCTCGACTTAGCTATAGCTATCTATCTTTATCGAATAAAAAATCTCAAATATGCACCCCAAATACTCTTATATATCTTTCCATCAAATCTATTCTGCAGCTTCAATTGTATTGTATTTTTTCTCCTTCCCTCCTCTTTGGGAATTTGCATAGTTATCACACTATTTTTTGGGTTCGCTCTGTCTGTGCTGCCTGATTCGAGTTCATTAGAGCATTCAGATTACCCTCGGGTGATGCTATCTCAAACAGAGCACGACAAAAAAAAAAAAATAAATAGAAAAATAAAAATACCACAACAATTGTGTCAAAGAAAAACTGGGGAAAATAAACAGAGACTGAAAATGAAAATGAACCTGTCTCGCTGTCGCTGCAGTTAAGTCGGCAAAATTAACACACGCCTCGTGATATTAACTCCCCAAGCCAAGTAGTTCACCCCCTTCTAACCACGCCCCTGCTCGAGTGCAAACATATATCCAGGACAACAGTTTTCACAGCCAAAATAAATGCCAGGCAACGGTAGCCCCTGCCCCTGTGAAAGAGGGGGGAAAAATTTAACCAGCTAAAACACAGAAAAAGCCGCCGAAAATTTCCCCTAGCGGCAATTTGAAAAGCGCTTTAAATGCTAAGCTGCATTTAGGCTCACATACACACACACACACACACATAGTCTGTGTCCTTTTGTGTGTTTACCAGATGTTTTTAACATTTTCGCTGGCGTTGCTTTTGGCCTTTTTTTCTGTCTCTCTCTCTCGCTTAACCAACCGCAGGGGCTGCCTACAGAGGAGGAGGAGGAGAAGGGGGAGCAGGCACACGGTGCGGCTACGTCATATGTGCTGCAGGTCCTGACGCTCTCGCGGAAGTGGGTGCTGCGGTTTTTGGATGTGTTTGCCATGCAGCTGCCTCGTGGTTGCTCGTGCCTCGTTCCCCTTTTTGCTCCCCATTTCCCCCTCCCCTTGCAGCCACTGGGAGTGCTCATTTTGCGCGTTGTGTGTACTCAAGTTCAGCGATTTTTTTTTTTTAAGTTGCGATTTACCGCAAGGGCTGCCCCTGTCCTGCCCTTCGCCTGCATACTCAACCACAGTGTACTCTAGGCTAGTGAGGCCTGAATATGAAGGGAATTCCCCCCCCACACACACACACACAACTTCATGAAATTATGGCAAATTATGCTGCTTGTGCTTAAAGAACCCTGCTGGAGACCCTTTGCTGATTTCACCAGCCCTAACAAAAATCTTCCAAATTGATTTTAATTCCTGCCTACACTTCTTGCCTTCTCTACTTGCCTCTCCCTTTCTCTCTCTGGTCAAGCGTCACGAAATTAATTTTAATTTTTTATAGCGCAACCTTTTTAATTTTCTATCAAGTAACAACACAAAGGTTCATAAGGTCGAGAGATGTGGCAAACGTTAGAAAATGCCGCTATTTACCTGGCCAACACGGCGCGCTGGGCGCAGGTGCCATTTGCAGTGCAGAGAGGGTTAAATAAATGAAGGAAAAATCCTTAGAATAAAGACTTTATTTAGGGTCCCTACTAAGATACTCTCCAAAAAGTACAAGGATAATTAAGAAGGTTAAAATATTATAAACTAAAATATAATCTTGTTGTTTTTAGTATTTTCAGAATTTATTTATCATACATATATTCAAATTCCTATTGTTTTCCTACATCTTCAAAATTTTGTAAAGCTCAGAAAATTTCAAAAATATATTGGAACCTTGGTATATATTATTAAAAAATCCATAATTAAATTTAGCTTTTTATCAGCCAATCTCCTTCAAAATCTTATCCAATTCTACACGACAGACATCTTCATTTTCCTTCGAAAATTCCCTTCATCGTTTATTGCCCATAAAAAAAAACAGGAACATGCTTATATCAAGTGTAGATAACGCGTTGATAACTAAATCGGAGCTGACACATAAAAGTATATAGTGTGCAAGGTATAAAAACGTGTTCTGGTAATTGCTGTTTGACCATTTTACAGCGCTTTTATGCGCCCGACTCGACTATAAACAAGACCCGAAAAGGCACTCGAAAATAATACCAAAAAGAGCAGCAGCAGAGCGGGACAGAACAGAACAAAACAAGCCCAGCCAGAGTCAAGTCATGAAAAGTGCATTTAAATTGATCGCAGGGGAGAGAGAGAGAGAGAGAGAGAGAGAGAGAGAGAGAGAGAGCGAGACAGTGCTGGGTACAAAAGGACCGATGGGAGATAAAGTCAAATCAAATAGACGTAGCTAGGTGAAAATATGCAAAGTGCAATAACAAACCCAAATAATCCTCTGGCACAACAACTTAACACACACAGCACAACGGCTGGGGTGTAACAGCTGTGTGTAGAGTATACAAGTTCTATAAAGTGGGTGACTTGGGGGTACCCTGTAGGCAGGTGAAATGATTTTATATAGCTCTACACTGCTTCCGATAAATGTAAGTTAGTAACCTTTAAAAGTATGATCGTTAATTTAAAAAAAAAAAGCATGAGTCATTTTTTATAAAGGTAAATATCGTATAATATTGATCAAGAATATATATAAAGTATGAATTATGAGGAACATTAACATTAAATATAATATTGAAATATTATAAAATTCTATTGTATCCAATAGAATTATAAAAAAGTCTGTGCTGCTTGCAAAAATCTGACCTTATAGTTAAAGAATATATATACATAAATCGTTTAAGTCACATAAGAATTGCAACAATGCATAGTATATCATTTTTTTATGCTCTCTAAAATACTCTAAAATACTTTTAGTTTAATAACATATACCGATATATTTATATATATAAACCTCTTAAGAAATGCTTCAACATATCTAGAGTATATTTATATTTCATTGATCATGCTTTGCACCCCATAACTACAGGGTATGATAAAAAAAAATTCGACAGAAGCCGAAAATTGTGCACAATTCTAGCAGATTTGAAGCACATTTCAGATGCTGTGAAGAAGTCGTCAGTATAGTGCAAAACCGATTTGCATATTTTTGCAACACACACACACACACACATCCGCACACCCACACACACACACACACACACGTGGTACAGTTGTGCAAACAAGGGACAGAGGCACACATAAGTTGCATACAATAAATCTTGTGACGTCTCAAGAGAAAGACGTCACGTAGCACACAGACAAAAATGGTGGGACTTGCTTTTCCTGTTTCCTGCTTAAGTTCCTGCCCTACAACAAGCGCAACAAAGTTGTTGCTGTCTCCCCTCTCTCCTGTCTCTCTCTTGTCTCTCTCTTGTCTTGTGTTGTATGTGTGTGTCTGTAAAAATCTTTTCACCACACAGCAAGGTCCTGCCGGCTGCTGCTACAGCTGCATCCTTTGCCCTCTCTCTCTCTCTCTCTCTCTCTCTCTGTCAACCACTCAGGGTACCCTTTGCCCTCGCCAGCTGACGAAGAAAAATTGTAGCGTGTTCAGAGGAAAATTGTCAAGTAAACGAGTGCGGCTATTACCGAAATGAAAACGAAAATGAAAACGAGAATGAGAACGGGAATGAGAAGGAGAAGGAGAATGGGAAAGAGAAAGAGAACGTGAGAGAAACTGTAAAGAAAATCGAGCTCATCGTGCATGTAAAATATTATCGTGTGTCTGTCACACACTACGGTGTCTCCATAATGAGCCACAGTACCCGCTGGCACCGCTGGCACCACCGACTCCACTGACTCCATCGCCGGTGGCAACCGGAGCAGACTGGATTTATATGCATGCGGTGTAGAGCACAGCTTTAGCATCGTGTATCTGAGGAGGATTTAAGCTGATGCAGTCAACAAGGTATTTAGTGGGATTGCAATGGGAATGGACATAGAAGTTGCTGAAAGTGGGATAAACGAGAGAGTAGAAAAAAGAAGGAGGTAAAGAATTCTTATTGCAATAGAAACTGGGTTATATTGCAGCAACTTTGTCAATTTATTCAATTATTCAAAATGCTTAAGTACGCATCTCTATATTTATAATATATCTTGAGAGTACTTCTATATCTGTATAAAATTTAAATATCTCCAAATATTACAGAAACTTCTATATGATTTTTAAGTCTTGGAAATTTACAAAGCAGTTTTATTATTTATAATTAATTATATATTTATTATATGTATTCCTAGACAATTTCCTATCTATATTTTTTCTACGGAACCTTTTGAAAACTACAAGAATTTTGCTTTGAAATTTTACTAAACATTTTAAAAATGTAGAATATCCCAATATACTTTAAAATAAGAATTGTTTGCTGAAATTTAAGCTCTTTCTATCAATAGGAACTTAAGATATGTACTTGTAGTAGTAGCATTCCTTATGAAGGTGTCTTCTCTTTTTTATGCAATACGATCTTGTTTATTAAAAGAACTTTACATTAACTAACATATTTCCAATTTAAAGTTTTTTTTTTCCAATCCATTTTATTAGATCATATAGCAGTCTTTAAAGTACCAATTATAGCGTCTATAGCCAATGGTACACTGTACCAATTTGTACCAATTTTCAATACAAACTGTGCTCAGTCACTCCTTCTCTCTCTCTTCCCCTCTCTCTCTTTCTCTCCCTCGCTGTTGCCCACCGCAACCGCAACCGTGTAGCTGCCATTAGCCTTGGCAGCCTGAAGAGCCACCCGCTCCTTCTCATCCTCGAGCAGTGAAGCCACCAGGCGAGCAGAGATTCAGTCGCTCCTGCAATCCCCTCCTGCCTGCACTTGGCCTGCTGCTCGTCTCCTTTCGTCTTGTTGCCTTTTGTCACTGCTGCGAATGGGGTAAATGGGGTAAATGGGCAAATAACGATATGTTTGCATGCGGCGGTGTCAATATGGTAACAAGGAGCACCCCATGAAATGGAGCAGAGCGAAGTGAGGCTGATTTATATATATTCGTGAATACATATGGCGCCAGCGGAAAAAGGTGCTGCATAGTGGGCGGAGGCAGCAGCAATGGCGGCGTCTGTTTCTGTGTGTGTGGGCAAACAAAATTGGGAAGAACAAAGAAACAAAGACGAAAACAGACAGACAACAAGACAAACATGAAAATTGTTATTATTATTGTTGTTCTTGTTGTTGTTGTTGTGCCAATAACGTGGGAAAGACAAACGTCTTTGGGGCACAAGATAAACAGCAACAATGTGCAACATTTTGCTGACAACATGTGTGTGCACTTTAAAGCTTTAAGATTGTTGCAACAGGGGGAGGGGAAAGGGAAGAGGAAGGGCTGTGCCGCCTGTGGAGCTCATTGCGAATGCATACTTCATAAATCCTTGTCATAACTTTGCTATCAACTTGCCACAAAAGCGTTAAGAACTTCGAGAGATAGACAGAGAGAGAGAGGAAGAGAGGGAGGCGTCGCTTTCTGCATGTTGCGCATACGCCACGTTGGCTCCCAATTGCAATTTTTATGCTGCCACCACGCCCACAATACTATTTATTGTTCATTTATATGCAGTGTCCCGTGCCAAGTATCACAAAATAGATGATAGCCCAACGATAAGACACACACTCTCTCGCACGATGATGATAGATATAACGACAAGGATTAGAAGACATAAAAACGTCGATGTCTATGAGACTGAAACTTGGCGGATCGAGTTTGACTTTTATTGCCTATGGAATTATGGGAAAAGTAGTTTAAAAAGCATAAGAGAAAAACGGAAGAGGTGTGGAAAGGAATAAAAACTCAGCACAGTTTAAGCTCAACGAAACTGGGTCAGTTAGAGGTCTAAAAAAAATATATAAAATATTCTAGCAGCTTTTTTTAAAGCGCAAAAAATTTAAAAACAAAATGACACTGTTCTTAAGTTCTTATCAAATATTTATTCATAAATTTCTACATTTATTTACCTGCAAAGAAGACTTCACACTGCTTTTTAATTTCTCTGTAATTTCTACACAAAAACACATAACGCGCTTGTAATTGGGAACAAAGCGGTACAAGGTTCTCTAACTGTAAGTGTAACGCTTCAATTAGCATTTTTAAATCAAGAGCCTTAAGCCTGCCACGCCCCCCCAGCCGGCAAAATTCTTCAGCAAACCGGAAATATTTTAATTTCCGCTTTGGCCTTTTTTTTTTTTTTTCTGCCTGTCTCTGTAATTCTCTTTTTATTTTTGTTTCTTGCTCTCTGAGTAGGCGCAACTTTCGTGTCGGCTTTTTAATTGCACAAATGTTCTCGTAGCTTTTATTTTATTCTACATTAAATAAAAAGTAAATACTTTAAGCGTTTGGACAAACAGCCGCCCCGTCAGCAGCAGCAGGGGGGAGGAAAAAGAACGGGAAGGAAAAAAATTTGCATAAAATGTTTTAATTCCAGTAGGTTGCCCCCTGCTCTCATTCCCTTCCCTTTTCGCTGCGCCTGCCAACGGAACTGACATTTTAAAGATGTCCCATATTTCCCATGCCATTCGCGCTCTTAATTGAATTGTTTAATGGAGTCTTACGAGCGGGAGGGGGAGGGGGAGAGAGTGAAAAATCAAAACGGCGTAAAATAAAGCGAATGCGGGTCGAACAGCAGCAGCCCCCCTTCTCCCTCTTGGATTCCCTCCTCTCCTGCTGTGTATCCTTTAATTTAACGCCACTTTGCAGGCATAAAAAACGCAAAGACAACAAATTGTCGCCATTGGTCAGAGAGAGAAAGAAAGAGAGAGTGAGAGAGAGGAGAGAAAGCCAGCGAAAGGCGGAAAAAATGTGGTAGGCGGCGAAAGGCAGCCTAAAACAGAGAAAGGTAAAGCTGGCACATTATTATCAACATCATCAACATCATTATCATCCTCAGCTGACGACGTTGCGTTGTTATCTTATCAGCCTCATTCAAGCTGCGCCCCCCCCCCCCCCTCTCTCACCTGTTCCAGGCTTGGACAGGTTGCCCGCCGATTTTATGCTTCCCTCGTTCGACTCGTTCGATGCGAAACTTTTGCACTTTGACCCACCAAATGGGCAAAAGTTAAATCTAGTCGCATTTACTGGGCTTAAGAGGGGTAGGAGAGGGGGGAGCTCCTCCTCACCCCTCGCTATGCTAGTCAATACAGTTGGGGATTATAGAGACCAGATTTGCTCTGCAAAAACGCATCACAGTCAGCTGTCAAAATATTTTGCGCTCTACGAAGTTTTTTTTTTTTTCTACCCCCTACTACCCTATAGACCAGTCCTAAGCGCAGCATTGTCCGTTCCGCAGTCACGTTTTAAAGCAAAGTTTTTCTAAGGGGGGGGACAAATTACATTTGTCAAATTTGCCAAAAATATTGGAGATAATGTGACAGTGGAAAAAGAAACGTGTGAGTCGAATCTATTGAAAATCTCACGTATTTTGCAAGTGTGTTTACCAACACTGCAAATTAATGTTATTAATTTCTGCCAATGCAACACTGCATTGGAGTTGCCTTCGATAAATTTCGATTATTATATTTAATTTAGCTGGGATGTCTCATTTAGGATGCCTCAGTACTGCAAAATACCATATATTTTCCATATTTTTCACAATATGTCTCAAAAACACTTTTAAAATAATTTTTAATGCTTAATTTAACTTATCTAATAGATTTCTAGCAAAAATGGAGTATTTTATTTTTTTCAAAAAAATTTGAAATTTTTTAAGAGGGTAGCATGCAAAATTAGGTAAAATTTTTAAAGTTTTAAATTCACAAAATTTTGATAGAAACCAAAAAGGAATTTAAACCATGAATAAATTGATATTAATAACTAAAATCGCATTATTTTTGGCAAAGTTAGATGTATTGGAAGCTTCCAAAGATGTGAAAAAGGAAGTGTAGATTTACTAGTAGTATAATTGTCTACTTTATGACTTTACTTAGCTTGAAATGAATGCGGGTATCTCGATTCCAGTTCTACTTTAGCTGCACACAAAGGAAGCTTATGGCTGCACGCAAAGTGCATTTAACTTTTCAGCATGCCTCTCTCTCTGTCTCTCTCTTTCTCTCTCTGTCTCTCTCCCTTTCTGCCTCACAGTGTTTGCTGTGCCTGTGAAAACAGCAACAGTTTGGCCAATTGGCAATGCAAAGCAAAGCAAACAGGGCCGAGAGCAGAACAACAATTACACTAACTGCCAACCCCATCAAAGTTGTTTCTGCAATGTCAGCAGAGATAGAGAGGGAGACAGAGAGTGTGTGAGAGAGTGAGAGAGAGAGAGAGGAAGCAGGACAGTAGCTTGGTCCGTCAGTGGACTCAGTGGAGCGTGCCTGTGAGCAGTTAAAGCCGCTTTAAGCTACCATTCTGGCCAGGAAAATGCGTGTTTGGGTCAGGCCTCACTTCTCGTTCCATCATCCTCGTCATCATCATCGAAGTTCATAATAATTTTCAGCAATTTCCCCTGCCAAACCCCCCTCGAGGGACACATTTTCCGTTTTCACACACAATTTTCCAAAGGGGCCAAGTGTCTCTTGTAAGTTTTTCAGATTTGTCCCAGTCCTAACCTGAGTCCCCCCCCACATCCTCCTATGTTGTTGTTTTGCTTGGCCTTCGTCGAGGCATTATTATGCTTATTGGCGCATATGGAGCACGTATTATGATGCTGTATATATGTAGTAGTTTTCCTGGCGACAGACCTGAAAATGTTGGAGTACGATTTCGCAGCTCAGTGTGTGTGTCCTGGCTAAGCCCTTCTCTATGGCTGCTACGTGTGTGTTTCACATTGTTCCACAGAGTGCTAAGCTTACTCCATAGTATAATATAATAGTAAAATACATTTATCTGCCCGTGTCTGTATTTGTATTTGTATTTGTATTTGTGTTGGTATATCGTCTGCAAATGTAAGCCCAGACTCGCATGCTAAATGAGTCAACAATTAGTACGTCTATAAAGTAAGCTTTGCCAGCAGAATAAAAGAGAATTTCCAGAAAATATAACAAAACTGAGGTAAGGCTTAAGCTCTGTATCTTCAAAGGCGCTAGCATGGAGGATCCATATTTTTAGAAAATTTAAAAGGCATAATATTTTACTACATAATAAATCTAGGGTCCAAATCATGAATAAAATGCCATCTTCTATGACAATCCAACGATTTTTAACGAAGTTATAAGATTTTGATATCCGGGTGGGGTCTTACAAGGAGGAAGCTTGGCCGGGCAGAATACATGGAAGGTACTAAATTTTTGAAAATTATAAATTCACAATATTTTAATGCAGAATTAATCTAAAAGTCAAATAATGAACAAAATGCCATCTCCCATGAAAATCGGATGATTTTTGAGGAAGTTATGAAATTTTGAAGTCCGGGTAGGGTCTCACAAGTGAGAAGCATGACCAGGTAGCAGCATGATAGGTACTTAATTTTTGAAAATTCTAGATTATTAATATTTTAATGAGGAATTAATCTAAAAGTCAAATAAGGAATAAAAAGCCCTTTTCCATGAAAATCTAAACATTTTTGACGATGTTATGAGATTTTGAAGTTTGAATGGGGTCTCACAAGTGGAAAGCATTACCAAGTAGCAGCATGGAAGGTACTAAATTTTTGAAAATTCTGGACACACAATATTTTAATGCAGGATTTATCTAGGAGTCAAATAATGAAGAAAATGTCATCTCCCATGAAAATCAGATAATTTTTGTTGAAGTTATGAAATTTTGAGGTCCAGGTGGGTTCTTACAAGGAGGTAGCTTGGCCGACCAGAATACATGGAAGGTACTTAATTTTTGAAATTTCTAGATTCACAATATTTTAATGCAGAATTAATCTAGGAGTCAAATCATGAACAAAATGCCATTTCACATGAAAATCTAAACATTTTTGACGATGTTATGAGATTTTGAAGTTTGAATGTGAGAACAAGCGGAAAGCATTACCAGGTAGCAGCATAGAAGGTACTTAATTTTTGAAAATTCTGGGCACTTAATATTTTAATGCAGAATTTATCTAGGAGTCAAATAATGAACAAAATGCGTTCTCCCATGAAAATCTGATAATTTTTGACGATGTTATGAGATTTTGAAGTCCGGGTAGGGTCCCACTAGGAGGTAGCTTGGCTTGGAGGAATACATGGATGGGACTATATTTTTGAAAATTTTAGATGCACAATATTTTGATGCAGAATTGATCTTGGACTCAAATAATGAACAAAATGCCATATCCCATGAAAATCTGATAATTTTTGACGAAGTTCTGAGATTTTGAAGTCCAGGTGTGGTCTCAAAAGTGGGAAGCGTGACCCGGTGGCAGCATGAATGATACTAAATTTTTGAAAATTCTAGACTCAATATTTTGATGCAAAATTTATCTAAAAGTCAAATAATGAAAAAGAAGCCATCTCCCATGAAAATCTGTTGATTTTTGACGAAGTTATGAAAGATTGAAGTTGGGGTAGGGTCTCTCAAAGGGGTAGCAAGGGAAGGCAGAAGCATGTAAGGTCCAAACGTGGCAGAAGAACGTTTAATTTCTTATTTATAATACAAATATTATTTTAAAAGTTGTATACAGTTAAAAGATGATTTGATTAGCTGTAATTAAATTATTAGAATAGGAATTCCCTTTAAACAAAACATATGTAGCTTACTCAGAATACTTAGAGTATTTAAATCTATCGTAAAGTCAGAGAATAAAAATATATGCATTATTACAAACCTGACCCACTAAAATTGTCGTTTATGTGTCTGATGACACAATAAGCAAATAAAGTGCAACTAATTAATGTCATAACGCGCATTAAAGTAGAAAAAAAAAAACAATTTAATCAAAATAAAAATAAAAACTAGCCAAAAAAGAGCTAAAAAGAGGCTATAACTAGCGATGTAATGCGATAAATACGATGGTTCGCATTGCGTTGCTTTGGCTGAGACAATTACAAATGCAAACGGTAGCTACAACAACAACAAAAGAGACGGCAACAGTAGCAACAAAAGAGACGGCAACAACAACAACAAAAGCAACAATAAGCTAAACTTACTTTCATTTGACAGCTGACGCTTCATAATTTGTTTAACGTGTCTGCCCTGAGCTTAATACGTAAAGCAAACAGAAGACACAGCAAGTGAGAGAGAGAGAGACAGCGAGAGGGAGCGTGGGAGCGAGTGAGGGCGATGTAGCCGGCGAGTAACTTCTAAAATGAAAAGTGTTAAAACTTTTACTTTCAACGCTTTTTGTGTAACTTCGAGTGGTCCAAACGGGGCAAGCCGGCAAAGCGAACCGGTACCCCTAGTCGACACACCCCTCCCCCTCCTTCCTGTACCCCTCTACCTCTATGACAAGCCGAATCCGATTCGGAGACCCATACCCATACCCATTGCCCATGCCATGTAAATGGGCCCTTTAAAGAGCGAAAGAGCGAGCCAGTTGAGGCAACAAGTCAACAAGTGGCGCCGTGCGGGTAATTATATTGTGGTCACGTTCACATCAGGCATCTGCTTAAGCTCACATGTGTGTGTGTGTCTGTGTGTGTGTGTGTTACACTTTAATGTAGATCTACAAAGAGAGAGAGAAGAGAGGGAAAGACCTGAAAGATACTGCTAAAATTTCACAAGTTCACAAGAAGTGTCGCTGCTCTCTCGCTATAATTATACAATTTATAGATTAAAATTCAATATGGTACACTACAATGTGGTACACTGTGATATGGTACGCTGCAATATGGTACACTGCAATATGGTACATTGCTATAGTACAACATGATAACATATGCTTAAATAGATGAGGAAATCACACGCAAAAATACGATTTAATTCGATTTAGTACAATACGATTTGGTACAATACAATTTGGTACAATACGATATGGTACAATACGATAAATATTGTAAAGCCTCTTTAATAATTCTCAATGAAGTAATAATGTGATACAATATTATTTGCTGCGGTATAATAAGCTACGATATGGTATAATGCGATCAAATGTGGTACAATACAAAATGGTACAATGTGACATGTGTTATGTATGCTTTATTGGTAATCGTTTATGAAGCAATCTTGTTATACGATATTATGCGGTATAATAAGATGCGATGCATTGTGGTACAATATAATAGGATATGGTACAAAACGATATTTGTTAATAAGCTCAGAAAGTATATATTATGATATATTGTAGTACAATACGATCTGAAGCGGTACTTACTATACAAATTGGTACAACAGTGTACAGTATGCACTTTCAGAATTTATCAATGTACCATTTGCAATGTTTTAGTGTACAAAATGGTACAAAACGATACACGGCTGTTAGCTTAATTATACTAGTTTATCTTATATTTATGGTACAATTGAAGCTTGCTTTTGATTCGAATTCGCCTAGGCATATAGGCAGCTATATCAATAATGCATATAGAGCAGATGTACCCTACATACTACCCGTATAAACCAACTGCAACCCACAACTTGCTATAGATGCGCCACAATTATTCAAATGGCAACAATTAGACAGCTGCTTGTGGCACGTGGCACGTTTGCAGCTCTAAAGCTTCGGTACATTATCCAACTATCTGTAGACAGTATCTATACACATATATTTATATATATACGTATCTCTGTATCTTTGTATCTGCCTGCACATCTGCTAAATTAGCTTGCTAATACTGCCTAATGACAGACGCCGCCGTCGCTGTGGCACCACAAAAGGCCGTGTAGGCCATTGTGAACTGCGGCATTATTAATTTAAATAGCATGTCGGCCAGGTAAATACACAGGTAACACACAGGTAAATGCACGCCAGCTCCAGTCTGAGATACAAAACGAAGCTCACAGATACGCAATGCGATTTGCCGTGGTATTTGCTGCGTGTCTATGGCAGTTTCAAATTTCGTACAACAACAACAATGGGTACAACTAACACTAATACTACAACAATAAGTGGGCATTTCACACATTGCCCCGTTGATTATTTGATAAGCTCGACGACAGTGTGCCCAGCCCCAAGCAAAGTTCAACTCGGAACCATCGCGTGTCGCATGAAGTTGCGTTTTGTCCACGCTTTGTTTGCTTTAGAACAACACGAACTAGTTCGCCAACTGAACCAGCTAACTGATTCCGTTGTGAAGTATTTAAGATTAGAAAATTTCGATCTAGAAAGGGAATAGCTTAAAAGCAACAAAGAGAAATAAAATAATTTTTATTTATTTTCTTTTATTCTGTTAAAATTTTGTATATTTAATCATAAGTTTATTAGATAATTCCTTAAGCTAAAGTCTAGTATAATTTAATGAAGTTTTCAATAGTTTTCTTAGCTCATAGTCTGCGCCTCTCAGGGCGTAACTTTTCCGTTTATAAACACATCTTTGCCAATTCGCATGCTGTCCAACAATTGTTATTAAAATCTGTCGACTGTTTCTTTAGACCTGATTGTTGTCGCCTCGTCTATTGTTTGCACAAATTGCTCTTTATGCAATATAACATCTATATAAGGCTGATATATGTTATATACTATATATACATATAACTTCCAACTGCCTAATTTGTTGACTCGGCCTAGGCACATGATTTTTTTTTTTTTTTTTTTTGCATGCTCCATGACTTTGCATCTATTCTAAACTGTCTCCCATTTCCACTCTCCAGTTGCCACAAGCTCATTTATCATTTTCGCAGTGTGGCAAACAAATAAAACACGCTCAAAACGCTCATTTGTTGTCATTTGTCTCCTGTTTTTTTTTTTTTATTTTGTTTTTCTTTTGTTTTAATATTTTGTGAAATTAATTTAAGCAGATGATACAATAAGTTGGGGCAGGCAGATCGCTTTTTGCAATTACAATTTGGTGTAGCAGAGTAAATACGTTTCAGGCTGGATGCTTTGCAGCTTATAAACAAAACAGTTGCCCTGCCTAACTAACCGCAAACTGCTCAAGTTGAAGTCAGCAAACTTTGCCTAACGCGGCGTGTGACCCTGCTAGGGACAGAGGAGTGGGAGGGGCACTCAAGCCACTTGCTGAAAATCTAATAATGGCCAAGACGTTCTCTCCCTCTGCGCTTCGTCAACTTAAGCCAAAGTTGAGTAGTTCATGAAGAAAGGCAAGCAGACAGACAGACAGACAGACGGAGACAGACAGACTGGGAGACAGACAGACAGAGGAACAGACAGTCAGTCAGTTAGACAGGCTGCCTGCAAGACAATTCCCACGCTGTGCCTAAAGAGAGAGAGAGAGAGGCAGAGAGAGCGAACATGACCGCGTACAAACCGCAGGACACGCTGCCTGCCAGTAACCCGCGTACTCCTCCCCCCCTGGACACATTTATGGCCTGGTTTTAACTGCCGGCATATTTATCAATGAGGTCGGGCCGCCTTTAAGTATTATTAATAGTGCGGTTTAGCCCGCAGTTCCGCAGTTATTGCGGCCTCATAACAATTGCGCCAAATTGCGTCTCGTTTATCATTTATCACAGCGAAAAAAAAACGAAAGAAAAAAAAATCAATGCATTTTATGAACGCGCTACGCGAGAACAAACAATCAAATGCTAATTTCCAATGCAATCAACAGCAACAACAATAAATTCTCCGAGCTGGAGACTGAGACAAAGGCGAGAATCTTGTAAAGAAGCGGCCCAGCGAGCGAAATCTTAAATAAGATCTCGCGGTGGCGTATACGTAATCTTGCGCACGCCTCGAATTACTTTCGGCTTGAAATGTTTCCTTATCTATGGCTCAGCTGGTTGGGTGCTCTATAAATGCATAGTTTAATCTATCTAAGAGTAAGAAAAATAAATTTACAGTGTATACATCAGCTGAAAAATATAAAATTAAAGACAAGAATTGTTAAAAAAAAATAAAAAAAAAAGCAAATAAATATAAATAATGCTATACAAATTATTACAGAGCATCTGCAAGTCCTGCAGTAGCTCCTAAAATTTCACAAAAATTATAAATAAATACCTTAGCTACTCTAGCGGCTGTTTTTTGGAAAACTTACTGTCAGTCGAGCATACCCGCTCTCTAGTTTGCATATTTTGCTGCCGCTGCTTTCGTTCTACATAATTCGCATAATAATTTTGCTCATTTGAAACGTGTTGGCCAGACAAATGCTGACAGACTGCCAGACTGCCAGATAGCCAGACATGCCTTAAGGCTACAGACACACACGCACACAGACAGTGACACAATCACACACACACAGATACTCAGCTATTTTGAGAGGCAGCTTAACAATAGGAAGTCGCTCGTTCTGCTCGGACAACGACAACACGGGAAGCTGCTCGTCTAATTGCATCGTTTCGAATTTCGCGTATTACATAACGCAGAACGCACACACACACACAGCACACACTCATGGATATACACACACACAGAAACACACACACACAGATACACAACACAAGCAAACAAAGCGCGTAGCAGACTCTCAGTTAGCTCAGGTATCTGCTGCACTTTAAAAATCATTTAAGTGTGAAGGAGTTAAAGCAAAGTATCTATAATAATAGAATACTTAAGTTTAAAGAGGAAAATAGCTAAGAAAAATATATATGAGAATTTGAAACGCTCTCAGATATGCCAATAATTAATCTCTAAGCCGCCTGTCAGAAGTTTACAACTTTGGCAACGACATCATTAATCCTTAAACTTTTAAGATATGAGATATGGTTAGAATACTTAGAATCTTACATAGAAAAACTCTTAAGAGCAGTAAAAAACTATGAAAGCTTGCAAAGTATAATAAAAGAGTAATAATAATATAATAAAAAATTAATAAACAGAAAGGAAAAAGCATGAAAAAATAATAAATAATAATAAAAAATATAATAGTAAAATTTTAATAGCTCTTAAGTAATACACTAAACTTTTATAACTTGCAAAATATAATTAAAGTGTAATAATAATATAATAATAAATAAATAAATCAATAAAAAGAAAACTGCTCAAAGTAGTATAATTAATATATCAAATACAGCCAAGAATATTGAAAAAACTTCTCTAAAAAACCAATTGAAAATTGCAATTAATATTTCCCCCTTTTTTTTATTCATTGACTTTGCTTGATGGTGCGAAATTTATCAGGAAAATTCCATTAACTGTTTCGGCAGAATCAGCTGCAGGCAGGCAGGGTAATAAACAGAATTCTAGCTGTGAAAGCGAAACCGAAACGCTTCAAAAAAAAGGAAGATAATAAAGAAAATAGAATACAAAACAAACTATGAAAACAATGTGTGCGTGTGTGTGGGTGTGGAAAATGAGCGGCAGATGCAGTTGTCGCGGCAGCTGGAAAAACAACTGAGAGGAAAATTGTTCGTGTGGGCGATTGCGTGTCACACAGTGCGTATGATTAATGCTGCCGCATATTTAATCATTTTTCATGGGCGGCAGAAACAGAGAGAAAGAGAGAGAGAGAGAGGGAGAAGAAGTAGCACAAGATGTGCCAAATTTGCTGTGGAAAAACAAAGGGAAATGTGGAAAAGCGAGAGGGGATACGGAGGCATCGAAAAATCCAATGAAATTTAAGAAACTTCGCTGTCCAGTTTTGTGGACTGTGGCAGGGGCAGAGGCCCAGAGGGACACACACACACACAGCGGCAGCAGCGAGTGCAACTGACAAAATCTACAACAGGCTACAAGTGCCACGCCCATGCCCGATGGGAGGCAGGCGGAGCAAACAAAAAAGGCAAACTAAAACTAAACTCATTTAACTTTTGCCGTATTTTGTTGGCGTTTTACCTGCCTCAGCCACACACAGAGAGAGAGAGAGGGGGGGAGACAGAGAGAGAGAGGCAACAACTGCAAACAACAACAACAACAATGGCAGCAGGAGACAACAAACAAGTGTTATCAAAATGTCATTCATTCAAATACGTAGCAAGGGGGCCAAGGATCGCTGGCTTCAACTGTCTCCCCCGCATCTCCCCCTGCCTGCTCCTGCACTTCTCCATTGTTGATTCTCATTACACAATTCGCTTTCCTCTCTCTCTCTCCCTCTTTGCAGTTCCCGCCGTCGACAGCAGCACCAGCAGCAGCAGCAGCAGCATCAGCGCATCCTCCACAATTGTCACGGTCTCGGTCACACCGAGCAGCCTCAGTGCCAGCGCATCCTCCTCCTCCAGCAGCAGCATCAGCAGCAGCACCGAATCGCTGCTGGAGCAGCAGCAGCCGCAAGGTAAGCATCCTTATCGCCATCCACGACGCTTTTGCCGCTTTACCAATCCGCGTTCCAATTGTTTATACTACCCACAGGGCAATGCCTGCTCGACGGCCTCTGGGTGCCCGAGACGACGGCCCAGTGCGAGAAGCAGACAAGCTGCCGCGCCATCCAGCGCACTGGACACTGTTGTCCCGATTATAAATGCGGTAAGTGCAGTTATGCAAATGGCCAGCGGTGTATTTCTCTCTCTCTCTCTCTCTCTCTCTCTCTGTCTGCATTTCTAACGTTTTTTTTTTCTTTTTTATCGTAGATTGCGAAAAGGATGGCAAAACCTATGCGAATGGTTATAAATTGGTCGATCCGGATACGCCATGCAGGGTCTGCTACTGCAAGGGTAAGTGTGCCAGAAAAAATGGGGGTAGCCTAACTACTGCAATCTGCTATAAAGTGTAGATCAGCTCGGGAAGATTAGAAAAAAAGCTATGATTTTTATTCTACCTTAATAATTTATTTTATTTTTTATTTTATTTTACCTTAATAATTTTTCCTTATTTAAACTTACTTTAAATTTTGGCTTAAATTTTGTCCGTGCAGTCTCTATATAGTCAGGTACAACATAATTTTAACAAATATAGTCTCTTATAAAATGCAGATTAGTTTGATTGAGTTTAAATTAAGAAATCTTAAGTTTCTTTTTCTCTTAGAATATTCTTCCATTTTTTTTTTAATTTGCTTGAGTTTTTAATCTTAAAAAAAAAAAAAAAAACGGCAGTTAGTTAAGTTTTCCCGGTTTTTTTAAAGTGTAGCTCAGATAGGTTAGGTTAGAATCGTATTTCTTAGCATTCTTAAGTGTTGTGGATCCCAAAGTTGCCTAGTTTCAGTTTCCAGCATTGAATTCTAGCCAGCTTTAAGATTTCTTTTCTTCAAGATTTTTAATAATAATAAACATAATAAATAAATAAAAATAGTTATTTGATTGAATTTCCTAATTTCGATTAAATTTTAAATTTGACTATATTTTAAATAATTCTGGGATGAATTCCAATTGCTTTAAATGCAAATTTCTCCAGCTACTGCTTCTGTATATTGTTTTAAAATTTCTATAAATTAGCATACTATATAGATAAAGTTAATTTGCATACAATACCGTTAATTGTAGCAATTATTGACTAGATAATAATGGGGATTAGCATTTTAATATGTGTTTTTAAATTTTACAACGCTTTCAACTGCACTTTAAGGTAGTGTATACATTTAACTATCTAGTTAGGATCTATAAACTATTGTGTATGCATTTAACTAATCTAAGTAGGAAGTATAAGCCGTATTGTAAATCTTCATATCATACACTTCGATTAAAGAGACCTCCTTCAATCCGTATTGCAGGTGGGGAGATTGTCTGCAGTTCGGTCACCTGTTACCACCGCGACGACTGCATGCCCAAGTACCTACCCGGCATCTGCTGTCCGCAGTATGACAATTGCCCAAGTGAGTAATATAGCGGAAGCTGCGCACTTGAAGTGTGATTAATCCTACTCCTACTCCTCCTCCTGGTTTAGTTCTCGACAATAATCCACCCCTGGCAAGCGAGTCGAGCAGTTCGGCGCCGACAACCGCAAAGCCTGCACCGCTGGCACCGCCAGCTGGCTACAATTGGAACATAACCATCAAGGAGATAACCAAGCCCACGGAGATACGCATCACGGATGACAATCACAAGGTCAAGCAGGCGATACCTACACGCAAAGTGCCTCAAACTGAGGCGCCAACAACAGCAGCAGCAGCATCAAACACATCAGCAACAACTGCGGCAGCATCAGATGCAACAATTGAGAGCAGCACAGCAACAGTTGCTGCTGCAACAACAGAAGCACCGCCGGCACCAACAGCAGCAGCAGCAGCAGCAGGTGAAAGCACCGCAGCAACAGCAATCGACACGCCAGCAACACCAATCGCAGTTGCGCTGCTTAGCCAAGACACAAACCAAAAAGCACTTCCAGTCAACGGCAGCAGCAGCGGCGTCGGCAGCGGCGAAAGCTTAAAGCTCATCGCATCGGTGGGCTACATAGACCAACCGGGCGGAGCACAGCAGAAACCGCTGGTCACCTACAACGCAGACGGACTGCAGCCGCTGGCCGAGAATGATCCCAGCAAGGTGAACATCAAGCGGGAGTACACAACGGAAGGTGTGCCCAGCGAGACATTATCGGTTGGTTCCAGTTCCATATACATTCAAAATGGGTTCGTCGATAATGTTGTTGCTGCTCCCGAGCTGGAACCAGAGACAGCGGCCAGCAATAGTATCTATCACATCATATCGACCACGGAGGGACCCAACAGTAGTGGCAGCAGCAGCAGCTCCAGCACAGAGCATTCGGTGAGCACCGATGGTCCAGGGATGAGCTCAACCCTTGGCTATGAGAATAATACGGCTGCAGTGGAGCTCAGCACAGAGGGATTGGCCAATGAATTGATGGCTTCGAGTACCACACAGACTGTGCATCACATGGAGGAAGATGATGTGCCACAGGTGGAGTCAAATCCTGCATATCCCTCGTTGCCCGAGGATGACTTCAGTTTGCGTGATGTGAATTTTCCCCTAGTCGAACTGGAGGACATTGTGGAGGTGGAGAACAAGGATGAGCAGCGCAGCATTGCCAGCACCGCCTTTGAGCGGGACAACAACAAGCGCACCAAGCATGTGACCGAAAGCATCCTGGATGCCAGTGGCGGAGGCAGCGGGAGTGGCATGGGCGACACGGAAATCCTGCAATCTTTGGCATCCACAACCGAAAATACGCTGAGCCAGGCCTTCTCCTCCCCCTCCTCCTCCTCCGTCAGTCAGGGTAAGGTGCCGCTGATGTACAGTGCCGAGGACAGTTCCGACGAGACACGCATACAGAACATCAGTGAGCTGGCCAAGATCACTCGCAATCAGAACGAGAATGAGACAAGCGCCGAATTGGAGAGCGGCAGTGGCAGCGGCATCGGCATTGGCGACGATTTGCGTGAACCGACAACGCCAACAGCACGACGTCTGCCAACACTGGATATCGATGAGCTCGGCTCGGGCGCTGGTCAGGCACAGGGGCCGGCAGAGGATCCCAAGGCAGATGCCGAGAGTCTTAAGCTAGATGAGGGGCAGGAGATTGATGCCGCCAAGGCGACGGCACGTATCGAGAAAAGTTTGGTGGAACACGGGGTTACGGGGGCCGCCGGTCTATCCCTCGAACGTCTCCTGCTGCAGCGAATATATTGATCCAACTGATCAGGAATAGCACAACAAATTGTTTGGTGTATATACATACATATTATATATTTACTATATAAATCGTAGCAGAGCTGTAATTATCCAATCGCCATCGCAATTACAACGTCGTCCGTGAATTGCAATTACAGTTGCTAATTAAGCGATTAATTAAGCTAATTATTTCTGCATTACTCAAGTTACATATTTAAGTGCAAGCAAACTCGCGTCATTTTTAAAAAACACACACACACACACACATGCACACTCAAGAAACGGCCATGTTTGAATTAGAGTTGAGCGCCGGCATCGATATACATGCATAGATAGTTATTTAAGCGAGCATCGATAGGCATCGATCAAGCAGCATCGATAACATTCAAACAGCAATGTGAGCAGAAAAGTCTTAATGTTTAAGTAGCCAGAAACGAGAAGAACATTAACATTAAAAAAATAAACATTGATAGTTTTCATAGACTGCAAATTACCAATTTAATGCAAAACTACTCAAGCGATATGCGATTAATTAAAACTTGAATTTATACACATATACGAACATAAATATCGATAAACCTAGTTAAGTGAAAAAACATACTCTAGCAAGAATTACGTGAGTGCGTGTATGTGTTTGAAGCGGCAGGATAAAAACGATATGCTGGGCTCCCCAAATGCAATAAATATACATATATTTTTTATTTCTCCAACTACTATTTGCACAGTGTGTGTGTGTAAAATAATTGTCTAGTTTTATTCTAATTTATTCTCATACAAATTACCAAACATGTTGATACTTTAAGAACGAAAAAATAAGAAAAAAAAAAACAGAAAAGAAGAAAAAAAATATATTTCACATTGCCACGCCCACAAAAAAACACCCACATTAGGCGCCCATAAAAATGAAAATGAAGAAAGATTATTAAACGATTTATTTAATATTTAATTTATTGCATGAAACATGTGTGAAGAGAAGAATTCTTCCGACTTTCTCTAGTGATGTGTTTTCGTAATGCAAATCATATTATAGTCCTGTTCGATTTGAAAAGCTTTTAAGTTTAGACTGAGTATTGAAAGTTTTAATTTAAAGCAATTATTTTTACTATTATTTATAAACTATTATTGATAATAAAGGAATAATACGAATGCCGCTTGAAAACGTGTCAAAAGTGCAGTCATTTCTATTTAGTTAGTTCAAGCTGGAAAATATGATGAGAAGAAGAAATCTATGAATTTTTAAGGCGCGCAAAACATCGTTAGCTCTGTAAGGCATAAAATATTGCACAATTTTAATAATATAGATATGTATGGTATATCGAAAGTACTTTAACTAGCGTAAATCTAGAATCAAGTTCATTTTTTCAAGTCTACGAAATAATAATAAAAGTGTAAAAGAAAATAAAGAGAAGTGTTTCACTGGGCGCAGAGAGAGAGAGAGAGAGCGAGAGAGAGGTTAAGGATGATGAGAGCAATTGCGCAAGAGCCGCACCCACAACAACAACAACAACAACAAGAGGAGTAGCGTATTTTCTCATTAAATATGCAAGTGCATGCGGCGGCAATTACCAACAAATTAAATGAACAAAACAAAACGAAACGAAACGTAGACAACAAACATCACGACGTCGACAGCGACAATTGTTGCATCACAGCAGCAGAGGCAGCGAGAGAGGCAGAGGCAGAGGCAGCGACAGAGGCAGAGGCAGAGGCAGCTGTTGCCACAACAGCAACAAAAAGCCACTTGGGTTACAGGCAAAAATAACAACAACAAAAGCAGCAGCAGCGCGATTAACTATATTGAACTGTACTGCACATTAAAGAGAGTGTGTGAGAGCATGAAGAGAGAGCGCGGGGGCAGGCAACTTCGGCTTATGTAACAAGGTTGCGGAGGAGCGAACTTTTTTGATTCATTTCGTATGCGCCGCGGGATCTTCGCCAGAGAAAGTGTTTGCGGCTTTTGTCTATTGCGACTTCGTCTTCTTCGTCGTCTTCGTTTTTGCCGTTAGACGCAACCCCAGCTGCGCTCGCTTTCAGTCGGACTGGTTTGTAGGAGCACTTTCGCTTTCAGCACGCTCAGAGAAGGGTAAGCAAAAGTCGCATATTTAATACTTAAATAGTTTTTGTATTTTTTTTCTCTTATTTTCTTTTTTTAAACTTAACAAAGGCAATTTCCAAAAAATTCTGCCCGCGCTTTAGTTGCGTCCGATCTGATCGACCTGCGATTGCAGATTGTTAATCACCTCGGAGGGCACCGTATCGCCCAAGATATCGAAGAGATTGATCCGCTGATTGCCGGGTATCTGCTCGTAGGCGCCCAGCTCGATGCCCTCCTGCACGTTCTGTATCTGCGCATCCTTCGGTATCAGCAGCGTCTGCTGCGCCTGCCGTATGGCCTCGTTCGTGTAGGCAGCGCCCTCTCGCGTCTGTGGCTTGCACTGTACGCACAGCACGGCGAGCAGCAGAGAGCAGAGAGCAAAGAAGATTCTCATTTTGATTGTGAACTGCAAATGCGCAAAAGAGAACATACATACATAGGTTAATTAGTAAAGCAGAGCACTCTCTTAAGCGCGCGATAATCGACTCCGATAATTCGATAATTCACTGCAAACGTCGACGACTTACCTGGCGCGTATGCTTTGTTGTAATGCTTCGGCTGCGCTGGCGCCATGCGCATTTTATACGCGCTCGCCCCCATGCGCACTGGAAGCGGTCTGCGCCTGGAAAGCGCACACACATTTCGCCTGTTCATTTCTGGTTTTTGCAGCCACAAAATAAAACAAAAAAAAAATAAAATAATTGGGAAAAAAAATAAAATTCAAAACTTTACCATTACATGTGCGACCCAATAAAAAGTCGATTATTTTTAGAGCAGGCCGCATCATAAACAAAATATTATTATTACTACTCGACTCGGACAGTTGTCCACTTCTTCTTCGAAGGTTAGAGCGCAACAGAAATGTCAAGAGGCGCTTAACCTTCCACGCAACGCATCGCATCGCTGCTTCCAGTTTGGACAAAAGCGGTTGATCAGGTGGTGCCCCTCAAGTGGCGGTGGGCATTGCTATCTGGTTCATTAATGACCGCAGGCCAGGCCCGAGTATTAATAAAGTTTAACAATTGCGCGAGCGGCATGAGGAGCCGAATTGTAATTTTTTTTTTTTTTTTTGCCTTTTTGCGTAAGTTGACGACGACGAGTGACACCAAAACGAGGCATAAAAAAACACGCAGTCAAAACGCAAATCTTGTCTCGTCTTTTGGCTAACGCAGCATATCAATATTAATTATTAAACGATTAGTTTAGGGTATTTATCATGTGTTGCGCAAGAGATATGTTACATGATCAGATAACAATTTCACTATTTGTGTGCGCATCTTGGCAACGTATAGTTAACGATGTTTTTCGTATTTGAATTACGCGCCGTATTTAAAATTTCTAGCTAACGATAACAAATCGATAACAGGTTATCAGCAGTATGCTGAGAACTCGCAACAAGTTGGCAGCGCGATGGCGACATCGATATATCGTTTACGATATTTTGGTGCATCACTAATTTAGTTGTGGCCACCACAATTAGTTAGCGATTTATTTTTTTAAAAACCTTAATTATTTCCTTATAAAAGTAAAGTGTTTATTAAATAAACTAAAATAATTCGCTCAACCCAATTAATTGCGTTAAGCAATAACAAACTGTAGACTTCGGGTGCTACACGTGAATCAGATAAAGCACAACAAAAACGCCGCAACGAAACGCACGTGTGCGCGACGAAGATGGAAGCAGAGAACGGCGAGGGGCAGGTGCAGGTTCATCTAAAAACCAAACAAGAAATGTGAGTATAGAAAAGTATAGTATTATAAATGATAAATTGTTAATAACTTGCATCGATTCACCTAGCTATGCTGTGCCAGATGTTCCATATGCTATCGAAGGTAGCGTTTCCACTACGGAACTGAATACATTTCTGAATGCGCTGCTACAGCGGAATAAGGAATCGGATAAAGATAACATTGACTTTGATTTTCTGGTCTTTGATGAGTATCTGCGTGGTCGGCTGTGTGATCATTTGCGCGAGAAGGCCATTAGCTTTGAGGATGCCATTGAAATCGAGTATGTTGAGAGATTTCCGGCACCGGAACCACAGGATTGCCTCCTGCACGATGATTGGGTGTCCGCAGTGAAGGCATGCGGCAATTGGATTCTGACTGGCTGCTACGATAACACCATCAACATGTGGACCAACAAGGGCAAGCACAAGCTCACCATACCTGGCCACACGGCGCCCATTAAGGCAGTCGACTGGATTTCACTGGACAAGGATAACGGTCGCTTTGTGTCCACGTCACAGGATCAGACTGCAATGATATGGCAGTGGAACATCGACTCGAATGCCGTGGAGTGTATATCTGTGTGCAAGGGACATGAACGCGGCGTCGATAGCGTCAGTGTGAGCCCGGATGCGCAGCGTTTCGCCACTGGTTCCTGGGACACGATGCTGAAAGTGTGGTCCGCCGAGCTGGAAGATTCTGCAGACGCTGCTAGCTCATCGAAGCGTGCCAAGGAGAATGGTGTCAGGGTAAGCAAGTAATCTCCCACTATATTTCTTTGTCTTCATCATCTTTATCCACTCCATAACAGACACCAAAGCTGACGCTACAGGGTCATCGTGAGAGCATTTCGGCCGTGCAGTGGATGGACACCAGCACGCTACTCACTGGCAGCTGGGATCACACGCTCAAGGTGTGGGATCTGAGTCTGGAGGGTATCAAAACGGAAATATCCACAAACAAGTCCATTTTTGATGCCAGCTACTCCAGCCTGAATCGTCTCATTGTCACCGCATCGGCTGACAAGAATCTGCGCCTGTACGACTCACGCACAAATCGTAGGTCTAACTTGCAGTAGTATAAAGGAATTTATAATGATATGGATGCATTTTTCCATATTTTCAGAGGGCTCTGTGGTGCGTAACACGTACTTGGGTCACAACGCCTGGGTACAATCGGTAATGTGGTCCACCACGGAGGAGTTCCTCTTCGTTTCGGGATCCTATGATAATCAGAATAAGCTGTGGGATTGCAGAAGTCCCAAGGCGCCGCTCTACGATCTGCTGGGTCATGGTGAGAAGGTTCTGGACATCGACTGGTCGAATCCAAAATATATTGTTTCTGGCGGTGCCGATAATACTGTGCGTGTTTTTAAATCGCGCAAGGCAACTGTCGAGAATATGGAAACAAAGTAACAATTCTGACATATAAACAATTTATTAATTATTAACTGTTAGACTCCTCTAAGTTTAAATAAAATGTATATTTTTGCTTCAAAACAATCGAATGAATCGAATCTCTAATTTTTGCACAGTTTGCCGGCGATATATTGCACACGCAACTCACGCACAACTATCGATAACAAACACTGAATCGATATTACTTTTGACAACAAAAGAAACATCAAAAGCGGCCGACCGCTTGTCTGCCTGCCCGACGACGACGACACAAGATTTAACAATTTGTGCAAAATAAAATACGTATTTACTTAGCATAAAAAGAAACAGGCCGAAAGCGCTTAACAAAAGTGTAAAGTGCAGCGATCAAAGAACCCACAAAACAAAAAGAAAAGAAAACAACGCGGCCGACTAGTGCGACAAAGATTCAAGAGAGACGTCCAGAGAGAGAGAGAGTGTGAGAGAGAGAGAGCGCGACACAGGCAGGGAGCAAGCAGAACAGAATTTTGCAGTGTTTTCGCGACGTAAAAGTAATCAAATAATTGTTGCAAAAGGTGCGTATTGTACAATTAACCCCGTGCAGTTCTTTGTCTCAACAAATCGACACTGTGTTGTCGTATTAAATTGTGCAATCATGCGGCTGGCATGTCGAGGCGACAGAAGCAGCGGCGGCGACTGCGATAGCAATACCAGCGACAGCAGCAGCGGCAGCAGCAGCGACGGCGGCAACAACGGCACAACGTTTTGCAAATGTCTGCGGCGTTGAGTTGATTGATTTTTAACTGCAGCCGCGTGCAAGCAACAAATTGATACATGCTTAAAGCATGCGGAATAACGCTAAAATTAAACACACACACACACACGCGCATCGCCGCTTTGTCATGGCCAATGGCAAACTCCACTCGCTGCCGCGCCGCTGTCGCTGCAGCAGCAGCAGCGTTTGCCAAAATGGCCGCTTGCCCTGCAGAAGCAGCGGCGCGGCGCTCCGGTGATTAAATTTAATCCGTTTAATAGATGATTGCGGTGGCATGAGTTTTTGTTTTGGCCTCTACATTTTGCAGCCTCGTTCGGCCTGTTTTCGTGTTCTTTTTCTGCTCGCTAAAAAACGGGTCAAGGACCTGTCAGTGATGAAAACTCAGCGACAACGATTCGAGCCGAATGAACCGAATCCCGATGTGGTTCGTTTCTAAATTTGAGTCACCTGAGTGACCACAATAAATATAAATAATGAAGAAATATATAAGAAAAGCAAAAAAAGAGTATCGACTGGCTGCACTCGTTCGCTCTATTAGAAATTATTTCATAATAAATTGTAATAAATTACTTATAACAAATTCCCCTCTCTACCCCTGCAGCCCTTCCAGTAACTAAGGAGACACACACACACAGGGAAAGGAAAAGTCTGTAAGCAGCATCATGTCTTCTACTCCAGCAGCGGCGTCTGGTGCCGGCAGCAGCGCAACTAGCTCCAGCGTTGCAGCCACATCCAGCGCCAGCTCCTCCAGCAGCACTGCCTCCAGCAATCAGAGCACAATTACCGGCACACCGGGTCGCAGCGGACGCGGTGGTGGTGCCAATACGAATGGTGGCACAGGCACAGGCGGCAATACTGCCGCCTCTGGTAGCAACAATTCCAATTCGACGGCAACCAGCGATGAGCCACGCAAGGATACCAAGTCAACGCCAAGAATATCCAAAGCATTGGGCACCTCGGCCAAGCGTATACAAAAAGAGTTGGCCGAAATCACACTGGATCCGCCGCCCAATTGTAGTGCCGGCCCCAAGGGGGATAATCTCTACGAATGGGTATCGACTATTTTGGGACCACCTGGTTCGGTTTACGAGGGTGGCGTCTTCTTCCTCGACATACACTTCTCGCCCGAGTATCCGTTCAAGCCGCCCAAAGTCACGTTCCGCACACGCATCTATCACTGCAATATCAATAGCCAGGGCGTCATTTGTCTGGACATATTGAAGGACAATTGGTCGCCGGCGCTGACCATATCAAAAGTTTTACTCTCGATTTGTTCCCTGCTCACAGATTGCAATCCTGGTGGGTACACAAGAGTCTCCCACTCTCTCTTGGAATAGTATTAATCTATTGATGTTCTGTTCTTATAGCTGATCCTCTGGTTGGCAGCATTGCCACGCAATATTTGCAAAATCGCGAGGAGCATGATCGAATTGCGCGTCTTTGGACAAAGCGGTAAGTATTCCCATGGCCAGTTGTGATCTCTATCTTATCCTATTTTTTTTGGACTCCACTAGGTACGCAACATGATGCGCAAGTCTCAGCATTATCCACGTACCACACGCTGCAACAAGAAACGAAAATTCGCAAATTATAAATATATATTATAAAGTACGCTAACTATTAACTTAATGACATAACAAGAACAACAACAACAACAACAGCAAAACAAACACAAACAGGAGATATGCAGCCGCAAATAATTGAAAAACATTCAACACATTCACATAATGATAATCTCCATTTCCCTCTCTCTATGTACTTCCCCCACACACATTATAGACACACGCACAACACAACACACATCCACACACACCTGCACGCACACTCAGCAAGAGCTCATGCATTTTTATGTGTTTAAAATCAGTTGCATGTATTAGTTGGGTTCCAAATTTCAATTGTTTAAGAAACAGAACAAAACACAAGCCGACAAAAATAAAAACATTTATCAACACATCATTCAACTAAACTAATCAACAACATAAATAAATAAATAATAATACTTATAATAATTATAAATACCATTAGTTTACATTACGAGTATATATATATATATATGTACTTTATATATATATATCTATATATCTGTACAGTGTTAAGTCAAAATGGAGCAAACACAAGCCAGGCCTGTTTTAGTAGATATACTTAAACTAACGCATAGAACATCAACAACAACAACAAACAAACGTCAGGGGGCAGCAATTTTCATAATTTTAACACCAACCAGAGATGATATAACTTACCAGAAGAAAGAATTAAAAGACTCGATGTATAAACGAATTACAATATAATAATGTATACAGAAAGAAATTAAGACAAACCGAAAAATTTTCCAAATTATGTAGAAAAACAATTTTTGTGTTATTTATAAAGAAAGTTCTACGAATTAGTTTTTCATTTAATGTGATATCTGTAAGCCACAAATTTGTCTTCTTTTTTTTTTTGGCTATTTTCGTGCTGTAAAAATTTTGTATTAAAATGAAATCGAAAAAAGATATGTACGACTGCGACATTTGCGTGGTATTTTAACAAACAAAAACGAAAAAGAAAACAAACATGATAACTAAGAAAACCAAGAAAAAACCAACAAAAACTTCCTATTATTTTGTAGTTGTAATGACTCAGTAAAAAAAAGAGAAAGATAAGAAAAATAAAATAAACAATAAGAGTTTACGAGGAGGAGAACTTGAATAAAAACGAAATAAAGGAAAATTATTTAAAAATGTAAAGTAAAACGAAGTTCTTAAGTATATTTTCAAATAATTTCAGAGAAATTTATTTGTTATTTAATGTATATTTCAGTTTATATAAAATATGTTTGACATTCATTACCATTTAGCAAACTATGGAGAAGACACCGAAACCCCTCCCGCCCCCGACCCCGCGCACACACACACGTGACTGGCATACACGAAACAATATTTCTCTATGTATATGCGTATGTATAACTGTAACATATATATATATATATATATATATAGTATATCATTTTCCCCCTTATAGATACATGCCGTTGACCAGAAAATCGGCCTCCTGGGAATAGGGTGTCTTGCCGCCCAGTCTCCTGGCCCTGCGTCCCACTGTGCGCATGCGACAGCCAATGAGAATGGCCAGTGCCGCCGTGACGAGCAGGCCCAGCGACAGGGATAGCACAGCGCCACCAGGACGCTCCGAATGCCCATCATGATCCCGGAACTCAAGCGCCAGATTCTCATGTATCATCTTGTACTGCTCGTGCACCGGCGCCACCGGCACAGGCAATGCGGGAGGCGGCAACTGTTGCTGCTGCTGCTGCTGCTTGTTCTGCTCCAGCGCCAGCTCTATGGGATCTTTGCCAGCCTTTGCTTTGGTTTTCTTGTGCTTGCGCTGTTTCTGGACAAAATGCGAGATTAGCTGAATGACGAGCAATTTGTGTGGCAACTCACCTTTTTGGGCGGCTCAGTGGACTTCTCCTCCTCGTAGTCATCGTAATCCTCTTCAGCGGGCGGATTCTTGCCATGTGTGGGCGCTGCATTCAACACGGGCAGCATAGGCTGCTGCTGTTGGGCTGGCGGCACCGCACCGGCAGGAGGAGGTGGCACAAAGTTTTGTTGCTGCTGTTGCACAGCAATTTGCGCCGGCGGCGGTGGCGGTGCTGCTGCTGCCACTTGCGGCCAGTTGACCACGCTCGTTTGTTGTGGCACGCTCACAATTTGCTGCTCCTGTTGTTGTTGTGGCGCCAATTGCTGCTGCTGCTGCTGCTGTGGTGGCGTCAAATAGATGCCCGTGCGTGGCATAGACATGCCATACACTGCTCCTCCTGCGGCATTGTTGGTGTAGGTCGCTGCCGACTGCGGTTGTGCCTGCCCTGGCATCGGCCCCTGACCCAGCACCTGCCCCTGGGGCTGCTGTTGCTGCAACTGGAGCCCGCCTTTGTGACTGAAGATGCGACTGCCGACGAGCTGTTCATCTGTCAAGGAAGCGAATGGTTAAGCGCACGACTAATTGAATTAATTACGAGTAGACGCCGATAAGAGCACAACAACAACAACCACAACAGTCAACACACACACACACACACTCGTAAATCAATTCCAACTGACGCGTATCCCATTACAACAATGAAAACTGACGCGGCTAATTGCAATTTTCCCAGCAGCCCGCAGCCAATTGCCGACTGACCAATGTCAGACAGCAGGAGAGGGGGAGGCAGGCTGGGAGTGAGTGGCAGGCAGAGGAAGCAAGTGAAGCTTGCGTGCTCTTTGACTGCAATTTATGTGCTAATATCACACAGGCAGCTCCGCAGCCTTCTTTGTCTCGTGTGGCAAGCTGCATGTTGCAAGTTCTGTTCTCACTCATTTTTCGTACAAATCTTTCAACAATTTTTCTTTGAAAATTGCCTTGAGGCGGGACGATTAGCTCGATGAGAACTAAGAACTGAGACAGAGTTCTTGGCAAAAAGACAAAGGGCAACTATACAGGAATAGTTTGGATGTGTTTGGATTATAATGTAGATGTTTTAAGTAAAGTTTCGTTACTTAATCAAGAAAATGAAATTATAATGTATTTCTTAAATTAAAATAAAAGGCAGCTTAGTTAAGAGCATTTTGAAAAATGCTGAAAAACTTCAGTGGAAACTGTCTGCTTGTAGAATTCTTGTAGATATACATATATAACTTTATGAAATTGGATCTTCATTCTTTAATATTGTATTAAGAAGATGTTAAAAGAAATATTTATAAAAAATAAGGAGTACTTTTGATAAAGATATACATAATAATAGGTTCATACGACATAAGAAAATGTTATATTATTAAACAACTTGAATTTCAATTATATATCATCATTTAGAAATATAAAATATCAATATATCTTTCTTCTCTAATTTTATAAAAGAAATTATATGAACTGTATTAATAATATATTCAATTTTAGATTTTCCTTTTAAATAAAATAAATTAAATTACTCTATAAGTCAAATAAAGTTAAAGATATTTAGAAATATACCCAGAATATTTTTGTATAAAGTTTGCTGCCTTTATAGTGTATATTTATTTTCGATATAAAAAGCTATGGTACTATATATAATTGTAAATAGCGCTATATAGACAATTTTCCTCTCTTATCTTCAGTCATGACAAATCACAAGGGACAAGCAACAATCAGACAATATTTACCCGTGTTCAGTAGTTCGCCCTGCTGCTGCTGTTGTTGTTGTTGCTGCTGCAACTGTTGCTGCTGTGACTCTGCAATCATTTTGCGATTAGCCCAAGCGGCAGCATCCTCACGATTGTTAACCATGGGCGGCGGTGGAGGTGGTGGCGGTGGGGGACCCAATACAACAACATGTTGCTGCTGTTGTTGCTGCTGTTGCTGCTGTTGCTGCTGTGTCTGCAACTGTTGCTGCAGTGGCGGCACGGGCGGAAACTGTTCCACGTTGTTGTTGTTGGCTTTGGTGGCTGCGGAGGCGACCGCATTGCACTGGAAAAAGTGAAAACAAAAGTGTGATTAGGGTTGGGCTTGCGAAAGGGGTAACGAGAGGGCGTGGCAACTCACTTCCGGTCCCTCGTCGCTGCCATCTTCGCACTGGGGAATGCCGTCGCAGGCATTGTAGACGGCAATGCACTCGCCCGAGTGGCAGCTGAACTGGAAGCGGCCGCAGTGCGCAACGGAAGCGGGAGCTGCAGGGGGGAAGAGGAAGAGAACCGGAAATGAGAAAGTTGTCAGCGCATTTGCATAAATCGCGCGCACTTACCGCTTGGCGCTGCTGCTGCCGCTCCTTGCACCGCCGACTGTGCCACACTTGCTGTGGGCGTGGCAGAGGCAGATACCGCTGCCACTATGGCCGCGGCAGCGGGCTTGTCACGCTGCACATCCAGCCGCAGCTTGAGATTGCTCAACTCCCACTCCTGCTGCGACACATTCTGGCTGGGTATGTGCGGCAGCTGGGGGCGTGGCGTGCTCGCCGGCACCTCCGCCTGGCTGCGCACCTGCGGCGTCAGCACGGCGCTCGTGTAGTTCGCATGCCGCGTGAACTTGCAGTGGAAATTCTCGGGCGGACCGCACTCGAAGAGATAGCAATAGCCACCGGCCTTGCGCTCAAAGATATACACATCGCAGGAGTCCGTTTCGCAGCACAGTCGCTCGCATTCCTCCAGCGTGTCCAGCTCCAGGCCCTGCAGATACTTGCCCCCAATGGCCTGGGATTCCCCAGTGCGTATGATCGTGTTCTTGTGCACATCGAAGTGGCCTGGAAGTGGGAGAATTAGCAGCTGCTCCTCCTGCTCCTCTCCCCAACCTACCTATGCAGATCTCCAGATCCATGCGTTTGGTCAGACGATGCGACGTCTCCCCATCGTATTCCGGTTGAGCAGCGACGATGTGCAGCAGCCACAGCAGCAGCAGCAGAGGCAGCAGCTGCGCTGTCAACAGTTTCCAACACATTTTCCGCACTATGAAAAGGGGGCGTGTCTTGGCAATAGGGGGGCCTGGCGTGTTTACAATCTGATACGCTTATTGATTTTTTCAGTGTAGTTTTTACACTCTAAATTTATACTCGTATTTTTTCTTAACTTTTTCACAGTGCACAAGCTAAAAGTGCCTCAATTAACACATATTTTAGCTTTTTTTCTAGCTTAATTTATAAAATATATTTATTTTTTTTGTTTATTTTATTCTTTAGCGGAAAATCTCTTAGCAGTTGCGAAAGTAAACCAATGGAAAATGCGAAGAAAATCCAACTGCGTGGTAGATGTGTGTAGCAACCCTTAAGGCAAAAGCTCACGAGCTTTTTACAACAGCTGTAAAGGAAAGAGAATGAGAGAGGAAGAGACACTGGAAGATAGAGAGAGCTTTTATGAAGAAGCTCAGCTTTGCTGAGAGAGCTTTTAAAGCGTGCTCAAACAGATCAAGGACTAGTTAATATAAACAAAAAAGTGAAAATAAACAAGTGGATATGGCTACAGTCGAACGCCCGACAGTAGGATACCCTTCTCCCAATTTTTAAAATCCGTTACAAACGTGTAACCACACTCATAATTTCAAACAGAAATTTTGCACAAATCTTTCCACTACATATAGCTTTCTCGCTCACACTCACACAGCGACGCACGTTAAGAGTGACGTCACCGTCGGCGTCAACTACTGAAAGCAGCGCGCAGGCTGCTGCTCGTACATTTGTACTGAAAACGTTGACTTGAATAACTTCTGTGTTATTAGTCCGATCGGATTGTAATTTGGGGGATATGTTCATATGGCATTTAGCATTATACATACCAAAGCAGAACTTTCTAAGTTTAATACTTTGCTTAATAATCGTAAATTACCGATTTGCGGGGGCGGTGGGCGTGGCATCGAACATTTAACATAAACTTCACCTGCCTCTTATATATAGGAACTTCCATTCCAAATTTGGTGTCTCTAGCTTTTTTAATAGCTGAGATCCGTTCCCTCATACAGACGGACAGACGGACAGACGGACAGACGGACAGACAGACGGACATGTCTCAATCGACTCGGCTAGTGATCCTGAGCAAGAATATATATACTTTGTGGGGTCTGCCACGCCTCCTTATGCCTGTTACATACATTGCACAAAGTTAGTATACCCTTTTTTGACCATTTTCAATGGTCGAAGGGTATAAAAATATTTATAACAAGAAAGCAAGGCTACCTTCGGCTTGCCGAAGGTTTTATACCCTTGCAGTTGAACACAGCTATATGTAATAGTACTCAGATTTTTATAAAATTGCAACAGGTACCTTCATTAGGCCGATCGTTGATCGTTATAAGTTATAAAACTTCGATTTTGATGAAACTTTATTATTAAGGACATACTTAGATTTGGATGTGGTAAGCCTGATAGCTATATCTTGAAATATAAAGAAAATCGACCGATAGGCTCCATGACAGCTGTTCGATATATCAGTCCAATCTGGCCCGTTCCGACTTATTTAATGAAGGCAGAATTAAGAAGCTTGTGAGCCAACTTTTATGAAGATAGCTCAATAACTGGGGGACTAATTTGCGTTGCAACAGACAGACGGACTGACTGATTGTTCCTATAACAGCTATAGAATATAAACGTCTGAGATATTTAAATGGAAAAATAAGGGCGGGTTACTGTATAACATTAAAAAGTATTGATAATGTGCGGTATTTCCAAGAACAAAACAGGTTTGCATACAAAAACCCTAATTTCAGCCGATTGTTCCTATGGCAGCTATATGTTATAGTGGTCCGATTTTGATACAATTTTGACAGCACATTAGGAACGTAATAAGAATAAGATTTGCCAAATCTTGTTGCAATATCTTGAAAAACAACAAAAATCGGCCGATAGTTTCTATGACAGCTATACGATATATCGGTCCAATCTGGCTCGTTCCGACTTATTTACAGCTCGCAGCAATAAGAAGCTTATATGTCAAGTTTCATGAAGATAGCTCAAAAACTGAGAGACTAGTTTGCGTTGCAACAGACGGACGGACGGACGGACGGACGGACGGACGGACGGACGGACAGACGGACATCCATTTTTGGACTCCTCTGTTTATGCTGATTCAGAATATATATACTTTATAGGGTCGGAGATGTCTCCTAAGGTGCGTTGCAAACTTCTGGCTAAAATTAATATACCCTCTGCAAGGGTATAAAAATGTATATATTATTATTTTTATTAATTTTCTTTATTTTGGTGTTCAAACATTTATTTGGAGCAACATATCGATAGCTCATATGTTAACTAAAGAATATCGTTGTAAAAAGTGTGACCATAGCCTGCTTCTACAACATTTTTAAAACAAAAACTTGTATTTTAGGATAATAGCTTATCTGTCTTATATTAAGTTTCCCTTCCAGCAAAAGCTCCCTAAAAGCTCTCTCTAATTTCTTGCACTCTCTCGCGCTTCCATTGCAACATATGTTTAACCTTATGTTCGACTTTCAACCCTAACCTTGCAGACCTTGTGCTACAAAAACAACAACAACAACAACAACAACTGCTCACAGGATGTGCAGCTCCCCCTTTTCCTACTCTACGCCCCTGGTTCAAGCGACTTGTTCCGTGTTTAAACAGATTTTAACTGCAAACATGTAGCAGGCAGGCATATTTACAATGAAAATCAATAAAAGCTCTCGTACCTTTATCTTTCTCTTTTTTTTGTGCTGCTCTTTTTGCAGGCTTTAATAAATAATTCAACTGCGGTTGCGATGGCGTGTGGCATGGGAACAGGCGTGTTGGATAGATTAGAGGTATAGGACAGGCAATGAGATTGTAGATACATTTTTAATGGACTGTAGAGGGGGTTGCAAATACACATAGCTATACACACTTGTTTTGAACGTGGAGGAATGGAAATGTCAATAAATAAATGAGAAGACTACCATCTATTCAAAGACTAGACTAGATTGTTTTACAATCTGTTTAAAAATTGTTTGTGAGTAAGGGTCCCCCCTGTACATTTTTCAGAAATTTTTTTTCTTAAAAATTGTAAATCGCCATCTTTTACTTTTAATCGATTGCGGAGGTCAAAATTAGTATAAAACAAGTGTTTAAAACTGTTTTGGACGATACTTAATTTTTGGCCAAAAATCATGTCAAAGTCGACTAAAAATTTGACATGTAACACCCTCGACAGAACCACTATCCTCACTTTCCTCACTTCATAACTTTCTTCAAGGGATTTTCTTCGGGTAAAACATTTTGTTCATGGTTTTAGTTCTAGAATAGAATGGCTTTATAGTTTAAGCAATTTAAAATATTAAAAAAATTTGATTTTGGTAAGGGTCCCCCCTGTAAATTTTTCAAAATTTTTTTTTCTTAAAAATTTTAAATCGCCAGCTTTTACTTTTAATCAATTGTGGAGGTCAGAATTAGTATAAAACAAGTGTTTAAACTTGTTTTAGAGGCTACTTAATTTTTGGCCAAAAATCATGTCAAAGTCGACTAAAAATTTGACATGTAAGACCCTCGACAAGACCAGTATCCCAACTTTCCTCACTTCATAACTTTCTTAAAAATCAAGCGATTTTCTTCGGGTAAAGCATTTTATTCATGGTTTTAGATCTAGAATAGAATGACTTTAAAGTTTTAGCAATTTAAAAAATTAAAAAAAATTTTTTTTTTTGTAATTTTGGTAAGGGTCCCCCCTGTAAAATTTTCAGAAATTTTTATTCTCAAAAATTTTAAATCGTCAGCTTTTACTTTTAATCAATTGTGGAGGTCAAAATTAGTATAAAACAAGTGTTTAAACTTGTTTTAGAGGCTACTTAATTTTTGGCCAAAAATCATGTCAAAGTCGACCAAAAATTTTACATGCAAGACACTTGACAGGACCAGAATCCTTACTTTCCTCACTTCATAACTTTCTTAAAAATCAAGGGATTTTCTTCGGGTAAAGCGTTTTATTTGTGGTTTTAGTTCTAGAATAGAATAGCTTTATAGTTGAAGCAATTTAAAAAATTAAAAAAAAAATTTTTTTGTAATTTTGGTAAGGGTCCCCCCTGTAAAGTTTTCAGACATTTTTTTTCTTATAAATTTTAAATCGCCAGCTTTTACTTTTAATCAATTGTGGAGGTCAACATTAGTATAAAACAAGTGTTTAACATTGTTTTGAAGGATACTTAATTTTTGGCCAAAAATCATATCAAAGTCGACTAAAAATTTGACATGTAAGACCCTTGACAGGACCAGTATCCTCACTTTCCTCACTTCATAACTTTCTTAAAAATTAAGCGATTTTCTTCGAGTAAAGCATTTTATTCTTGGTTTTAGCTCTAGAATAGAATGGCTTAAAAGATTTAGCAAATTAAAAAATTAAAAAAAAAAAATTTTTGTGATTTTGGTAAGGGTCCCCCCTGTAAATTTTTCAGAAATTTTTTTTCTTAAAAATTTTAAATCGTCAGCTTTTACTTTTAATCGATTGCGGAGGTCAAAATTAGTATTAAACAAGTGTTTAAAACTGTTTTAGACGATACTTAATTTTTGGCCAAAAATCATGTCAAAGTCGACTAAAAATTTGACATGTAACACCCTTGACAGAACCAGTATCCTCACTTTCCTCACTTCATAACTTTCTTAAAAATCAAGCGATTTTCTTCGAGTAAAGCATTTTATTCTTGGTTTTAGTTATAGAATAGAATGGCTTAATAGTTTTTGCAATTTAAAAAGTTCAATATTATGTTTAAGCATAACATATTGCAGTCTCGCCCCTCGCCCCAACCCTCGTTCTCTCTTCCTGCCCTGCGCCAAAATATGCCCACGCACACACAGACACATGTGCTGCTTCTTCCCACTCCTCTCACTTCAATGGGCCGAAAATTTCTATAAATAGCAGCAGACTGCGGTCTGTAGACAACTTAACAGCGCAACTTCTGTTAATAACAGCGACTTGTACGCTCTCTCTTCTTCCTCTCTATCTCTCTCTCTTTGTGCCAACATGGCGACGCATGCGTTGCGTGAGAGTTGCAACTTTAAAACTCCAAAGTTGAATAAAGCTGAAAATGTTAATGAAAATAAAGCGATAACTGCACAAGGGGTCGCTTGCACACTCAGGCACACCCATACACACACACACACACACACACAACCTGGAGTGTATACATACTTAAACGACCCCAACGTGCAGACTGGCTACGTTTATTAAAACACCCAAGCAACAACAGCAATAACTCCCGCTCTGCAGCAACAACAACAAACAATGGCAACCCCTTTGGCAGCGAATAGGACACACAAAAAAAAAGAGATGCAACAACACTGGCAGTGGCAGCATTTGGAGCCATAAAGTGGGCAAAATGTGTGTGAACAAAAAAAAAGCATTGCATATTTCAGGGGGCGCTCCTGCTGCTTAGACACCACACTTGTGTTTGTGTGTGCCTGTGTGTGTGTGTGCGTGTGCACTCACGGTGCCAACTGCCAACAGCAGAAACGGCAGCAGCCAGCACCAACAATAAACAACAACAACAACAATGGCAACAACAACTGCAAATGAACGCTTTAAATTGCATGTGTTTGGCTGGCGGTGCGAGCGATTTTAATGCTTTTAATTTGAGCAATGGGCCGCAGGCACAGTGGGCTGCATTGTAATAATGATATGCAAATTATAAATGTTGCACATTTGGGTTAACTAATAAATAAATAGACAGGAAAATAAACTAAACAATTATTAAAAAATTCCATTAAAAGCGCAGCTTGAGTTGCTGCAATGGCATTGCCAACATAAAGCACAGTATATTTGAATGCAGCTTGAGATGCTGCAATGGCATTGCCAACACCAAGCACAGAATGTGTCAATGCATTTCCAGTATAGTTTAGTCTGCACGCGCGTTCTTTCGATTAATCGATTAATAATCGATGATCTTAGATCAAGCAAACAAGCCATGGCAACTTAATAAGCAAATCTGCTCCACAGTGCGCACTTTGCCAACTTAAGGGAGTAATTTCTTTTGCAGCAGCTTGTTGGTGTCGTGTCATTTCAGATTATAACAACAAAACAACAACAGCAACAACAACTCAAACACGCTGCAATTTGCAGTTGCATTTGGTTTTTTGTTTGAGGTTAGAAAGGATTTAATTACGCGGCGACTGCTGTCGAGCGTGCTTTAAAGTGTTTATCGATTTTGGCTTTTCATTTTTCCCAGGCGGGACAAATTGCATTAGGCATGAGCTCTGTCTGCCCCAACCTGCGAAATGGAAACTATTCCAAGTATCTAGAGAATAAAATTCAATTCTCTCTCTCTCTCTACTTCTTTTCGTTTTTCTTTTGCTGTCTACTTCGACATTTTCGCAGAAAACTTTATGACTCGCATGAGTTGTGGGTGTTGTGTTGTGTTGCTGGGCGCGCCAGGCCTCCCCAAAGCCCCAAGCTCCATAGATCCAATTGGAAATTATTTTTGTTTCAAAGTCGCCGACGCGAGCGAGCGAGCGAGCTGACGAGTTCAATAGCACGTAGGGTCGCAGTAGCGAAGGAGCAACCCTCCCAGCCACTCCCTGCCCTGCGCCGGCTAGTCCCAAGCTCGTAAAGCAAACGAAAAGGACATGTGCACGTGCAGCAGCAGCAGCGGCAGGAGCAGCGTGTGCAGCTCGTAAACGTAAATTTTTCGCATTTAGCCAAATGGAAATTCAACAGACAAGAAGCTGCCCCAGCTCCCTACACTCCCAGTCTGGACTTGAAAGCGAGACAAAGTTGCGGTCCTCCCCTCTGGCTCTACCTGCCCATCTTGAGTGACAGCTGCAGCTGTCTACACATCTCCACATCCAGAGAGAACACTGGACAGGTAATCCGCTGCTGCTGCTGCCTTCATCCCCCGTCGCACAGTGGGCCCGCTACGCTGTTTAGCTCATTTTATGATCATTTAAAATTATAATGAGTTTTATTTAAAAACAAGCAACGATTGGCAAATTTCCTTTAGCAATTGATCAAATCCATTGAGCTATGTCTTTCTCTATAGGGTATCTAACCAAGGCTTTAGTTAGGTGTTTGTCTCTATCGACACGACTGAACAAGAATATATTATGGGCTCTGACACGCCCCCTTTCGGGATGCTGTTTTCTAAGCGACTACGTCAATTCATCTCCGGCCCGCAAGCTGTCGACTTCGCCTATTCAAAACTTTGAAAAACATCAAAAGAACAAGGTAGTAAAACGGGAAAATAGACTGGAAAATACCCTGTAAAAAGTTCATTCAATTTTTTCATAGGTAAAAAACCTGATTTTTTACATCTTTTAAATGATTTAACTGAAGAAATCTTAAGATAAGAAATCTTACAAAAAGAATAAAATAAACGTTCAAGATATCGATTTTTGAGCTGCTTAAAAAAATAAGTTTATTGAAAAAGTGATAAATCTGTATCCCTTTTCACAAATACCCCTCTTTTAACTACTTACAGGGTATTACAACTCACTGAATGAATGTTGTCTCAGGCGACAAGATGGGACAAAAGCGTGTGGAACAAATTGCTAACAAGATGCGCGAGTTGTTTGCGGTTAGTGCCAGTGACAGCTGTGCGTAAATTACCGAAGGGGGTTAAGGGCACATCAGAAGATGAAATACTAGCCATAAACAGAGAGAGAAATCTGTGCTAAAATGTATATTAAAGTAGTTAATATACACAGAGATTGAAAGCCCCCTTTGAACGGCAGATAGAACGCCGCCACTGCGTAACTTTTAGCTGTCTCATAAATAAAACTTAACTTTGCGCTCACGAGCTACGTAGAACGATTTAATTTTAATTAAACCCAACGCAATAGAAATTAACATTAAGCCGCCACACAATGAAGGAGCTTAAGAAGAGAGAAGAATGTCGGTTAGGATATGAATATAGAAAGAAACCCGATATGGAAAATAAAAATTCCCATATCAAATAACTAAACTGTCTAAATGATTTGAAGAATATAAACGATATTATGACAAATTTTCCAGTATCATATAATTATATATATCATGATATCCATAATATCTAATGATATGTATATTATAATAATACTTGTTTTCTAGAAGCAGCATCATGTTGCCACAATTTACCTGCCACACACGTGTTGTTCGAGCAATGAACTTGCCACATATCGCATGATAAATTGCGAATAAAGATGCGTAAACCCGCCCCTCCCCATCTACGCCCCTGGCCCTACCCGAAACCGATGAACTGACAAACTGACCATTAATTTCGCCAGAATATGCAGAAAACAAATGAGCGTAGACAACGTCGTCGACTCTTTTGGCTGGAAGGGTTTGGAAAAGGCAGGGGCGTGGCATGGGAGGTGTCTGGGCGGTAGGTGCTTAGCATAAGGGCGCAGTAGCAGCAGCAGCAGCAGCGGCAGCAGACGTCGCGACGTGGATGCGGGCTCCAAATAGAATTAATGGCATAAAGCGAGCTTTGCCATTGTGTTTCGTCGCGTCAAGGAACCTTCAAGTGCCCCAAACGATGGCGGGTGTCGCTTCGAGGGGGCGTGTAGGTTGGGGCGTAGGTTGGGTGTATAACGGAGCAAGCCAAGTGCCAACTGTGGGTCGAAATGGCTTAGCCGCACAATAAAAGCGCAACAAGAGGCTGAAGTGTGGCAACGTTAAAAATATGTTAAGCATGCTGGAATTTTCGAGAGAGAGAAAGAGAGTGTGCTTACTGATACCCTGTAAATGGCAACGAGACAGGAAAAATCGTTTGAAAAGTGTAGTACAATTTTTTGGGAATATTTGAATATAATAAAATTGACCCAGAGTAATCTGTTCGTTTTTTTATTACTAAGTAGGGTTGCGTATCGAAATAGAAAACACGATATTAATATCGGTAAAAATATCGCATAGGATATCATATTTTTATTATCAAATATCAGAATATCGCCTTAAATATCGATATATCGATATAATATCGAGGTTTTTAAAAGCAGATTAGAAATTGAATTTTTAGCTAAACCGTTTGCAATCATAACGACTACCAACACTAACATGAAGAGCATCCTAACTTTAATTTATGTTTTTGCTTTCAAAGCTTTTATTTGTATTTTATAATAATAATAATTATATTTAACATAACGAAATGTTGTTATTTCCATTCATTATATTTAAGACTACTGAGAAATAACAATTTTGTTAATTGTTCGGGACTTAGCCGGTTTCTAAATTGCGTTTTTGTCGGCCAGCAGCAGAAAAGAGCCTCTCACTTGGTACGTAAGCTGTGTCCAGCATGCCTCATAATTTTGTTCGACCAGGAGGACGATAAAGTGGCAGCTGCACAAAATCCTCTAAAATTCTCGTCGTCAACCATTGAAAAGGATGGTCTATTTCCACTATCCAATGAGAAGTTTTTATCCAGTAACTTCGACTTGTCCCTTCCTGGAAAAGCTTCACGTGTTTGAAACTAGCACTAAGAGTTTGTTGGGTGGTCGACAGCTCTTTGGGTACATCCCTTTATGATGATATGTCATATGGGAATTCAGGTTACTGGTATTTCCTGACGTTTGTATTATCTTTTGGCAAAGTTTGCACTTTGCCAAGTTACGTCCATTTTTGGAAATTACCCCACACCTTTGCACGTTTGGTACTAATTCTATTGGGGTGCAATAATTAAATGTCATTTTATATAAATATTGCTATTAAACATAATTACGTACTTTGGCATGGCAAATCGAGATATTTATTTGTGATCCTTGCTACATTAAGTTAAAACAAAATACCGGTACAATATGAACAACGCTGAAAGTCCGATATATCGTTTATAATATCGATAATATCAAACATATCACTTAGGATTTTATATCGTATTATATCGAAATCTGAAATTCCATATCAACGATATATCGATATTGCTGTATCGATACGCATCCCTATTACTAAGCATATTCAAAATTATAATAAGAAATGATTAATTTAATTTTTTCTTAGAAATTTATGAGTTCTTATAACAGATTACTCCAAATTTTCTAATTTTCTATAATTTCCAAAGAGAATGAAATGAAGTATTAAAGATAATCTAATAAATCAGTCTATTAAAACTATAAAAACAAAATGATAGAAACAATATTTTAAATCTCAATATCAAATTTGTTATATCATTTAATTCTCCTCTTTATCTTACTATGTTATATTTAACTGTAGATCTTAACGATTTCAAAGCTTCTCAAAGGAGCATACTCTTAGCAGACCCCACCAAAAAAGCGTACAGGGTATCTATAAAGCATTGACTTTATGTTCAAAACGAGAGCAGATGCTGTGTCGCAGCCGCCGATGAACTCTTGAACTTGGCAACGACACAAAAGTTCAATGATTCTTCTTCTTTTTCATATTGAGGAGAGAAACATGCGAAAAACAAACAAACAGAACAACGGTCGAATAAAACTTAAGAGGCAAAGGGGAGGGTGGGAAAGAGAGGGGCCTAAGGACAGTGATAAAGGGTCAACGATTCCAGGCGTGTAAGGGGCGGGCTTCGTATTAAATATTTAAAATATTTATGAAAATTGCGCATACGCCGCGTGGGTCGCACACGACACTTATGCAACATAAAAAGTGAAAATGACGTATAGAGGCTGCTGCATAAATATTTGATGAGTCTCAAGATGAGAGCGAAGAAGTAGAAAAGAGAATAGCAAAAAAAACAATGAAGAGACGAGGAGGGGCCAGGGAGGCAATTATCTAGCGCCAGAGACGCCAAGACAATGCCAAATGCCAAATGGCTTAATGGCAAAAGGCAAAAGGCACACACAGCTTAGCCAAAAGAGTAGCATATAAACTATATATGTGTGTATAATATGATGCCAAGTAAGAAAGAAAGAAATGGTCGGCTGAGCGCAACAGCAGCTCATTAAAACTTAAAGCCAACGTTGTCTGACAGCGCTTAAATATTTATTTATCGATTTTCTTAAACGCTTCCGCTGACAGTTTTGACTGACAGACGTCAAATTGGTAAAAACTTATTCAGGTTCGGTTATCTATCTGCAGCCAAGAATGAGATTCGATTGGAGCCAACTAAGGCTGTTAAAGATAAAGCGGTTCTCACAGCTGTTGCTCTCGCACTGTTAGCTAACATGCCACTGTTAATTGTTAACAGTGCAGACATCCCGCTGTGTGCGCCAACAACCACCGTGCCGCTCTGGCGCGCTCTCGCTCTCTCTCTCAACTTCAACTGTTATTTTGACCCCTTTGCTTAACAGTGGCGTTGTTTTTGTCGGCGGCTCCCTTTGTTGTTGGCATTCTAAGCGTGGCCATGGCCATTGCCAATGCTCAGCAGCGTGACATTTGGCACTGTGGGATACCTGTACAGTGGCATATCGATAAGTGGAGCGATATAACTATGTAGATCTCAAAAAAATAAACATCTGCTCAAAAGAAACACAAAGAATTTAAAGTTACAGTTAGTTATGCCAATTAAAATCGAGCATAACAACAAGAAAATCAAGAGAAAGTCTGATAAAGCTCGATCTATGCGGTTGACTAAGTATAAGCTACTCAGAAAACGTTACTAAACTGCAGTGAAAGCCAAGTTTATAATACTATGTTAATTACGATTGCATAACTATTAGTTAATTAATATTCAAAACTTAAAGAAAATATTACGAGGGTCGTTTGATAAGTCCGTGACTTTTTGTATTTGCCGCGCACCTGCTCTAAATACAACACTGCTCCTGTCAGCAGTTATCGATTAACAGCTGACTGTAAAATTTTGAGAAAGCTGCGTTTTTTGGTTTGCGTTTTATAGGCATTGAAAGCAGACGATCTCGTGAATTTTAACGAAAATGGAAAAAAGTGAATTTCGTGTGCTAATTAAGCATTATTTTTTGCGTAAAAAATCCATCACCGAAACCAAGGAAAGACTTTATAAATATTATGGGGACTCTGCACCATCAATTTCAATGGTTAAGAAATGGTTTACTGAGTTCCGTTGTGGTCGTACCAGTACAAGTGATGCCGAACGTTCAGGTCGCCCAAAAGAGGTCGTCATGCCAGAAATCGTCGACAAAATCCATGGAATGATATTGGATGATCGGAGAATGAAAGTGCGTGAGGTAGCTGAGGCTGTAGGCATCTCAACTGAACGGGTACATCACATTTTACATGAATATTTGGACATGAAAAAGCTTTCCGCGCGATGGGTGCCGCGATTGCTCACACACGACCATAAGCGCAACCGTGTGACCATTTCAAAGGAGTGTTTGGCGATGTTCAACCGCAATCCAAACGAATTTTGCGCCGTTTCGTTACCGTAGACGAAACATGGATCCACCACACCACACCAGAGACCAAAGAACAATCAAGACAGTGGGTTTCTCCGGGTGAACGTGCACCAAAGAAGGCCAAGGTGGGTCTGTCGGCCAACAAGGTCATGGCCACAGTTTTTTGGGATGCACAAGGTATCATTCACATCGATTACCTTGAAAAGGGTAAAACGATCACCGGCGAATATTATTCAGAGCTTTTGGACAGATTCGATATTGATTTGAAGCAGAAACGACCGCATTTGGCGAAAAAAAGTGCTGTTCCATCAGGACAATGCACGGGTGCACACGTGTGTAGTCAGCATGGCAAAATTTCATAAATTGGGCTACGAACTGCTACCCCATCCAGCATATTCTCCAGATTTAGCCCCTGTGACTATTTTTTGTTTCCAAACATGAAGAAATGGCTCGGCGGTAAGAGATTCGGGTCAAATGAAGAGGTCATCACAGAAACAAACGACTATTTTGAGGGCCTTGAGAAAACCTATTATTTGGAAGGAATAAAAAAATTGGAAAAACGCTGGACTAAATGTATAGAGCTAAAAGGAGATTATGTTGAGAAATAAAACGCTTCTTTGACGAAAAAAATATATTTTATTCAAAAAGTCACGGACTTATCAAACGACCCTCGTAATATTATTAAATATTATTATTATAGTAATAATTATAATACATTTCAGTGCAAATATAAACTCTCAAATTGTAATTTTGCCGAGTGTATGGTATTGTTTACACTGCTCGACGGTTATTTTTATGATATTTCTTGTTTCTTCCCATACGCATATTTGTTAATTAAATTACAAACGCTTTTTGAATGAATCATGACTAAGGCAGCGTCACGTTTTAAAAATACACACAAATAGTCTCTAAGAGACTGAGTTTACGACAAGAGGCAGTACAAATATTTTGGTTCCCAAGCCGCTAGACAGGTTATAAACAAAAAACCAAAAAGGTTTCGGTATAGCATGAAAATGTGAAATGAAACCAAAAATGATCAGAATTCTGAACGAAAAATGAGATAAACGTAAAATCGGAGCACGCACACAGTGAGAGTTATGCGGGGCGGCCGGGCGTCACTTTTGTGTTAGTTACGACAGGCTAAAAAACAAAAACAATAACAGCAACTAAGTCAGCTCAGCCAAGCTCAACGCGTTAATCGCACCACGGTAAACCCAACACGGTACACACACAGCCCACAAATCAACAGTCAATCAACGCGCACAGCCCATCACGGCCCACAACCCACAGCCCACACAAAGCAGAGGAGAGCGCAGTGCAGATTAACAGCGCGAGGTCTCTCTCTCTCTCTCGCTGTACGAATGCCTGCCGGCAGGTTAACATTAACATTTTTCTGTATCTCGCTGCCTCGACTGTAGGAGAGGCTTGTGCTGGCTGCGCTCTATGCTCGCACGTCAGTTCTGTTTCAGTCGTCACACGTTGCTCACCGGCTGTGCTACTCATACGTTCTCGTCTCTCCGTGTTCTTCGCACAGTGTCGCACAGTTTGCCGCTAATAAACAAAAACAGTTTTTAAGCACAGCTCAGTTTGTCTCGTGTCGCGCGTCTGCATCGTCTCTCTCTCTCTGTTTGTGAGTGTGTGCGTGTGTGCAACTTCATAAAAAAAAAACACAAAGTGCTGCGCCCTCATTGTGCTCTCGTGCAAATGAAAATCTCCTCATTGAGCGGAAAGTCGCCGCAGAAAAGTGGGAAAAGCCTAAAAGCGCAACAAAATTGAAAAGCAGCAAGGAAGAAGAAGAAGAATTGCAAACGTAAATTGGAAATTGAAAAAAAAAATCAAAAAGCAATTAAAAAATTGCTGGAAACGTGCCAAAGTAAATAATTAAACATTTATTTGCGTAAATAATACTATATATAATGGATTTTATGATATTCTATGCGCACACTTTCTTCTTGCCCAGAACCGGAAAATAGTTTTTAGTCTTTTGAATCGTGTCGCTGGCCCAGTCAGTCGAGTCCGCATCATCATCATCATCATCATCGGCCGGTCAAGCGTTCCGGCCAGACCAGAACTGACCGGGCCGGCCTGGCTTGGCTTGGCCTGGAGAGCGTGCGCGCCCAGCAATGTGCCACCTGCCTGGTTGCTTTTGACTAGACCAGACATTGCGGCACAGAAGCTGCCACAAACTAACCGCCTGCCTGCCTGGCCAGCCGTCTGTCCATCAGTCCCTGTCTGTCTGCTATCTCCCTCTCCTCTCTTTCTCCCTCTCTTTCTCTCGCTCTGTATGTGCGTGTCGAGCTGTGGAATTTTATATGCAGCGACTGCCTCGTTTATTTCCTCCCCCCTTACCCTTTCTCTACATATTTACAACTTCATATATGAAACTGGGCTTTTTTTATTGGCAGGGAGGGTGGTCCCCCCCTCTGCTGCCCGCCGCCTCTGCCTTTTGGCTACGCATGCAGCCAAACGTAACGAAAACGCAAACTGCGCTTCACGCTTCAGGCCCAGAAGCAGTCGCAGTCGCCGTCGCACTTGCAGCATGCACAGAGGAGGAGGAGGAGACGGTAGAGCGGAGAGGGGAGTCTGTGTTGGGGGTGGGTATTTAGCTGCCTGCAGCATTAGATGCCAAGAGTTGGCAGAGGGAGGGGAGGGGGGTGGCCAGACTGCCTAACTGCAACAAATCAAACACAGCAGCTCCAAAACGCTGCCCGCATACCGTGTGCTACAGTAGAACCTGGCTAGAATGTACCCCAAAGAGCGCACTTCATAGGAAGAATATGAAAATGATATAGTGAAGACTTGATGAAGGAGAAAGCTTGGCAGGGTTATAAGAAACACTTATTATAATATTATAGTTAATATTTTTCCAAATATCTTAGAAATATATCAACAATTTACTTTCAATAATATTATGTATACGCATATCAATATAATTATATATTACTCTTTTAGAAATCTCAATTGAAGAACATTGCGTTGCTTAACTTTTATAGGAACTATGTAAAATTAGAGTTTATTTTATATTCCTTTAAAAGATAGAGGCCTAGTATGTAATTTTATACTTTAATTACATATAACATGCAATTAAAGTAATCTAAGCAAATCAAGTGTTTTAAAGATATACGTTTAATTTCCAAAACTTCAGAAAATCAAATAAAATGTAGAATATTTTCAGTTTTTTTTATTCAATATATCATTATTTAATATTATTTCCTTTCTACGGAATAACATCAATTATTCTCTTTCGATGAATGGTTTCAATTTTATTTCCCCAGTTTTTCTTTTTTCTCAACATTTTGCCTCAATAATTCCTCAATTATTCTAAAAAAAAATCCTCTAGTTCACTGTTCACCCTAGGAATTTCCTGAGAAATGCTCGTTTTGTACTTAAACTTAAGACTTTTCGAGAAAATTAGTTTAAAAAGTTTGTAAGCCAGAGAGAATTCTAATTAATAGGGAACTTCGTGCGCGCACAGTAATAATTGGGGAGTCAAAGCAGTACCAGATAAACTTTCAGAACTAAACGAAAAAAGTTGTAGAGCTATGGAAAAAGTTCTCGCTGAGCATCCTAAAAGGCTGCGAAACTTTCTTTTGTAGGCAGGTTTATCATTGGTTAGGATCGTATGTGAGTTTATGTGTGCATTGCAATTCACTTAAATAGACTCTTTTTCATCAATCGCAGACTCACTTTTTTTTAGTATCCCCCCCTCCCCCTACGATATCGCGTTTTATTGATGTTACTATTTTTTCTCAGCTTCGATTCTGTGCCGATTTCCAAGTGTGTCGTATTACATTTGTATCGTGTCTGTGTATGTGTTGTCTGGACTGCATTTTGTAACCTGGTTTTATTGCTGCCATAACATATGCCATTGCTTGTGTCTAATCACCTGTTCTTAGAGAGAGAGAGAGAGGGGGGGGAAGAGGGGGGTCTAAAGATACGCTGCAGATGCATTAAGTATTGGACACACGACGTTCACTTGAGTTGCTTCTCTTGCGGGGCTCGCCTAATCGATCGATAGTTTACAGGGTGCTGCAGCACGTTCCAGATACAAACAAAATGTATCTTAAAGTCGCCATACGCACGTCCATTCGCTCTGAAGGTAACAAGAACTCAAGAAGCAACGGTAACACACATCGCTCGTTGACCTCATCGCCAGCAGATGGTCGCCCTCAGTTGTAGTTGAGAAAAAAAGAGACGCGATTGATAGATACGCGCCACATTGTCTATTATACTATACGATACCATTATTTATTTAGTCAGTTCGCAACACGTTGACCTTCACTTCTTGGTCCGAAGAAGCCAGAGAAACATTAATTATGTTGCTGCGAATTCATTTGAAATTAAATAAACAAACAGAGATTTGAGTAAAATATAAAATAATCTCAAAAAAGTAACAATTATCTGCAGAAAGCAACAATTATTTATTATTATAAAACTGTCTCAACAAAACTGAGAAATAACGACAAACGTAACGCTCTGACAAAATTTGAGCATGTTTCAATTGCGATTTCTGCAAAAAGATTAATAAGAATGAGAAACTGCGACGTGCCAGGCATACTATATAGTATGGGCCCACTCTCTGTCTCACTCTTTCTCTTGTCAAAACGGAAATGTAAGACAAGGCGGCAGCTCGTTAAGATTGACTACACACTCAGACATCCGTCGAGGCGATGTGAAAAGTAAATACCGCACCGAATCTGTAGCAAATAGAAGGGCGAAATAGAGGAAGGTATACCAGATATATGGTAAGAGATATAATAAAAATCAGTTGGTTTCGCTTATAATTAGAAACGTTGCAGCCCATACAAATGAGCAGGGAGTAGGGACACTTAGGGAGGGGGGAGGGGCACGTCCATCTCGTGTTTGGGGGAGTGTTCCAAAGAAATCGCATTATGCATAGAATTCAGATAATTCACATTGTTTCTGCCGCGCAATGATTGATGATATTGCTGTGCTTGATACTTCAATGAAGAAGAAGCAGAAGAAGTGTGAATTTCATTTGTTTTCTAACGGCTTTTTTGGGATTTGAAAATTGAAAGAGAAGCATAGAATAATCTTTATTTTGGAATTTCTCCGAAATGGCTCTTACGATTTTAATGAAATTTTGTGTGCATAATTAAAGGGTTAAAAACTTGGCCTATATTTATTTTAAATTATTATTATGCGTATTATAACATTTTAAAATCTAAATTAAAACAAAACTCTTTAGTAACTTAACAATCCTACTAAAAATATATTTTTTAAATATACAAAATTTATTCTGCTTATCGCAAGTAACCCAAACAAACTAATCACACTATTTGTAATTTATAGCGCAGTTAGATTAGTAATCCTTACGCAGTATATCGTAAAATAATGATAAATTTCTGAATGCAAAAAAAAAAAAAAATAAAACAGAGAAAACGAGAAAATGTGTGAATAAAGTCAATGAATATGAGTAAACAAGACTAAATATGCATGATAAGCAAACATCAGAGGTATCGTATATTAATGTGACTATCAGCTATATATCATATATCTCTCTCTCTTAACTATGTCAATCAATATCAATGTTTATAAATACATTAATCTATCAACTTGTTTCTCGTGGGATTCAAGGGGATTCGCTCCTGCTGCCTGGGCTTATCAGCTGTGTGGGTTGTTGTTCCCCAAGTGCAGTCGTATAATCATTGTCCAGCTTACACAATGCTAGACACGCTCAGTCGGATGATGCATTGAACTCTAACCTAGTCAGAGGGGACTGCAACGGGGCGTATGTGTAATGTGATTGTCTGCCATGGCAACAAGATGGGAGTGATACGGGGCACATTCTGATTTTTACAGCAACTAATCGAGCAATCGAATACACTCACTCAGAGTCGTGTGAATAGCTTGTTGAGCGACGAGCGACGCGTCTTTCTGTCTGTCTCCTATGGCCTCTGCCATTGCCAGGCGACTGTCAAGCACACGATATATGTGTGTGTGTGTGTGTGAGAGTAGGTGTGTGTTTGTGTGCGGGTAACTTGCCGCATCAATAAATAAATAAACAGCTTAAGCAGTCGCACCGCAGCGTCGTGGCGTCCCGCTGCGTGCATTTTGCCTGTGTCTCGTGATTTGCTGCTCGCAACTTATGACGAATATATGAGCTGACTCCCTCTCCTCTCTCTCTCTCTTCTTCCCCCTCTCTCTCTCTCTTTCTCTATCTGGCCTGAGTAGTACCCGCACAATTTCTATTGCATTATTTATCGCGAGCATTTCTATTTATAGAGCTCGCCATATTGTACTACACAAAACTGAAGTACCCTGTAAATAAGTGAGGTTATGTGGCGTAGTGTGTGACCAGTCTGAGTACTAACGCAAAGTTAATTCTGTTTTATCGATAAGTGCACAACAATCGAAGCTGCTGTAGTTAACATTAAATAAGCAATCGATTACGATTATTTATTTATTTTATGCGATAATATTGAGACAAAACGCTGAAATAAAAATAAAAAAAATATATAAATAAAATATAATTCAAAATCAATTAATATTTCTTAGCTTTTGCTGGGTATCTGCCAGTCGTGCAGCTGTCCGTTAGCAACATGCTTTATTTTCTTTTTGATTGCCTTTCGTTTCGCATTCGATGCATTCATCTGTGCACAACACGTTGTTCTTCTATCGCATTTGATTTTGATAGACCCAAGACCCGCTCCACCCCATCCTCCTGCTCCTGCTCCTACCTTCTGTTCGCCTCTACTACCTTTGTTTCTCCTGCTCTTCCATTGTGTGCGTGTGTGCCTTTAGTTCCCAGTTCTGTTCTATGAGTTCTGCTTTGTGTGTTTATATTATCGATTAGCTCAAGAACTTTGACTTTGATAAAATGCTGCTGCTGCTGCTGCTGCTGCCGCTGCTGCACAGTTCCCGATAAGTTGTGTAAACATGTTATCGGGCCTCGAGATCGTTTGTGGCATGAGGAAATGAAATGTGTGTGTTTGTGCTGTGCTGTGTTGAGATAAGCATAGACAGTTTCTGGGAAAATCTATTCCAGATTTTCAAGCTTTGATCGTATGCGATAGATAAACAAGCAAGGTAACAGGAAGAGCTCTAATACAAGGGGGGTTTATATAGAGGGTTATCAAGCAATTTATTTCCTATTTTTGTAAAAGTTAACTATAAAGATATTGTAGTAGTAAAACAGGCAGAAGATAAGCAGAGGTAAATGGGAAATTTAGTTGCAGTCAGAGAGTTAGAGGGAGAATAAAATGCTACAGGAAATGTATAAATATATTTATTTTTAAAATTTATATTCTGTCATTATAATCTACTAAAAATATTCTATATTTTACTTTTAAAGGCACTTAGAATACCATTTGTCTCTTTTCGCGTGCTTTGCTGTCATCGAGTGCATAAATATATGTGTTTAGTATCTGGCGAGTTGAGTGTCAGATTCTACTCATAACTGAGGCCAACTGTCTGGCAATATATGTCGGCCAATACACAGGCCAATGACAAAACATGTCTATTTATAAGTCATACCTTTTCCCTGTCCCCTGCCCAGCTTGTTTCGGCTTCCCTTACGATCTCTCACACCTCTCTAGAGTGTTTTGTTTTGTTCTCAGTGTGCCCCATGACGCAATCTCACACACACACACACACACACACACACACTCACGGCAAACATACTGCGAAAACACACACAGTGCAAACAATAAATTAACCAACAAATACGAAAAATTTGCCAGGAAAAACATTTTTCCCCCTGCCCACGTTTTCTATGTCAAGTTGGCCACGACAAAGGGCAAAGTTTTTACTCTGAACTCGGCCTGGAAAACCGAAATTATCTACACATTAGATAGAGATATATGTGTAGAGGTTTTGGCCATTTTAATATGACTACACTCTCTCTCTCTCTCTCTCTCTATAGGGCAGGTCAACAAACTCTTCGGGCCTGGACAGGCCACTTGACACCACATTGAGATCGTGTATCTCGTAGGTGTTTTCACTTGTAATTATTTATCTATGACCCCACTTCTCATCGAGCCGACCAGCTTGTAACCTCATTTCATTTCATTTTTTTGCTGTTCTTTTGTAATATTTTTCTTTTTTTTTAATGTGCGCTCAAAAAATTCATTAACGCTGTGAAATGAATAAACAATCAGGCAAATTAACTTTTGAATAACTCAAAATTGGCTTTTACAACAAGAATATTCACGAATCGAATTCGGTTACCCGAAACCGCTGAAGTGAGTCACGATGGCGAAACAAAGATTGGCTTGCATTGTGAATTGTATGGATTTTATGGTACTTCCTTCTCTTACTTCTCTTACTTCTCTTACTTCTCGTACTTCTCGAATATTGAATTTCTGCTGATTAAAGAAAATTTTCCATAGAATTCTGTCATTTTCTGCGCTTTTTTTTTAATTGAATTTATTGCGCAGAAAGCGCCAAGAGGCTTATGTGTGTGTGTGTGTGATGAAGACGATGGAAATGCGGGCGGGAAAATTGGAACTTCCCCTAACTAAGGAAAAGTCACCAGAAGGTTTTCTATTCAACAATTCCATGGTACAGTTGACAAATGGGGGCTTCTTTTATTGTTAAAAAACATTTTTAATTAAATTTAATTATCGAAACCATATAAAAGTAAAATTCTAATCTAGATATGTCGCTTAGCTTAACTTCAAAATACTATAGTTCTTATAGACATTTCATTCTTTAAAAATATATATAATAAACAAAAATTAATTTTGAATTTTTATAATAGTTATAACTCATGAAATCTATAGTTTTTTTCAGTTTCTTAAGAGGGGAATAATCTTTTCTGATATAGTTCTAATGCGCAATATATCATACAGATTAAATACATTATTAAGTCTCTTATTTCTTTGCCTAATTGCCAATCATCTTGCTTACATAATGAGCTTTAAATCAATCAAGATAATGCGTAATTTAGGCAACATTATGAGGCAATTTCGTATAAGTTTTTAATTCCGCATAGACTACAAATTTGCCTAACCCATCATCATCATCATTTCTCGATTTCAATTGTATCTGAACTCGAGCAGAACATTGACACCCCGCATCGATATTTCTCTCTCTCTCTCTCCTTCGTCTCATCTTTCTATTAGCGCCTGATTCTGATTAATAGATTCGATTGTCAGTCGGACGTTTGTCTGTCTGCCTGATTAATTTAAATATATTAGCGAAAATGCGCAAAACTGGCGATTTTATGCCTATAAATAAGCTTGGAATTTGAGCTCGAGATACCCTTTTCAGAATACTCGTCTAGCGTGTCAATCAATCACGATTGAGGTGTGAAGTAATCGGAAGATCGGACAACAAGCTAAAAAAAAAAAATCCTCAAACTTGATTGGGAAAAATTCATATTGAAATCTATGATTATTGGTTGTGGAAAATCGTGTTGTTGGGTCAGCTGTGTGGGTTATCATCATAATCATCATCTTCATCAACAACTCATTGGGGTAGCGCGTAGTTTACCCCATGTTTATTTTTTTTAATGAGCTCGTATATAATATAAATTATTATAATATTGCTATTCTCTTGCTGCCTTGATAAGTCGACATGTATGAGTAATGCGACTTTAACTATAAAGCTTTATTAATGGAAAATCACCCTAGTAATTCCCAGTGAAATTTTCTCAACTCTTTTAGGATTTCTTTGGGTTCAGTTTAGGCCCGACGCCGCCAATCATAAACATTTGCATACGCACAAAGAAAGGCCTCGAGAGATTTGTTTGCCTATTTTTTTTTTTTTTTTTTTTTTTTGGGAGGGTCTCACAGATATAGATATTTTTTTTTTTCTTTTCCCGAGATTCAATTTTAGCATCGTCGCGTCACATTTCACTGGATGGAAACTCAAAAACTTGTATGAATGAATTTCGAATTTCAAAATCAATGCCAGTTCCGTCTCTCTCTCTCTCTCTCTCTCTCTCTTTCTCTGTTTTTCTCTGTTTCTTTCTCCGTTTAAGCCGTAACTGGTTTTCTTTTCGATATGGGTTAATGCCACGCTCAGCTTGGCTTTGTGCTCCATTGCCTTTTTGACTTAATGAACTCATTTTCAAAGCCTTATCACGTTTATTCGTCTACACCTCGCCGCGATATACATCTTTATGGCGCTGACTCTCCCCCTCTCTCTCTCTTTCTCTGTCTATCTTTCTCTGGCTATTTGCATTTCTTTGATATATTTGAGTTTATTTATGTAAATTCATGTTTTGGTTTTTTCCCTAAACATAAAAAACGTTTTTGGGCTTCAATTTCATTTTGAATTCTATCGATGCGGATTCAGTTTCAATCTCGAAACGCAAACCGCAGTCATTAGCCCAATTTGAGAGAGCGAGATAGAATTGTGCTGTAAATAAAAAAATATATATATAGTATATATATCGTCGCATGCTCCGCAACAATTTGGCAAACTCTCAAAAAGCATTTGGAAAAAATATGATACGAGAGAGCGCAACAAGCGCGATGGAAATGCAATCTAAAGATAAATCACAGAATTCGACTTCCATTTTTATGGCCTGCCCCGAAATAAAAGAGAATGCGGAACAGAGCAGCTAAAGAGAACAAGAAATTATGATATTTAGAAGGGAAATATTTTCATAGTAATATACTTTATTTTTATAAATATTTCTCAACTTATGATATACTGAATGTATTCTTTGTATTGTATATATTACATGTAAAACCATTGAGAAATTATAGGAAATATTTGCATGTTCTATAAATATACATATCTTTCAACATATGATATATTTAACACTTCGGAATGTTGTACTAGTTCGCTTGACAGACGACTTGATGGATTAGAGAACATTTAAGAAATGTGTTATATATCATGAGGAGCATAGCTGCTTGAAACTAGGTCTATTTATTTATAGTATATTTGCCTTATTAGCATATAGAAAGATTTCCTGTAACTTCCCCATTCCACCATAAACTTAAACTATTGCCTGCTCTATATCGCATATAAAGTATAAGGTCTTTGTTTATTGTTTGCTAATGAACTGTTTTCTTTAAAGAGCGCATGCCATAAATGCATAGGATCATTAATATCATGCTATAATTAAGCGTCTCGAAGTGTTTTCCTTGAAATTAGCATACGATTTTTGCACCAAGCCTTACTATACCATGCTATAAATCTTGCAATCTAGGCGCCTGACCAAAATGATCCGAAAGCAAATCGAAATTGTCGACAGAGACACATAACATACATATACCTAGGGTATACATATACATATCTCGAGTATTACACATAAAACTGGCCACATCGCCGTCGTAAAAGGTCTTAACGGCAATTGCGCCACTTCTCGATGTGATTTGCATGTTTCCCCTAAATGGCCAACACGGGGGGCACACACACACACATACAAACAGGGTACCCACAGCGCCATAAACGTTGCTTGCAGGCACTTCAGGGCGCCCTCTAGTGTTCAGATTTGGCGATGCTTAAAAATCAATTAGATGGAAGCTGTTCGTTATGGATTTCTTTTTTTGTCGCTTCATCTCTCATATTCTGCTTCACGTTCTCCCCTCTCTTTCTCCCCCTCTTTCTGCTCATTCTCCTCGCTTTGCACATATGATGGCTCATCAAATTTGCGTTTGCTAATTGGCTCGTGTTTCGTCTGCTCAAAACTGAAGCCCGAATTCGATTAGCCTAAACTGATTGAATATACTCGTATAAAAGGTTGTTATACCCTTTGCCAATGGGGCATTATAATTAAGTTCCGCACACAGAAATTATACTAAGTACACACTCCCTACCAAAGCAACAACTCTAATGAGGTTATTAGAAGCTGTAGACAGGCAAAGGATGCTGGGAGAGTGCCTATTTTACATACATTCATTATAATCGGCTAGATCTCTGTTAATATAGGGCCTAGAAATAGCAAATTTGGTATAAGGCACCCTCAAGCTGCTATGCAGAGTACGCAATTTTCCTAAACTGATTTCTTTGTCTTTTACACAAAATATTCGTCTATAAAGATAAATACCCTAAAATTAGGGTATTCGCATAGTCCGTTTTCACATTTTAATAGATTATGCGCTGTTTTGCTTTGATGGCTTTATGGCTTTATGATGTATTGAATAGATATTAATTAATGGGTGTGTAGATGACGCAAATTTATGGAAACTGTCGGGAACAGACAACTGTTGCCCGGATTGTTTTCCGGTTTTGATAACAAAATATAAAGAGATAACAATAAATTATAGTATAGAAATGCTTTGACATTTTACTTTCTAAATATTATCATTTTGGAAATACGGAATAGGTTGGAAAACAGAATTGTTTTCCCCGTTCTGCCGTGTTTATTTATATAAAATATTTTCGGATCAATTTCAGCTGTGACATTTGCAATCTGCCAACGAAAAAAGAGAATTGGGAACATGTGTTCCGCAAAATTCACCCACATATCGTAGGTGCGCACCCAGAAAAAAAAAATATAAAATGTCAATGGCAACAGGAATAAACACGCTCGCACGAACCTGTCGCCATATTTCCCTTCCCTTGCTCTATCAAACCATTTTGTTGACATTTCGGCCCACGCATCGCAACGTTTCCCAGGGCAAAAAGAAAAAATTCAATTTTCCCCCGCCGTGTGAAATTTCGATTGCAACAGTCTCAAATAGTCAAAAATAAAAATATTTGGATGGGGAAATCATTTCAACACAGTCAATTAAAAATGCGCCAAGTTTTCCGCAACAGCAAAAGTAAAAGAAAATAAATAATGTTTTAGCCATTAGTTGTGGTAGGGGGAGGGGGTCATAACAATAGGCGGTGCTGAGTTAGTTAGGCCTGAAGTTATGCGTTCACTTTGTGTGTGCTATCGCTATCTTTTTCACACGTTTCCCTCGGTTTTGTGGCGAAATCTGATGCCAGATTTACTTAAGTCTTGCAGGCAATTATGAAACGGACGTTTAACTTGTCACTCGCATGTCGAGAGCGTAGATCGTGCTCCCAAAGACCCAAAGAACCGGGTCCCATGACTGTGTTTCAAGTATACCCTGGAAAAATTAAGCAGCAGAGGGCATATTATGGCAAAAGACGTAAAGAAACACAGTATATACATTTTCGTATGCAATATAATTTTTAAAAACTTGCAGATCTCTGTTATTATAGCAGCTAGGTCTATTAAATTTGGTATGCGGCTGCTTAAATATCAAACACAGCTCAGGAATTTTTTAAATTTAATCTACCACACCTAACAGCCTCAGAAAACACTTTATAAGTTGAATAAGCTGAGTTTTTCAGCTAGTAAATGTGTGGACTGAAAACAGCTATAAGAAAACATAACACAACACTGTTCAGTGTTGGAAAATAAAACCCTATATTATTAGCAGGGCAACTGTTTGTCTAGCTTACGTATTTTAAGTTCTTCTAACTTGTTTTTTTTTTTTGTTGTTTTGAAATACTTCGACATTTCTTTCAAAGTTTTTTTTTTTTGTTAATATATTTAATACCGGAAATTGCCCGACATCGGGCCTAATTGTGCAGATCCGCTCTGACAGTGGGCGTCATTGTAATGATCCGTTGACATGATACTTTGGGTATCTTTCGTGCCGTTGGGCTAAAAACAAACGCTTAACTTGGGGCACCCATAATAATTGTGGGATCTTTTGCATACGAACAGACTTATCTGCTAGGAATTTGTGCAGCCTATCCCCCAGAGAGTGGGAGCCCATTTGACCGTTGACTTGGCAGAAGAGTTACCCATACTAGATGATTATTATCATGCGCGAGTGCATGCTACCTTGCTTTGTTATTATTATTATGCTTGCCACATCTGGCTAACGTTGCTGCAACACAGCAGACTTTGCATAAGTATAGTATAATGTTGAAATAATAATAAAAACGAAAAAAAAAACACATACAACACGTTGCATGCACAACAATTGCCCCGCTTGAGCTACGAAAAATTGTAACAACATTGTAACTGTCGACAGAAGTCGCGGTTTTCCCACTCACCCTGCCCTCAGTACCCCCAAACCCCCTTCCTCCCTTCCTTTATCTACTGCCATGTGCAACGTAGCGGAAACTTCCGGGATAGGGGGCGGCCAGAGATTTTCACATGTGCAGGCAGCTCCAGAGTTGCTCAGCTTAGCCCGTGCTACGTTCTTCTTCTTGCTCTCACTTGGCCTCGACTAATTTGAGGTAAAAGGAACTACGTCTAGTCTCAAATTAGTGAACCACCCAAGAAACCGCCCCATTTACCTCAACCCCCCCTGAAACCCGCTCAAACTATGGTAAATTGCATTCGAAATGCAACGCGAATCAATTAGGCCCAAACTGACCGATTTCCATATCCGCTGCGACGAATTGCAAATCGAGTTTAATAGTTGCGGAAGTTGCTGGGATAATACGTTCAAGTAATACTCTATAAGCAAGAAATAACGTTAGGAATAGAGCATTTTTATTTGAGTTGGTTTACTATTATTTTCTTTAATTTATTTTAAAGAGAATTTAACTAGCCTAAGTTATATTTATAATTCCTTAACTAGATAGTTTTTTCTCAAATTTATTTCTCCTTAGCTAGCTAAAATACCCATCTGCAAGAGAGTATTTTATCCAGTTAAGTCAACGAATAAATAAAGCGCCGGTTTTAATTGGCATATTGATAAGATAGTTCTAGGTAGATGTATACGATATATGTATGTATTTAGACCCATACCTTAGGTTAGTCACAACCCTAATAGATGATTCATTCATGCATGTTCTAGTGATTCCAACTTTTCAGGCAGGTACTCAATTTTTAAACAACCTGTTCAGCAGAAATCTTTAGCGTGTTAAATATTTTTGTTTATCTGAATATTCACAGATAGAAAGAATCCAGAAATTTTCTCAATTTGCGTTTCTGAAAAACTATTAATATAATGTAAGCAATGCAGGAAAATACTTAATTTAAAAATCGTATAGTTAAGTTTAAAAATGATTTGACACATTTTAAAGTAGATGAAAAATGTCAGTTCTCATTTATCTTAATCAGCGTAATTTTACTATGAACTTTAAGAACATATTATATATATATACACTCCCTCATAGACATAGGCCTGCTATACCAATATTAGATGAATATATACACTGATTAGCTGTGTGTGCGTGTGTGAATACCCTCGTAAAGGCCAAAAGCGAATCAGAGAGTGCATTAAACATTAATTTAATTAACTGTGAAACATGGACTGGAGAGAGAGAGAGAGAGAGAGAGAGAGGGAGAGGGAGAGTGGGAGAGGCAGAACTGGGCAGGGGTGTCGTATGAGCAATTATTGCTCTTTTCGCTGTTGTGCATGTCAAATCTTTAACATAGATAAGGCAGAAGAACATAAAAAGCGCCTGCGAGACATGAATCAGAGTTGCGCTTTATGAGCAAGTCGAGGTAGGAGCTGCTTCCCTCCCCTTCCCCTCTTTCTTCAGCTTCTGGCGTGAGTCACTCAGCCAGGAATTTCTAAAAGGCCTTTGGGAATTAATAAACGGGATTGTTGCAGGTCTGACCATGACGCACTCTTCCCTCTTTTATTTTCACTCTGGTTTTGGTGTTACACAATTTTAAATTAAATTTAATTAAACTTGTATAATGTCTGTGTGTTTATTTTGTGTGTTTCGAAAACCAATTTTCCGTCTGCTTTCAATTACAGTTACGCCAATTAATTGCTGCGGCCCCCCCCCCCCTCGACAACAGCAACAGTTGCAAGTTCAACAAACGCTGCACAGCCTTAATTGATAATAACAACATCCAATTACAACAACAACAACGGCTCCTCCAACAGCAACAACAACAACCAGGAAGATGCAGTGCGGCCTAGAGCAAATGAACGACTGCGAACGTTCACCAAATCGAACCAATCTGCGCGTGAACTTCAATGAGAAGGGGTCAGAGGTTAAGGAGCGTCGCGAAAAGTTCCTAACAGCCAAATATGGTTCACATCAGATGAGTTTGATCCGCAAGCGATTGGCAGTCGAAATGTGGTTATACGATGAGCTGCAGAAGCTCTTCGATCCACCGGTAAGTACGAATTTTATTCCTAGATAACACCCTACTATAATCCTTTTCCTCTTTACTGCAGAGCGAGGCCATCGATGTGGATATCGATGAAATTTTAGACATGGACACAGATGACATAAGAAGATCTCATCTTATTGTGAGTACATCCGCTCAGTTAATATTTCTTTCGATAGAGATTACTGTCTTTCTTCTTTTCTGCAGAGATTACTATCAGTCTGCAAACGCCCGCCCTCGGACATATCCAAATTCATCAGCGACCTGCTGGATCGCGCAAAAACGCTGTAAATTCGCTGCGGTTCTACAAAACAATGGGATAACATAAAGATAAAAAAAATATATAAAACAAAAAGAAAATCATTAAGCATAAACAAAAAATACATATATAATACATTACCATATAATACGCAAGCGAAATACAATTAATTTTAAGTTTTAGACGCTTTAAGATCCACACGAGAACAAAGAATAAAAGTTATGCAAAGTTTATACAAAGTTTAATTTACGATATTTTCCTCAATGACAACTTTTTTATTTTAGTTATATCTCTGTTTCTGTGAACTTGTATTTTCGTTGCTCTTTTCCGATTTAATAAGATTTAATTTAATGATGAAAATGAAAGTGAATTGATCACATAATACACACCGATTTAAGTGCATCGTTAGCCATAAGAAAAGAAAATCTAAAAATCATGACTTCATCAATTTTGTGATGATATTTCATAAATAAACAAAGCGATTATAATACCATATAAACTATATATACGTATGTGTATGATACAAATGGCCTGAAACTGAAATGAAAATGAATTCTTTAGGGTGCGTGTGTAGTTAAAATAAATTTTGTTTGGTCTCTTGGCCAAAATGAAGAAGAATACAACACAAAATAATAATAAAAAAAAAAAAAACGAGAATAAGTAAACAAAAAACACTCTGGTTGTTTTGCACGTGTGCTTAATTGTATTTATTTTAAAGAAATCACATCAATTGTACTATCATATACTATGTTCTCATCATGTGCTTATTATATATTGTGTAGCTACCTATCGATGATTTGAATAAAACACTCACAAATTGAGGGAAATCATAGTTTGTGTAAAAGTTAAATTGATCACGAAAACAAAGAAGAAGCTCAGGTTCACTGCCAAAACGTGGAGTAAGAATGTTGCGAATGAAGCCCGTAAAAAAACAAAAAAGAAATAAAAAGAAAACCAAACAAAATAAAGTACAGATTATTAAAAAAGAATGGAAAAACAAGTAAACCTGGCAATAAAACAAGAAATTTGTTAAGATTTCCAACGAAAACCTTCTATCATAATAGTTTTAGTTGATTGATCAACGGAACTTCTCTCGCTGAGGTTCCGCAGAGCCGAAAGTTGCAATATTACCGTTTATACACGATTATTGAAAGCACAAAGAATTTCAACAGATAAAATATAAATGTATATAAAATCTCAGAAAAAAAAATAATAAAGTCATGCAGAAGAAATGCTCTTAAACGAAATCAAATAATTTGTAAATACCTTGGATTGATCCCATTCAAGTTCTTCACTCCACGATATTCTTTGTAGTAGTCTCTAGTAATCTTTTCTAGCAATTGAAACCTAACAAGTATTTTAAATGTGCTCAATATGGCAAACAGGAAACGTTAAATACATTTTACGAACCATTTTTTAGCACATTAGTCTCTCTGAAAACAAACGAATAATGCGCACTCTGCTCTATAAGTACGATACTCTTATTGTATGCTCTATAACGATCACACACATAATATTAGTAGAAACTCGCCCTCAACGTGCTCTTTGCATGGTTAATAAAATAAAATATAATATATAAATATATATCATTTTAGGTGCTCGTTTAGCCAAACACGCATACATTCATATGCATTTCATTGAATATTATATAGCTCGAAATTTAAACATTTATACATTATAACTTAATCATGCACTTGAACTCTCATTTAACATTAACAATTGAGACAAACAAAAAAAAACACACACACGCTATATGGCATATGGAAGAGTTGTAAGATATGCTGAAAATATTTATAAATGGCGGAAAGTTTACAATAAAATATATAATTGCTTTAAACAAACAAATAACTGAGTTTCAATTAATTACGGGGCAGTTATTCCCATATAAAATCAAATTCCGATAACAATTGGCGCTTGGTATGCACAATATTCTATCGATATACTGTGTTTAATCTTATCGATAGTGGAAAATAGCTTGAAACGAGCTAATCAGCTGATACAGACTTATCGATTTTTCTGCCATCTCTACTTGTTTACATTTGTTTTGTTTTGGTTTTGTGCCGCATGCGAAAAAAATAAAATGAACTACAAAAATTATTACACTTGGAAGTATCCGAATATACCGGAAAATGTAGCGTAAGTGAAGTATAAAATGTAGCAATTGATTCTACTTACTCTTCTGCCTTTTAGAGCTCAGCTGTCGGAGCTGAAGAACGCGCTGGTCGTGGTGGGCGTCATTGGTCGCTCCAAGTGTCCGCGAGCCAACAAGATGTGCGCATTCGACATGGAGCCTGCTGAGCCCACACACAAGCCGGAAGATGGTCAGATTCTATGTTACTACAAGCCAGGCACGAACACGTTGCTTCTCCACTTCGAGACACCGCACGACGAGGCGGTAATGGGGCAGCTGCTACTGCAGCAAACGTCCATAGATTTCGATAGCTTCTACGAGCAAATGCGAAATCGTTTTGTGCGCACAATGCTGCTGGCTCTGCACGTATGCCATATACTCGTCTATGTGGAGACGGGACAGACCTTTGACAGCACCCTGGTGACCATATACCAGTTGCTGAAGCTCGTGCGGGAGCGGCATGTGCTGGAATTTCTGCCCCAACTGCTGCGTGAGGCAGGCTTGAGCAACCTGCTCGGCGAGCGGGGACGTCTCTGCACACCGCGTATGCTGTTTCTCTTCGAGAACTATCCGAGGGATGAGGAAAAGACACGAGAACTCGTTTCTGCCTATGAATTTCAAACCGAGGACACCATCTACGAGCTGCTGCGTCAGTATAATATTGTGACCAACAATGCGGCCAGTTCGCTGCTTGCACTGCCGAACAACAAACAATTTGTATTCTTCAATGCACACGAGGAACTGCATCCAGATCACTTGCTGCAAGCGATTGAGCTACTGCACACCACAATGTACAAGCCAGATGCCAAGGAGGATGAGGAAGACTTGGAAATACTGGAACTGGCTCCATTCGATGGCTTTGTCAAGCCATACGGTGATGACTACGAGGCGGAAGAGTCCGAGGAGCAGGCTTACAAGAGGCAGCACACAGTCTGGCACTTTCTGCAGCAACATGTGCAGGATGCACTGCAGGGCAACTTTGATGAGGGCTCCTTCAAGCCGCAGTCGCAAGCAGCACACTTTCAGCTACTCAACATCAAGAATTGGACCAGCTGCATGGACACGCTGCACAAAGTGTTTGTGGAGAATGCACGTGATGCCAGCTTCGTGAGCAGCAATGCGAGCTATGTGAGTAGCAAATCCTGCCCAGCCATTACTTTATTATATTTATCTTATCTGATCCCACTCACAGCAAACCTTTCTGCAGAAGTTCGACGACTGCCTCAACTATGAGCGCAAGTAAGTGGACCACATCCAGTTGAATCCTTCTTAATTCCTCTTCCATCCGCAGATTCTGGGCGCATCTTTGTGAGCTTGCGCTGAAGAAGGCAATCTCTGCGTACAAGCATGCTGCGCCAGCGATTTATGGCAGTGCCACGCACAAGCAGCTGCTCGCCGATGCTAGCCAGGTCTTCCAAGAGGACGGACGTGGACCGTATGCCGAGGCAGCGCTGGCCAAGCTGAGCGATGTGTGTGCCAAGTACTGGCACGATGGACGACAGCAGTGCGAGCAGCTTAGCTTGCGTGGCCATCCCTGCACGCAGTCCAAAGATGTGCCGCATGAGAAGCACAGCAGCGGCGTGGTGCACATCTCCAGCTGCAATTGTGGACGCACGCAGGGCAGACGCGAGGATCCGTTTACCCTGCGACAGGCTAACTACGAGTACTACGAATACATGGCGGGAATGTGCAATCTCTGCGTGAAGGTCAAGAAGTTTCAGTTTCCCGTTTTTGCACCCTCGATTAGCGACTATCGAGCTGCAGCATTTGAAGCTGCTTTTCCACTGCTGCTGCAGCAGGCAGCCAAGAATCGAACAGCACGCACAGCACAGGATGAAGATGGCCCTGAGAGTGGGCCAGGCACGGAGACAGCGGGTGAACCATACTCTCAGCCTGTGAATGCCACCGAGCAGACCGTACAGAAGCAACCGTGTTCCATGAGCAATGGCTGCTCGCAGCCCATGTCGGCTACCTATGGCTCCGATTTGAATATGTCCATTGTCGGTTTTGGTGACTCGCTAAACGAGGAGGAGGATGAGGAGGAGGACGACGAGGAGGATGAGGATGACGAAGCGCGGTCAGCTGAGATTAGCTCACAGCTGTGCAGCAGCGATGCACGCAGTCGTAGCAATAGCACCAGCAGTGCCGGCACCTCCAGTGCAGATACGCAAAACGAACTTGTGCTGGAGCTGAAGGAACGCAACGAGCAGAACGCCGGCGATGAGCACGCCACGACCACGAACGAGTGCGTCTCACAGTCGCTCTCAGATCCACCGCTACAGGAATTGGTCTCCACAACGGAATACCTACCCGGTCTGGTGCACATAACCAGCGGCTGTGAACTTCTCCCACTCTTTCCCAGCTGGTCGCTGGCCTGTGTGGGTCCCAGTTCGATTTACAGCCACAATACCGGATTGCAGGAACACTTCCAGAGTGGTTTCCTGTCGGGTGCCAACTTCCTGCTACCCTGGGATGTACATGTGCGTCTCGTGCAACCGCATAAACCGCCACCCCAACAGCAGCATCAGATGATGAACAAGAAGCAACGCTATCGCAAGCATGGAGATCGTCTGGCCCTCAAGATCTTCGTGGGATTCGAATACGAATGCTCACGTGGCCATCGCTTTATGATGTGCAGTCCGGATCGTGTGCTACGCGGCAATGCGGACATTGTGCGCGACACCAGCAGCCAGGTGGTCAACAACAATATGCCGCTCTACTTTCCATGTCCATGTCGTGCGCAGAGCACGTATCTGGCTCAACTGATGCGCATCCATGTGGTTACGCCCAAGGCGCCGGTTAACATTATACTGGATCCGAAGGTGCAGGTGGGCAAATATACCTTCACCCTAGGCTGCAATATCTTGCCACGTCTCTCGCAGAGTGCGTACTGGATCATGCGACTGCCCTATGTCTATCAGGGCGATGATGTCCTAATTGCGCCGCCCGAGAAACTCGAAGCGGATGAAATGTCCGCCGGCGGCTGCATACTGGCCGGCATGTTTGGCATTGCCGAAACAGAGACCATGGATGGACCCGGGGATCCCAGCAATGTGTCCTCCATGACCTTTACAAGATTGTAGAGCAGAGGAATCCGATTTGTTATACCAACCCCATCCCAATTAAATCACATAGAGTTTTCCTCTTTTTTTATGGTAACGATTAATGTAATCTCTCTTCAAGGCTCGCGCTGAAAGGAGCATTTCAATAATATGCGTAAATTTGTATGTTTTGGGGGGAGGGGAATGCGGAAAACATAATCCACGATCGAGGATCGTGTCCACGTTCCCATGTGAGCAGCATACGTGGTGAGCAGCTTAATACTAAAATATAATACCATTTAGAGTGGTGCATTCGAATGGGTTGAAGTTGCGCTTGCAGCGTGCGGATCCAGAGATTCCCTTTATGATATATTGTCTGATATGCCGAATGAGCGGGGAGCAAAAGCTGAGAACAATATTTCCGTATGGGGTAATTTACTTAATTTCTACAGAACTTTGAATCATTCGCAGCTCCAAGCGCAACTCGATAAATTTGTGTGCGTGTGGTGTATGATGGAAAATGTTTACATATCATAAGCAATTATAAGAACTATGGCCAGAAAGATGATGATAAACAATGCTTAAATTTGTATACACATGTATTATTCCTTCCCTACTCCTCCCTCTCCACCATCGATCAGTTCCGACAGAAAACATTTATGCGAAATATTTCTATTATATGGAATCATTATTTTTTTTGCTTATTGAAATTTTTGGAACCGCCGCTTGGGGGGGAGTGGGCGATCGGGATTTATGTGGATTTATACATGCTCCGTATAGACCTCCTCTTCGGCAGCAAAGTCATCAGTTTCAAAATAATCACCACCGCACACCTCCTCCTCGCAGCCTACTTCCATGTCGGCAAAATCACCGGGCATATCGTAGTACATATCGGTATCTGTACCCAGCTGCGGTTCTTCTTCCTCATCAATCTCATCATCATCATCTTCTTCGTCGTCGTCGTCATCATCATCATCATCGTCGTCGTCGTTATCGTCGCCGCCGCCACCATCATCATCCTCATCATCATTATCGTCTTCGTTATCTGTATCTGCCTCGTCCTCATCTTCATCGGCATCGGCTTCCCCTTCATCATCCTCATCGCCATCATCGATGTCGTCTTCTTCGTGCAGTTGTACGTTTTGTGTCGCCTGTTGAGCTACGCTATTTGTTGGCCCAATCGTCGTCTCCTCCTCCTCGTCCACTTCATCGTCATCCAGCTCCTCCTCATCCTCACCAGCCGAGTCCATGGCCGGCAGCTGCTGTTGCTGTTGATTCATTTGCTGCAGCATCGATTGTACACGCAGCATGTACGCCTGTTGCTGTGCCTGTCGTTCCGCCATGCTGCACTTGCTCGCCACAAGTGGCGTCTGTGGTGGCTGCGACAATGTCTGCACCTGCTTCATGTTATCCAACAGCGCTGTGTGTTCTCGTGTCACATGCAGTGCCAGCGCTGTGGCATCCGCATGCAATGCACCACACACAATGCAGACGAGCGTCTCCTTCGGACCGACGTGGACAGGAGGAACTGCGCTTGGCGCCATCTGCTGCAGCTGCTGCTGCTGCACTGGCGGCGTTGCGTCCATGGCATGCGCCTGGATATGCTTATTGAGATACGCCTGCTGGCTATATGCCTTACCACAGATGTGGCATGGAAATGGCTTCTCGCCCGCATGGATCTTCATGTGCACACTCAGGCTGGAGGCCTGGGTGAAGCACTTGTCGCACAGCTTGCATTGGAAGGGCTTCTCGCCGGTGTGGATGCGCATGTGGATGTTGAGGCTGCCGGATTGTGTGAACGATCGATCGCAGAGGGAACAGGTGAACGGTTTCTCGCCCATGTGGCATTTCATGTGCTGCACCAGCTCCGAACTGGCCTTGAACGCTTGCCGACAAATGGCACACTGATAGACCAACTCCTGGGTATGCATACGCATGTGCTCGTCCAGCAGTGCCTCCGCCTTGAACTCACGCTCGCACTCCGGACACGTGTAACTCTCGACGGGCGCCGAGTGTGACTTCTGATGCAGCAGCAGGGAGCTGTAGTTGATGAATCCCTTGTCGCATTGCATGCACTGATGCGGCTTACGCACCGCATGGGAGCGCATGTGCACCATCAGGCTGCTCGACTGGGTGAACGCCTTGGGGCATAGCTCACACTTGTATGGCTTCTCGCCGCTATGGATGCGTATGTGTGTGTTGAGGCTACCGATGTGCGTGAAGGTCTTCTGGCAGATGGAGCACTGAAACGGTTTGTTCGAGATGTGCGAACGCACGTGCTTGGAGAGATCACCGGCATTGGGAAACGATGCCTCACAGTGGGTGCACTGAAAGCATTTCTGTCCATTTGCGCTCAACTGGGCGACAGCTGCTGCAGCAGCAGTTTGTCCCTCAACTCCAACATTTGCCTTACTGCGTCGACCACGACGTCGCTTGATTCCCGCTGCCTCCAGACTGATCGTGGGCATCATATGCTGTGGCGGCGCCAGTGCTGGCAATGGAGTCGCCGTCGCTTGTGGCATTTGGGCAACGGGCAACGGTGCCGGCGTCACTGGGGTTATGCTCAACGATGGCTGCAGCAAGATAATCGAGGTGGACTCATGCGGATCGGCTGTCTGCAACTGATACTCATTTGGCTGTGAACCCGGGAGTAATCCTCGCATGGGATGCGTCGCTGCCAACTCCACATATGCTCCATTATTATCCATGCTCTGCTGCGACTGCGAATTGCTGTTGCCTGTGGGACTGCTGCTGGTGGTGCTACTCGATCCGCTGGAACCGCTGCTGCTGTTACTGCTGCTGCTGCTGCTGCTGTCGCTATCGTTATCACTGTCCCCATTGCCATTCGCCTCGCCCTCCGCATCGCTGCCCTCCTCCGCATCGTCATCTGTTTGCGATTCGGCACTTGCTTCGGCACTGCGCAGGTTGGGCACATCTGCATCCACCTCCAGTTCGCAGACAGGCTCAAATATCCAACTATAGTCGGTGCTATCATCCTGTCCAGCCGCCTCTGCCTCGCGTTCCGCCTGTTGCTGCTGCTGCTGCTGTGGCGTTGTGTCATTGGGATGTTTGCTGTTCATGTGCTGATACAGCGCCAGCGGATGCACAAAGTACTCGGCACAGCACATGCAGTGGAACGTCAGATCTGGTGGCTCCGGCTTGGGTGGCGTCGGTGCCGGCGTCAGCAGGGGCTGACACAGAATGGGCGTGATGGTCAGCGGCAAATGATGATACGAATTCTTTAGCTGCACGGCCATCTTCGCTTGGGATTAAGGCTGTAAAAAATGTAGAGATTAGAGAGGAATTTCTTGTATTCAACTAAACGGTTTTAATGTAAATCTAATTAAAATTTATTAATTAAATTGTTGCCTATTTAAAATTGAATAATTTCTTGTACTGCGCTGCAGCTGAGCTAAGCTTGAGATACCAAAAGTTTTTGACCTCTAAGAAGAACATGACATAGTTTCACAGACATTTACAACGTTTTTGAGGTTTACGATGAGTACACATATTATATGTAAATATCACATACATTGTCTTGATATGTGTATATACCGAATTTCAACATCATAGCTTAAGTACTACTCAGGCTGGCAGAGCCGAACGAACCGGTTTACGAGAGATTTTTTATTTGAGTTGTAAAGAACACAATGCACACACACATAGATACATTCTTTTATGCTATAAATAGATGGGTATCAAGAGAGAAGGAGCTTACCGCACCCTAGCTCTGGATCCTGCCGACTGTGATGGTTGAGATATGTCTCTGAAATACAATATAGAATTCGACTGAATTTTTATGTAAAGTTATACGACGCAGCACATTTTAGCATTCACTTTGTTTGTTTTGTTACGTTCTCTCTCTCTCTCTCTCCCTCATGCGTTCGCGTTCGCGTTCACTCTGTATCTATGCTTACTAACAAAGTACTTGGAATAATTATGCCTGTACATATGCTCATACATACATACACACACACACACACACATTGGCATGCATTAATGTGCTCATATATATTGGTAGATACATACGAAGAGACTACTATGTAAATATGCGGGTAAAAATCAATTTCCGGTTCTCTTACCTTCTTGTGTGTTTTTGTTGCTCTTCTTGTTGTTGTTTTTGTTATTTGTTATATTTTGTTGTTTTGTGTATTAACAATTATTGTAGCTAGCTGCCATTTAAACAAACTTTAAGCTACTCATACATACATACAAACTATATATATATTGTGCTTATTTATTATTAACACTTGCACTTAAATGATGCAGCTGCACTACGGTAAAATTCAGGTTTACAGTTGTAATTGATTTATTTACACATTGTTCATATTGGGCGAACGTTTTGCGGCTTTTGCCTATTGATAGATTAGGCAATGCTTCTTGGGGTTTTTCACTTCCTATCGGGCCCACATATGCTGCTGGGCATAGCCAGTTGGCGAAACAATAGCATCACATTACGAAAACTAAGTCCTTTAATAGTTACAACAAAATAATAAAACGACGCTTATTTTTTGTACGAGTAGTCTATGCACGGTCAGACTGATGTTGTCACACAGATTTTGCATGAGTTTGACGTTTTGATTTGTTTTAAAGCCGCGTACGGTGTACGCGTCAAGCAAATGATGATAAAATATGATAAATTATTTTACAATATGCACTTGAAATATTGAAATTTGTGATTTGGTAATTGTCTATAAGTCGGCCTTGTCCGAAATCGCACGATTTTCAATATTTTTTACCTCCTGAACACGAATCCGGTGTCGGAGGTCGGAAATTTTACGTATTTGAGAAGATATATATATAATAAAATTGACACTTTACTGCTTTTCTACATTGTATAGACATTTACCTGTGATTTAATATACTAGTAAATTATAAATAATTAAGTTTATGTGAATAAAGAATACATATAAACAAAATAAATGTAAATGCTTAAGTTTTGCTTTGTCATAACCACCGTATCAGCTATATTTGTGAGCTGCATACTTGACATTACCAGTGTTGGATAAGTAGCTAAAGTAAGTGTTGTAATTGCTTGCAAGACTGTGTCCCGGCATTTTTGTCGCGTGCGAAACTGTGAATAAAATATATTTTTTATAATATTGCTAAGTGATAATTTAATAAATTAGGTAATGGATAGTCCATTAACCCAGAGGCGCAACGGATTTCGGCGTCTGCCGCTGAACAGCACCAGCAACACAACACAGCCGGCACACAATCTATCAATAACGCTGCTGCCGGAGGAGCAGGAGATGTTGAAAAATGCCAGCGCTGGTGCTTTGGGATTAATGAGTCGTTTAAATAATCGTTCCACGAATATGTTGGATGTGAGCACGATGAGCGCAGGTGACACTTCGCTCATGCTGGACAACATGAATGATGAAGATAATGGGCGCGGAAAAACTGACCTACTGTTTGCTCATTTCTATGAGATTCTCCAATCTAATGCCAACGAGAATGATATACTGGATGTGGTGCAGCAACTGACAAAAGCCCTGCGCCAGGTTGTGGATCAGTTAGAGTTGGAGATCGAACGTGGCGTGGGCGGCACACAGGGTGCCAAGCAACGTGAAGCGAGTGTCAACTGGTTGAAGCAGGAGATCAACACATGGCGCCTACTCCACGCACTCTACTACGATCGCCTGCTGAATCAAACCGATACTCAGGCGGACGATGAAATGCAGGATGGACCCATGTTAGGTGGCAGCGAGAAGGAGGTTGGTATATCGTAGGAGCTCTTACACCGAACTCTACTAACTTTTCATGTCTTCTCAGGTCATTCAGCAATTGTACTCCATAAACTCGCAGCTTCGCGAGTACCAGATGGTTGTGGACTGGCTGGAGCAGTGTTATGAGCAGTCGGATCAATCGAACGCACTGCAGAGTCATGATCGCATGATGGCCTGGGAGAACACGCTGTTCCAACTGGAGAACTTGCAGGGCGCTGCCTTTGGACGTGGCCATGAGATATGCAAGCAATTGGACCCGGATGCACCAGTACGCGAGAAGAAACCTCTGCATGCACTCGACATGGAAGATAATATGCGTCTGGGACGCGCCATTTTCGCCGCCATACGCAACGGACATGTGGACGAGGCACTAAAGCTGTGCAAGCACTACGGTCAGACCTGGCGTGCTGCCATTCTAGAGGGCTGGCGTCTGCACGAGGATCCCAATTTCGAGCAGCATGTGGGAGGGCAGTCTCATGAGAAACTGCCCATCGAGGGTAATCCACGTCGTGATATTTGGAAACGTTGCGCCTGGTTGCTGGCCGATTCGAAGAAATACGATGAATATACTCGCGCCACGGCTGGCGTATTCTGTGGCCATTTGGGTGCACTGAAGTCATTGCTGCATAGCAGCTGGCAGGACTTGCTGTGGGCCTATCTAAAAGTGCAGATCGATATTCGTGTGGAGAGTGAGATTCGTGGATGCTGCCTGAAGCGGTATCAGCCCATGCCGGATGCCTATTGGAATGGTAAAATGACTCTGGAGCAGATCTTTGATGAACTGAGCGTAGCCAAGGACGTGGCTGTGCGGGACTATGCACAGGGTCAACTGGGCGTCATCCAGCAGCATCTTATACTGGACACCTGTGGCGATTTGCTGCAGCACATGTGTCGTTGGCTCGACGCAGCGCCCAAGGAGTCCCAGCTGCCGCCACAGCAGCTGCGTCTCATGGCGCATATCGTGTTGTTTATGCGTCAGATTGGACGCCTCGAGCAACGGCCACAACAACAGCAGGCGGAACGCATTGTGGGTGCCTATGTGGAAGCACTCATCCAGCGCGGAGAACCCCAGCCCATTGCTTACTATGCATCCGGATTGCCCAATAAGCAACAGGTGGAACTCTATGCGAAGTTTCTCACACAAATCGATGAGAAGCGTCCACGTGAACTGGCGCTAGAGGCGGCACTGCAGGCCGGTCTGGATGTGGAACAAATCACTCGGCACACTGTGGAGACCATACGCCTCGCTAACACACCACCCACAGCACTGGGAGATCCGCATACGGGTGAAATTTCTGCAGTGGACAAGCGTAAGATTCAATCTCTGGAATACCTCAGTTATCTGGTCGAACAACGTGGTGACTTGCTGTGGCAGGCCAATGCCATGATTCGACATTATTTGGCCAGCAACAAGATCGAGTGTGTGCGTCAAGTGTTTGCCATGATTCCGGGCGATGTCATAACCCAGCTGATAAGCATCTATGGTGCACTCGATAATCTGGCACCGCGTGAGGAGTGCAGCCTCAAGGAATATCTATGCTATAAGGTTTATCTGTCTGGCATCGATAGCTTCAATCAGTGGACACGTCTGCAGCAATCCCGTCCACAGCCGCCGCAAGAGACGTCACAGAAGTCTGGCAACTTTACGGAGCGCATGAATTCCCAACACAAGGAGCAGACCTATCGCGGTGAGCTGGCACGTTGGGAGCAGAAGGTGAAGGAGCAATCCAAATGTAAGACGAAACACAATCACAATATTTGTTTTCCGTAATAACATTCCGACTTTCATCTACAGTAACTACGGATGCGCTCTTCAACGTGCTGCTGTTCCCTGAAAAGGGTTGGCTCAACGATCCCTTCATTGCCAAGGAACCCGAGAATGCCGCCATACTGCAGTGGGAGAATCGCCAGTTGCAGATGGAAAAACTGCGTTCCATATGCCTGCCTGAGGTGGTTGTGCTGCTGCAGGATGTCATGGTCAAGTCCGAAGATTATGCGGGCTGTATTCGCTTGGCCGATGAGATTGCCGACGAAAACCGACAGCTCTATAAGGTGTACACCAAGCACAAACTGGCCGAACTGCTGGCCAAGATTGCGGACACGTCGCTGATATTGCTCAATAAGAAACTGGATCCCTGGGGCTATCCCCTAACGGCCTAAGCGGGATTAAGAAGAAAACACCTTGCTCGTAGTTAAGCGAATAATGCTGCATAGTTGCGATTATTATATTTGTATGTAATTTTAAACATTTAAACATTAGGACTTTACACTTACAAAGCTAGGATAATAGCAGGTTATTTTGGGACTGCGGGGAGAAACTCGATTAACTGATTAACTTTGTCTAATTGGTGGCTTCATTGGACTCATCGCCGGTATTGCTGTGCTTGAGCAGATACGTTGCCAAAAAGTGTATGGGATCTATGGGTCGTTCCCGTGCCAAAGCCTGTAGGCCGTGCAGGAGAACGGGTGCCACTGTCTGATCCAGATATTGGCGCGTGGGCATGCCTGTGGTTTCACGTGCTATAGGTAGAGAGTGGGGCTTCTTCATCGGGGGCGGCTGCTGCTGCTGTTGTTGTTGCTGCTGTACACTGCCTGTCGATGGGGTTGCTGCTGCTGGTGCCACTGCGCCTGTGCCTGCATTGCCACTGGAATTGTTGCCTGTTGTTGTTGCTGCTGCCGATGCAGGGTTCGAGGTCACTGCTGCTGCTGCTGCTGCTGCAGTTCCCGCCGAAGTTGCAGCTGCTTGTACACTGTTGCTGGTTGGGGTTCCTGTAGCTGCAGATTCCTTGGCAACCTCGCCAGTTGGCTGCGGATGTGTCGGTGTCGCTGGAGAATCCACTTTGGTCTCCATTTTTTCAATTTTTTGTCACTTTAATTAATCAACGAAATTTCTAGTGGCGTCGCAGGAGATGTATGTTTCACCTGGTCATATGTTGAACCAATTATGTATTTACGAACGGTCACATTTAAAAACTACCCGTTGCAGTCTGCAGTTATGTATAGTGGAATGAATGGCCAGCCGATAACTGCTATCGTGCTATCGACTATCAGCTGTCGATTTCTAAACAATTCATGGTACCACTCTACATATATCTTGTAATTTGCTTGGTGTAAAAACAAACAGCGAATATAATTTAAAAATATGAGTGTACGAAGTTTGCGTCAGCGCCCACAAAGAAAGGTCGGAGAATCCAACGATAGTGCGGCCGACTCGGACGGATCAAAGCGGAGAGGAAAGAAAAAAGGAGTTTACTATGGAAAAAATACGCCATATGATGAAGATGGATATATAAGACACAGCGGACTTGATGTCTGTGACTGCCTGAATGCGGATTGCGAAGGATGCTGGAGTAATTGCCGTAATTGCAACTCAACCAAATGCGGTCCTCAGTGTCGAGTAAATCGAAAGTTCTATTATGAACACATAATATACGATGGCAAGGACCTGTCCATACCAAATAAACACTTTTCAAACAAATCATAAAAGTTAAATTAAGCAAAGAGATTCATTAACTAAACAAATTCGTAAACACTGTAAAATTATCATTGATAAAAAGTAAATTTAAGAAAAGAATGATAATGTTGTTAGAGAATATCGATAGACGATAGTTTGTATAACAAAACAGTACTTTGCTGTCATTAAAGGATAATCTATGTTTTTTAGAAAATATTTGTCTCAAGATTTCTTTGTACAATTAAATGCTAAATAAATATATTACTTTTCATTTATAATCTGCCTCTACCGCGATCTTTATTATCGATAAGTGCAAGTCACGATAATACCCTGCTTGCGATTATTCGCACAATCGATACGTACACGTACATCTCTAAATCCGAGCAGCCTCAACGGGGTGCAGAAAAAAATAATTAATAATTAGTTTAATTTCAATTAGACAAGGTTCAAAAATATGACGGAGCTGCTAATAGATCCCGATATACGCGTTTGGGTGTTCCTGCCCATCGTGCTCATCACATTTCTAGTCGGCATTGTGCGCCATTATGTTTCCATTCTGATATCCACACAGAAGAAGGCTGAAATGACCCAAATTATGGACAGGTGAGCAATGTTCAATTTGTGAATATGCGGGTTCTCTTTTAACATGTGTTCCCATCTTAGTCAAGCCATGATACGTGCCCGATTACTGCGTGAGAATGGCAAATACCTGAGTGCTCAGTCATTCTCGATGCGAAAGAACTTTTTCAACAACGAGGAGACTGGCTATTTCAAGACACAGAAGCGAGCTCCGGTCGCCCAAAACTCATCCGCCATGCTCACGGACATGGTGAAGGGTAACTTCATCAATGTGCTGCCCATGGTTGTCATTGGTGGCTGGATCAATTGGATGTTCTCTGGTTTTGTTACCACTAAGGTGCCGTTTCCCCTCACACTTCGTTTCAAACCTATGCTGCAGCGCGGCGTGGAATTGGCCTCCTTGGATGCCGCTTGGGTTTCCTCAGCATCATGGTATTTCCTGAACGTCTTTGGCCTGCGCTCCATATACACCCTAGTGCTGGGCGAGAACAATCATGCGGATCAGACCCAGGCACAGGCCGATGCTATGACTGGTGCTGCCATGACAATGCCCCAGGATCCAAAGGCGGCGTTTAAAGCCGAATGGGAAGCACTGGAGATTACAGAATACAATAATGCGCTCAAGAATATCGATGCGGACATGCTATGCATTGCCAATGAGGCAAGTGCGTCCTAGCCACGTCGTCGAGCCGTGCACAAATTTCATGCCAAAAAGGTTATGTATAGCGAAATTTAGACGACGTGAATTAACAAAAAGTATAAAAATATAATTTGTTTTAAGTCAAGAGCCTTTGCAATAAATGAACTAATGTCTAGTTGTTATTAGTCTTGTTTGTATTTCCTTACCATGATCCATCTCGATCATTATAGCAATAATAAGAACGGATTTATGGCAACTCTCACTATAACCGATATTTATTCTGCATTTGACTATTAATTTGTCCTGCCTACCCCTACAGAAATTGATCTTAATTGAACGTGAAATAAAAATAAATTTAAAACAAAAGCTTAATAGTACGCTTCCTCGGTGGCCTCGGCTGGTGGAGGAGCCTCTTCGCCGGCAACTGATTCGGCTTCGGTAGTAGGTTCTGGTTCTGCTGCCGGTTCCGGTGCCGGTTCGGGTGCCTTCTCTGGTGCACTAGCTGGTTCTGGCTCAGTTGCGGGTGCCGTAGTTGCTTCTGTATCGGTCGGCTTAGCCTCGCGAGCGGTGGTGAGCGGCGATGGCGGGCGACCAGACGGCGGTGCCTTGAACGTTTTCTCCTTCTTCAAATCCTTGGGTTTGCCCAGCAACTTATAATCATGTGGCAGCTCAGCTTCCGTATAGAGTTTGTCTGTGAAATAGATACGCCTGATGCGTATATTCGCATGAACCTGCACGGAAACTGTCTCCAAATAATTAGAGCCGTAGGCACGACGTGTGAAGTCAGCCAAATTGAATTGGATTTGATTCCAGCCCGGTGACATGCCCATGGGCATGGCCGTGCAGAAGGGCTTCACCGAGGTTTTGCTCTGAAAATTTGAAACGCGAAAGCGGCGCATAAAACGCTGATCATCTTGGATCTGTAAGCGGAACGAATATTAGTTTTAATTAATTTTCGCGCCTTAAATTAAATCGAGGTCCACACACGCACCTTAACTTCAAAACAAAAATACTTATGCATATTCTTAATAAGAAGAACTAAAAATGGCAGCTTTATGCCCAGCTCAGCCTTGCAATCGGTGGGGCAGTGTATAAAGGTGGTCGAGACATTGGAACCCATAATTTCAAGAACCAACGATTTAATATCTTCATCGTAAATACGTTTAATATATCCATTCTTAGTCTGTGTGCAGGAAATAAGTATTGTCTAAGTATCTCTACATCGAATATACTTACAAAAGTGGACCAATTGTCCAGGGGCGAGCTGCCCACGCTATAGAGTATGGTTAAAAAGCCCTTCTGATACGAAGCGCGATACATATTAAAATCTTTTGTGTAATTTATTACGATTATTATTTTACGATTTTTTTTTATAATAGAAATCCAGTTACTGAGTTTGCCCCAGTAGAAATATAGTTATACTGTTACTATAATATAAACCGACGGCAAACTGACATAAAACTAATTGTAGAAGGGATTGTAGGTTATCCAGTGGGCACGTTCCTGCTCCTTGTCTGTCTTGTGGCTGGTGAAGAGAGATTTGTACACATCAGTGGCTTTTGGGTCTTTGGCCACGCTGAATTCTGTTTTGAGGCGCTTCAGTTCTGGATCTTGCATTGCATTGACAGCGCCCAAACGCTTGGGATTGGCAACGATTTTCAATTTGTTGCTGCTGCTGCCGCTGGTCGAAGGTTTCTCTGATTTGCTGGAACTGGCAACTGGCTTAGCAGACTCAGATTCAGTTTCTGGTTCTGTCTTTACGCAGGTTTCTGTTTTCTTCGATTCTTTCTTGTCTTTTTTGGCTGACTTACGCTTGGCGGCTCGCATTTCGCTCTTGACCTTCATCAGCTCCATATCTTCGTCGTTGCCATTCAGTATGATGACATCCTCGACGCTGTACGGCAACTGGCATAGGGGGCAAGTGCTTGCGGTGTTGCCTTTGATTTGTTTTAGAGCTCGCTCCGACATGACGCAGCCGCAGGTCCACAACGCCACAAAACGGAACTTGCCCGACATTTCCAGGCCAATGAGTTTACATATGTATGGTGCATGACGTGTGTCAAGCAATCCTTCTGTCTTATCCTCGTCCGTAAATGCAGGATTCGGTGTCAATTGAAGCGTCTTGATGTCCTTCATGCTGCGTACGTGTGCCGAGGTCTCAGGCATTTTTTCCTTTTCCAGCAAACGCTCGATTACACTCTGCTTGGAATACAATCGACCCATGGTGCACATGGCAATGGGTTCCTGGAGACGCTGCTGAGTCAGTGCGCAGTGTAGCCAGCGGAATTCACGCTCTGCATCTTTATCTTTCTGCAAATGAGACGTAAAATTAGATGGGGGAAAAAACAACTTCACTCATCTACACACCTGTTCGGGCTTTTGTTTCACGCGCACAAGTTCATCACGCTTGGGAATAGTTCCGCCATCACATCCCATGTTGGATTATTATAAATTATCTAGTTAATTTGGAAATATTCAATAACAAAATGCAATGTTTTTATTATTGTGGTAAACTTGAGATGTGAAAATTTCACTTAGGTCAATCGATAATTGTGACACTCATTTATCGAAACTCCCAGCTATCGAATATCGTGTGTGTCGAGTGTGACCCTAAGAAATTATTTTTGTTTTTAAAATATTTAATTTTGTTTACCGCTAAAGACATACAATTATATTAACAACTAAAATATACAAATATTTCTACGCTTCCACAAAAGGACAATGCTTTGCGTAAGGCACATCAATGCAAATGCAGCCGCGTGCGCTGAAAAAAAATTCCAAATGGCGCTTGAATTTGAATGAACTTGCAGAGAAATACAGGGTACTCACTCGTCTGGCGCATCGTTGCCTATTTTATAGTCTCGGAGCAGAGAAACAAACTCGAAAGGATTGATTTTACCATTAACAGGCAGACGCTTTGGCCCTGAAACATTTACACATCCATTGGGACAGGGCACCCCGAGAAACTTCGAGTGCTTCATTGTGGCTGTGGCCAGGTAACAAATGCTCAGAAAGTGAGAACAACGAGCTCGTCCTGTGAGGAAACTGTCATGTGAGAAGGTAACATTATTACATATACCATGTATAACTTACTAATTGGATTCCCTTTACAATAGGGCTGTACACGGCCGCCATTGACACAGTAGTTTAGATGGCCCGTATTATCCTCCTGCCCCAGGAAACCGGCGTTTGTGTGCAGCACCTGAATGACACTCGCATCGTCCTGCGACAGACGGAAACGATTGCTCTTCTTGCGCTCGATGAGCGGCCGTGCCGGATCAAGGCCTATTATGCGATACTGTTTCTTGCTCAGATGATTACTGATCATGCCACAGATGTGTGCGCCCAGGGAGTGACCCACACAGGTGATCTTCTCACGCGAGGCACCATAGTGCGTGAGGAATGAGTACACCTGTGCGGTGCACTGTGCCGTCAGGCGCGTGTTGATCAGCGAATGCAGATAGCATGGATAACGTGTGAGGGGTCGCCAGTCCACAGTGATCACATTAAAGTCACGCGTCAAATAAGCTGGAGTCATACGCATAGGACAAGAGGTCAGTTTCTTCAGGCTGTAGTCAACGCATCATTGCATACTCACTAACCGTCCCTCAGAAACTGCAGATGCTTGTCAATCGCTGTGCCATTGAAGCCGTGCACTATGAAGACCGTTTCGCGCTGCTTGCTAAACCCGCCCCTGTACAGGGTCAATGGATTGTGGATGTTCAGGGGCAGTCCCATTCGCGGCCCATTGCTGAAAAGGGAAGGCAAAATCGATTGTACATATATTACTAAACTATGCAAATGCAGCACGCATTCAATTGATGTGGCCAACATATAATAATATAGGCGCCATATGGTTTATGAGGAGATACGCTTCAGCGAACGATGATATGATATGATTCGAGTAAGCAGGCAAGTGAATATGAATATAAACATGTGAATATGATATCGTTTTAGATATTTTGGTTCCGTTTCCGTATCAAATGAAGACGTGCTTTATGTTATAATATATTTAAGCATATAAAGGTATTGATTTAATTATTTATTTTAAATTTTACAGAACTTTGTAGATGTTATTAGGCATTTTAGAGTGTAAAAAATTTTTTTTCACAAAAATGTTTAGGCGGTAAATTTACCTTCATTACGTAAAAATTTGAACAATTTTCAAATTTTTTATATGGCTATTTCTTAAATCTAGAATTACTGAGGGACTCATTACATAAACAAAATGTCATTCCGAGTGAAAATCGCTCGATTTTTAACAAAGTTGTGGTTTGTGCAAGCCTACAATCCTATTGAGTGTCTTACATGTCAAATTTTTGGGACCTTCGGACATGATTTTTGGTCAAAAATTAAATATCGTTGAAAATCATTTTAAACACTTGTTTAGTACTAATTTTGACCTCCGCTTTCGATTTAAAGTATAACCTCGAGATTTAAAATTTTGTAAAAAAAAATTTTCTAAAAGATGGTAAGGGGGTACCCTTATCTAATTTCGTAAAAAATTCATCAAATTTCAAAAACTTGTTATTAATATATTTTAAATGTAGAATTGCTAAGGGACTCAAAACATAAACAAAATGTCATTCCGAGTGAAAATCGGTTGACTTTTAACAAAGTTATGATGGGTGCAAGGTCAGCCTACAATCCTGTCGAGTGTCTTACATGCCAAATTTTTAGGACCTTCGGACATGATTTTTGGTCAAAAATTAAATATCGTTAAAAACCATATTAAACACTTGTTTAGTACTAATATTGACCTCCGCTTTCGATTTAAAGTATAACCTCGAGATTTCAAATTTTGAAAAAATAAATTTTCTGTAAAATGTTAAGGGGGGACTCTTATCTAATTTCGTAAAAATTTCGTCAATTTTCAAAAACTTGTTATTAGTATTTTTTAAATGTAGAATTGTTAAGGGACTAAACCTCTAAATAAAATGACATTTCCCATGAAAATCGCTTGATTTTTAACTATGTTAGAAAGTAGTTTCCACATTTGGTAGCAACAATTTCACTGGGAATTGATTAATTCGCTTTTACATTCACTTTTGTATCCAGTTTTATTTTGTATCCTTTTTCATTAATGTTTACTTTGTCACATCGAAATTGAACTGCATTAACTGTTATCCATTTTCTAGATCTTGACCCACTTGCTCAACGAAGATTCAACTTTTTAATGAACTGCAAATTGGGTCTACCCAGTTTTCCAAGTGAAATGATCAAGTTTTCCCAGGCACAATCACGTAATCTTTGGCACAAATGTCTGTATCTATTACCGTAACATTTTTTAAATATTTGCCAACCAAATTGAGAGAGTGTCGCTAAATCCAACTGGACTTGGAGATTCATATCGAACTTGGACTTGAAGCCGCACGAAGCTTGGCCAGAGAGCGTGGGCAACCGGCTAGACGAGCAGGCAGCGCGGCCCGGCGGGCGGTCAGTCCAGGCGGCTAGACAAGTTGAACGACTTGTGAATGGAATATTCGCACAAACTAATATTTATTTACAATTGTAATTGATGTCATCTTCGACCGCTTTTTGTAGCCGTGAATCAGCCAAGTGGGTCAGTTTTTTTCGCTACTTTGCGCGAAACGAGTTGCCCGCCCAGCGGCACAGTACCGTGTATCCTTGTGGTGTTTTCTTTTTTTTTTTTTTTTTTTTTATTGACAGAAAACGTATCGATCCGAAATATCTTTTACTGTTTTTCTGAATTTTGTTCAACACTTTCTCCCACACAAGATCTTTGTGATCTTTCGCACATAAATTAGCCACGATATGTGGATTTTGGTCTAGCCTTAATTGGCTGTCACCTAAACGAAACTTCAGGGAATACACGAACCTGTTCGCTTGCGAACTTACGGTGCATAGAGACGATGTTCGATATAGGGACTCGGGCAGAAGTTTTTGTCGCGCAGAAAACATCGCAAGACATTCAGATCCAATGCGCCGCTATTTAGCAGATTTTTCCAATCCATTTGGTTAAGCAGCAAACTTTTCGCATCTGTAAAGTTGAGAGATCGTGAGAGAAACAATTCTTTTTCTTGTTTGGACTGTCTGTACCTTTGGGAATTAACGTTAACAGACAGATCGCAATGAGAAATTTCATTTTCAGTTCAATTGTTTTTGCACACTTGAACCAAGTAGTCTCTTTATTGTTTTCTCCCACATGGGTTATTAATTAATTATTTCAGCTTCTGCTATGTGTTAGTTTGCATTTGTATGGGGTTTATTTTGTAGATCATTTTGTTTTTTTTTTTTTTTGTGTTTCAGTTTCAACACTTTTTAACGGTTTCTTGCTTTTTATTTTGCACTCTGTATTTGATTGAATTATTTGTTTTTGTATGATTTCTTAATTTTCTCTTAGAGTTTTACTTTATTTAAAATTATTTTTTGTCTTTTATTTTTTTTGTTATTTATAAAATAAATTTATTTTTGCAAAATATTTTAATATATATTTTTTCACACTCTTTTATTTGTATTTTTGTAAATTTGATGCCAATCTAAACAAAATTTCAATTTCTTTCAGGCTTGTTAATCCTCCTATCGTTAGCAGAGCGAGTGCAGTTCGCGTCTTGTCTAGTCGCGCGATGCGCTTCGAATGCGCCGCCGGAGAAAGAAACTGCAGCCGCGCGACAACGTTGCCAACTGCCAAAAGAATCGCGCAGTCGCGGCTGCTACCGTTGCCGCTGCTGCTGCTGTTGCCACCACCTGTTGCCTTGACTTTGCCTTGGCCGCGGCGCATACGTGTTTACTTTGGGCCGGCTTTGTTGTTGCGCCAATTGAAAACTCGCCGCCAAATGTGGCGAGCACGCTACGCTGCAATGATCTGGTATACCGTATGGATCAGGAGAGCATTAGCTATGGTATGACTTGTAGCAACTTTGAGATAATGATATTAAATATATTTTCTTTGCAGGTTTTTAGTACACAATTCTGAAGAAAGTGTGTATCAGGAGAGCATTAGCTATGGTTATGAGAGGATCACCTCTTCATAATGCGTCAGTCTTCAGATGCTGAGTGTAGGCTCTGCAAAGAAGGCTATGAATCAACCAACACACATTTTGTGCGACTGTCCAACCTTGGTCTAGACTGGGACATCTCGTGGAAAGGTCCCAAGCATATAATATGTTCCTCCACGAGAGATTATGCTTTATTAAGGAAGCTGAGCAGCTTTTGTCAAGATAAGGAGAGTCTCTTTCTGGGAGACTCACTCTTACTAATAATAATTAAGGATATAATATGGAGTAATATATCTGCAAATTTTCTTATATATTTGATTTAATAATTGTATGCTTCTTTTTTAGGTTGCTGCGAAAGTTCTAAAGGAAATTTCTACTGATAGTCTACAAAAGGAATTACCCAAGATATAGAAATATTTCTCATTATATTATTTTAAGTTTTAAGATAGAGTATTTTTTATTTACTGCACTCATTGTGCGCTTTTCCTTCTATAGTATTTTGATTTTGACTTTGGTCTCGATTTCGCAGTTCGGTTGCCGCCTCCCCTTGTTGTTTATGCAGCTGTAATTTGCTTTTGCAGTTTTTACTTTTTTCCCCCCAGCGATACGGTATTATGTAAATATACCCACACAAATATAGTTGTTGTTATTGTTATAGTTATAGATTGTTTTTATGCGTACACTCACTTCGTTGTTGTTGTTGTTGTTGTGAGCGCTTTTCGAGAAACGAAAGTGTTAGTCAATATTTGTAAGTTTGTTGCTTAAGTCATTTGATTTGATAACGCTCATAAGTCGAAACGATCTGTAATCCATACAGCATGCATCACTTTCAATCACACTATTTATAAGCACTTTGCGTGTTTCCTGACAATATTTTCCAAATTTGATCAAATTTTATCAGAAAATCAAATGATTTTCATGCTCTGCTCCAGTTAAATGCTGCACTTTGGTTAGTCGTGATTTAATCATATGCTATTTATTCAAAATTAAAACTCATAACTCATGGACAAAGTTGAAAACTCAAAGTGAAAGACATGCATAAGATTTTGCACTTATTAATGACGTTGAACTTGATTTATGGGTAAAAGTAACAGATTGTCTTAGGGCATTGGGCAGTGGAAAGTATACAAAATATTACAATATACAGATCAATTTGCATGCGCAAGTAAAAGGCAGGGAAATGGGAAATCTCATTATAATATATTATATCTTAGTTATAGTTATTATATCTCACTTAAATGTTAAATAATGTACATTCTATTCATATATTTCTATATATGATCTTGCTTTAGACTTTGAAAACTGCAAATAGAGCCATGACTGCCAAGATATTACTTTGAGAGCAAATTAGAGTACTTTGTAGTAAAAAGACTCTATAAACTCGGTCTCGGTCTTTCAGTTTATGAAGCTTAAAATTTTCGACAATTACATTTTTATGTGGGAAGTTTTTTTTTACTTAAAAAAAGTGCTAAAATGCGTTGTTATATTTTACCAATAAAACATGAATTACCTACAGACATATTGCATACTTAAAGTGTTAACGTATTCTTAGGTCTTAAGTCTTCAGACAATGTCAGCATTTAGTTTTGAGCTTGCAACGACCTTGAGGCATTTTAACACCATCTGCCATAAAATTTGACAATGTTTTGACTTATATATTGTTTATCTTTCCTTAGTGTACTACACTTTCGTTCTCAGAGCAAACTCACCTGGTAAAAAGCTGATAGTCTATATAGTCTCTCGGACATGTTTCCCATAACAATAGATGACAGTTAAATGGATTGATATCAAAGTTTCCATTGCGCAACAAGAACTGCAAAGTATCCGTATTGAGTTTGACTGAGTTTCGAAAAATGAGAAAGAAATAGAGAGAGAGAGACACTTGTCACATCGCCCGATGTTATCACAGAATATCACAAAGTATTAAAAACCTTTAGCCAGTTGAACGAGGGAAAGCAGTGAAATTAACAAGTAGAACACCATGCTGGACATTATCACGTAAGGAATTTGCATTTGCAGCACGTACAAGTCGCTGTGGTACGATAAGATCCGACGACGACGACGACGACGCGACGAGGCACTTGGAACGCGTCTAGTTAATTGAATGAGCTCGTTGTCTCTACTGTAGGCAGATAAAAGCCAAAATGCTGTGCAGACTGCCAAAAAACCAAAAAAAAACGGCCAACGAATATGGTTGGGTCTGGCCCCCAAGCCTATGGCTCGGTCGGCACGGGCAGCGCAGCAGCAGCCGCTCGAGACCCCGGCCTGGCCCGAGCCCGGTTGACATTGCATTGCTCAGACCACTTTGGTCTCTCTCTCCAGCTCCCTCTCCTATCTCTTTAGGCATCTTTGACTCGATCTTAGTCTGAGAGACTCCGACTCAGTCTTGGCTTTGTTTTTGGTCTATGCTCATGCAGAGATTTGCCGGCGTGTTGCGTGTCACCGAAACCTCATTTCCATTTCCATATGGCTGCTCAGCCTGCGCCACGTTGCACAATGTCTTGGAAAACTAGCCAAAATATATTATAAATTGCAAGATTCGTATTTGTTTTTTTTTTTTTTTTTTTTTTGGCCATTTGGCAATCTATGTACAGTGAGGAGCAGGTAGCCACCTGAGCAGGCTCCGGTCTTGTGGCACTTGTGTCCGCCTCTTGCAATTGCATCCAGCTAAAAGCAAAGAGTGCATAAAAATCGTATAAATTCTTATAAATGTTGTCGAGGCGGCGTATTGATTTACGGCAAACGATGTGGTTAAATTGCCAATGGCCAAACATTTTTTAGCAGGTTTTTGCAATGATATTTCAAATATGGATGGCAAAGATTGGAAAGTGAAAAACTCTCGATTCGTATTCGATAGATATATCTACAATTATATTGAAAGTTTCAATGTTTAAAAGTCTCGAACTGCAAAGTTTTATTTAGCTAACAATTCAAGTTCTCTAGAAATATTATAATATCTCTTATTATATTGTATATATTATATAATATTATTATTATATAATATTTTTTTTATGTTTTTCTTTAGTAACTTAACTTTAGTTGCCTTATACACTCTTTCTTTACTTTACTCTTTCCATTTGTACTCTCTATATATAATAAACACTCCATATATAGTTATAACACTGTGTAAGACGCGTCGCAATTATCAAAAGCGCAGCCCAAAACCAAATTGACACAAAAAAGAAAAGAGAAGAAAAAAAAAAAAATAATTTTCTTCACTACCGGCAACGCTTTTCATAGCGATTTTCCAGCTAGTTACGAATAGTTAGGCGCAGACCGCAGAAAGTAAACAAAAACACAAACAATTGCTAAATGCGAAGTAGTGCAGCTTATTGAAAGTAATGAACCCTTCGGGTCGCGTGTCTGCTCGCCCTATAACACCATAAACAACGTGCTTGGAAAACCGAGAGCCGAGAGAGTCGAGAGAGCCGGGAAAACGTTTACATTTTGATAGATGGTCGGGAAATGGAAATGAAAATGAAACTTAAACTGAAAATGAAAATGCGCTGAGACGACAAGAAAAGCGCACAATTATTGTGGGATCTCAAGCGATCCAACTGTTGCGGTAAGTAGAGTGTACTGAAATGGGGATGTTAGCTGGGTGATATAAGACTGAAGATTTGTTATGCAGCTTAAAGAAGTTTTTACTACTCTTTATTATTATTCTTTCTAAGAAACAAAAATAAATAAATAAAATATATTTTATATTTTCTGTAGAGCATTTAAAAGTCGCTGCGATCTTGCTCTACATTTCTAAAAGTTTCCTTTGGTTTGTTATTGTTTTGTTGGCAGATATCAGGCAATCTGTTGCAGCATATTTTGCCACCACATTTCCACTTGGTTTCTGTTGTGTTTTTCTGCTTTTCTTCAGCTACTTTTATAAGTAACTCCATATATAGTATATCTAAGATGTAGAGATAATGTTATCGTGGATTGCATAAGTCTCGCTCGACACTGACTGCAACGGGTCGCACTGATATTGAACTACTTTACCGCTTAAGCCATATATAGTATGCATTTATACATATATCGTATATCATAGTATCATGTGCCCCATTTAGTTCACAATGGTTGCAAAGGAGGCTAAGATTATCGCATTGGATCGTTAATTGGCTAAACACTTCGTTTTTCTGCAAGAAAAATTAGCAAGGCGTTGGCTAAGGGAGTCTCTTTGAACTGAGATATTTCTTACAAACTGTCGATAAACTTAGATGATCTATGTCTGAAATTCGCTCTTAAGTTAATTTGTACTTTTTAGTTTTAATAGCCAAATTAGCCGCCAGGAATATAAGCCACACTCGACTCTTCAACTGCGATGATTCATGCCATTTGCAGATAAAGTCAGCTAACTGTAAAATTACAACATCGATCCCGAGGGGGTAACTTGCCCCGAATGCAACTTAGTAGTAACTAAATGCATTAGCTAATTACGAACTGAGCGAAAAATTAATAAACCATGACGAACTGAGACTACGCTGAAACATTTTTAATTAGATTTTCATTTTGCAGACGATGTGAATAAATTTCGAATAAGTTTTATTTATTTATTTTTCGCACAATACACGAAGAAAGCAAAAGCGAAAAAGAAACGAAGTGGAGAAATGCAGCTAAGATTTCCCAAATATTTGTGCCTTGTTTGCATTAGTTGAAGTAATTGACGTATATATAATAAATATATTACTCTCTGATTTGAAATACGTTATAATATTAAAATAACATTAGCTGAAACAGCTAAAAAAGGCTAACTTGACAACACTGTCATTGAGCGACTGCTACTGTTAACTTAACAGCGAGCTGTAAGTTAACAGCAACGCCATTGTCGAAGCTGTAGTTACGCCAACGGGCCACAGATGGCGCCAGCGGCGATTTGCAAGCTGTGTTCAATGTTAGTTAACAGCAAGCCAAAAATTAAGTAAAAAAACAGGTTTATTTAATTAATTATGTATTATTTAATTCTACTAATTTTATAATATATTTTGGCAAGTTAATTAATCTTTAAACTATGCTCTTTTTAATTCAATTTACTTTGATTTTCTTTTTCTTCACTCGCCACTTTGTTATTCCATTTCCGTTTCGCCGCCATTGCCATTGTGCCTGCACTTGAGCCTAGAAACTTCAATTGAATTTCACAATGGGCGGGCGCGCATTGTCAGACACAAAGCGCGAAATGGACAAATTGAAATCGATTGAATCGGCCTGAAATCACTTTCATTACTTATGCAGTTTCCAATCAATTTTCAATTGGACGAAGACGAAATCGAACTCGCAATTGGAATCGGGCTTAGGCTACTTAGTCGGGTCGGGTCGGGGAATGTCTAATCAACGCGGACCATAAATTCCAAGAGCCTTGCCTTGACTTGGCTCTTCCGACTTGGCTTTTCCGGCATCGTTGCGTTGCGGCGTTGCCAACTTTACTAATTAATTGTGCACTTGAGAATTTTTTGAGCGGCAGCGCGCACAAAGCAAACTGAAAACTGTTAACTGTAAACTTGTCTCGCTTGGGCAAAAAACTTGCCAAAGGCGAAGAGAGAGAGAGAGAATGCAAGAGTGTGTGTGTGTGTGTGTGCGTGTGAGCTAGGTAGGCAACGGAAGCTGGCAAAGTTGATGAGTAAATAAACTAACAATTTTTCCTACTTAATTAACAAAATTGTTTTAATGCGCCGCCGATCCGCCGACATTGCCGGCAAACAGAGATGCCAAGTGAGGCGTTTAGTGCAGCCAACATTGACAGACTGGCGGACGGAAGGATGGAAGGACAGTGGGACAACTTGACTAAATGACTAAGCAAACAAGCAGTAGCTGCAACTGGGCGAGGGCGAAGTAGACATTTAAATACGCTGCATAATAAAAAATAATACAAATAATATATGATAAAAATAATAATATTAAAAATAATAATAATAAAAATAATAAAAATTAAAATAATAATAATATTATAAACATTTCTAAAAGAAAAAATATTAAATTTAGAAGACAGTTTAGTAATATACATATAATAGTCATAGAATATATGTATATTAAATTTAGAAGATAGCTTAGTAATATATAATAGATTTATAAACAAATATAAAGACTTCTTATAAAGTAAGTCATGTATAATAGATTTATAAACAAATATAAAGACGTGATTAAAGTTAATGCAGGTTTATCTCTAACTTCTTATAGTATTCATCATACCCCACAGTAAGGGTATTAATTTACCGTTGCAAGCTGTGCTGCGCTTCTGGCTGAGCGAAAGAGCGAGAGAGAGAGAGAGATAGTAAACTGATGGCAGAGCAACTCAATAATTAAACTTGTCGCCAGTAGGTGGCGCTAAGTCGTGGCTGGGGGCCCTTTGACGCAAGTTTCATCGCACAGAAGAAGTTCCCAACGTGATTATGGCATGTCTCCCCGGCATGGCATACATTTCGCTACGTGAGCACAAATTACAGATTGGGTATATTTTGTATTGCTCAATTAATGACAGGAACTATTAATATAGAGGCAGCAGGATACGAGGGTCGTTTGATAAGTCCGTGACTTTTTGTATTTGCCGCGCACCTGCTCTAAATACAACACTGCTCCTGTCAGCAGTTATCGATTAACAGCTGACTGTAAAATTTTGAGAAAGCTGCGTTTTTTGGTTTGCGTTTTATAGGCATTGAAAGCAGACGATATCGTGAATTTTAACGAAAATGGAAAAAAGTGAATTTCGTGTGCTAATTAAGCATTTTTTTGCGTAAAAAATCCATCACCGAAACCAAGGAAAGACTTGATAAATATTATGGGGACTCTGCACCATCAATTTCAATGGTTAAGAAATGGTTTACTGAGTTGTTGTGGTCGTCCAGTACAAGTGATGCCGAACGTTCAGGTCGCCCAAAAGGTCATGCCAGAAATCGTCGACAAAATCCATGGAATTTTGATATTGGATGATCGGAGAATGAAAGTGCGTGGGTAGCTGAGCTTAGGTCTCAACTGAACGGGTACATTTTACATGAATATTTGGACATGAAAAATTCAATTTTTATAAGGTTGTTTCAAAATGAGTTAATCGCAATCCAAACGTTTTGCGCCGTTTTTAAATATTCCTAGTACAGAGTATTCCACAGTCGAGTGGCGTGCACCCCATTGCCTGGCATAGTAACAGCAGAAAACTTTACAAAACTATAAAATAAATTTGTTCTAAAAACAAAATACTTTCAACTAAGCTGGGAATGAAAGTGAACTTTTTTGGCAAAAATACCTAGAGAAATTTTCTTGCTCAAAACTTAAGAAACTTTGGCACGTGGGAAATTTGAAATTACAAAGTTTTTTTTTAGACCACAACAAAATTGAGGGAATTCTGAGAAAAAGATTAACTTAATTCACTTCTTGAGATTAACTAGAAGATAATATTTTAATAATATTTAAAAATATCAAATATCTAGCTCACCCATTTCTCTATCATATTTATTTATGATCTACTTTTTGGGGGGCTAATTCGAGTTGCCAACTGATTATCATACAAAGGGAGTTTTTCTTTCCCCATATCCGCAGGGCAACCCTGAAACATCGTGCTGTGCATCAGAGAATCCCATTTATTTGCCTGCATTGACAACTCTGCGCCACAATAAATTGCAACTCTGCGTCCCAAGCGGGAAGGGTGTAGAGGGGGAAGGGTCTTCCATTGCGGCTTATGAATTGCATTACAAATTCGCATAAATTTCGCGGCAAAGTTGCGCAACAAATCGTTCTATGGGCAATGCGCATTTATCATCTGGAAAGATGCATCCCTAGCAGAAATTCAATCTGAAGCCGAAAGCCGCGAGAATTATGAGAGGGGGAGGGGAGGAGGAGCGGGAGAAGGAGCTGATGCGCTTTGTGAATTGACTTTTAAACGATTCCGCGAGTTGCATTATCCTCGGACTGAGTGACTCCTTCGATTTATTGGCCATTTGGCATGCTTTATGTGAAAACTCATAATGAAAAGCGAAAAGACCAAGAAAATTGTCAGCGAAATTGGCAGATGAAAATTGCAGAGAACAAAGAGAAAAAAGAGGAAATATATTCCATTTTCTTTTTAAGCACCTTATAAAGCGTATATAATGCCGAAAACTGCAAATTTTGATTGTGTTTGACTTGAAAAAGCTACGCAGCAAAACCATATTGGGTCTCTCCAATGACAACAGGCAAATAGAGAGAGTGGGTTAGGCAGAGGTTGCTCTGGTAATCGCTGGACGGGTGTGCGAAAAGGGCTAAGCAAATATTTGCCAGGGAAGCTCCAAGCTGCAAGTCGCAAATGAGATCAGAGCGAGAAAGAGAGAGAGAGAAAGAGGGAGAGAGAGCGAGGGCAGAGCTAGACAAATGCCTGAGTTGTGGATGGGAATCCCCGGTCTAAGGAAGCAGCGCGACTGGCAAGGAATGTCGTCACTTGTCGTCGCTACTGGTGCTACTCCTCCTCCTTCTGCCGTTGGTGTTGTCGACATTTTCCAAAAAGGACCTCAACATGACGGAAACGGAAACAACAACTTGCCCGCTCTCCACTGGGCTGCCTTTTAATGACATTTTTGCGCCCATTTGAGCTTCCGTTTTACTCCTTCACATTGTCTGTCGATTTTTGCCATATAATTTACTTAAGAAAAGTCTCACTCGCACTCACTTCTCTCTTCTTCTCTCTTCTTCTCACTTCTTCCTCTCTTCCCCCTCTTCGTCTTGCCCAAAGCAATTTCAGCTCGACAATTGTTTATGGCGTTTATCTTGGCGTCTGGCGATAAAATGTTGTGCGAAATCCATGCGATTTTATGCGACAATATCCAATAAATCTACTCTTGTCCCAGGTCCTTCTTCTGGTAACCCCAGTTAGATGCGTGTCTGTAGGGGGGAGGAGGGAGGTGGGACTGACCTTTGCACAACCCTTTTGGCAGTTGGCATTGTTTGCATTTTCCTCCTCTTTGTCTGCGCCCTTTCAAAGGGTTTAATTGTGCTTTTTGTCTGGCCTGTTGACATAGAGGTAGAGGGTCTTCTCCACCCTTCATCCCTGGCTGGCATATGTCTCTCACCCTGACCCCACACCCTCCCCCCCGAACTGTTGTCTAACATTGGTTTTGGCCCGGCAAACGTGTTAATTAACTTGTATAAATCAAGCAACAATATACTGAGAGAGAAGCTGCCAAAAATATTGTGGATTGTTCAATCGCAAAGTGAAAGTCTTTCGCAGTCTCAGGGTAGCTAACTAATTGGGTCGTAAAACACAGGCGATTATTATAAAGTTCGCGCAAATTTGATCTTTTATCTATGCTTGAAATTAAAAGTTGGAGAGCAGGAGAGAGAGAGAGAGAGGAAGAGCAGTTTGCTGTAGATGGAATATTGTAATGGAAAGAAGAGGAAGGAAGAAGTGTCTGAGACCCTATGGAGCTTCAGCCTATGGAGCTCATTATACTTGTTAAGATTCCAAGCTAAGAGAATGTGACTCGCTTAGGATGTGACTAGCCTAGGATGGGATAGCCTAGGAAGTGAATAGCCTAAGATGTGACTAGTCTAGGATGTGACTAGGCTAGGATGGGAGTAGCTTAGGATGTGGCTAGTCCAAGAATGTGACTAGCCTAGGATGGGACTAGGGTAGGATGGGATAGCCTATGATAGGACTAGCCCAAGATGTAACCGGGCTAAGATGGGGTTAGCCTTACATAGAAACTCACTAGCCTAGGAAGTGACTAGCCTAGGATGGGACTAGTCTTGGACGTGACTAGGCTAGGATGGGATACCCTAAGAAGTGACTAGCCTAGGATGTGACTAGGCTAGGGTGGGACTGGGCCGAGATGTGACTAGCCTAGGATGTGTGACTAGCCTAGTACGGGAATAGCCTAGGATTTGATTAGGTTAGGTTGTGACTAGTCTAGGATAGGACTAGCATAGGTAGGGTAGCCTAGGATGGGACTAGCCCATGAGGTGAGGATGAGATAAACCCAGAAAAAGACTAGGATGGGACTAACCTAGAGTGTTACTAGGGTAGGATTTGACTAGCATAGGGTGGGACAAGCCCATACGTGACTAGGCTGGGATGGGAGTAGCCTAGGAAGTGATTAGCCTAGTAAGGGAATAGCCTAGATGTACCTAGCCTAGTTTGTTACTATCCAAAGATGTGACTAACCCGAGATGTGATTAACCCAGAAGACGACTAGCCTAGAATTCGACTAGCCCAAGGTGTGACTGGCCATCCCAAGATATCCTTCTCGAATAAGTAAGACCTTACAATATACTTTAGGGTTTCGGCTAGGTGTGTGTTTTATGAGGTAGCTGTGTCATTAGACCCCATTAATCATTAAAACTCTAGGAAATACAAACACTACTCTACTAAAAGTCATAGGGTAGTTCAATCAGACAAGGTATAAACCTTGTAGGGGTTGTCAAAAACAATAGAAATAGACTTTCGATAGGTGGGGCAAAATGTGGTTAACATTTTGCTTGACATGGAAGCTGCCCCTGCTGCTGCTTCTGGTGCTGCTGGGACCGCAGTTGCTGGTGGCACGACAAGGTGCAAGGCGTGTGAGATTTGCGACGCCGGCGCCGCAGAGCTCGATGGCAACCCAAGTGAATGTGCTGCGAGAGAATGTGCTGCAGCTGACGAAGTCCAACTTCAATGAGACACTGCATACGTACGATGTGGTCTTTGTCAATTTCTATGCGGATTGGTGTCACTTCAGCAAGCGATTGGCACCGATTTTCGAGGAGACAGCGATGCGACTGTACGAGGTGCTGCCCAAGACGGCGCTGGTGCGGCTGGCACGGGTGAATTGTGTGCAGGAGGTGGAGCTGGCGAATGCGTGTGGCATCAGTAAGTTTCCCACGCTGAGACTCTATCAACGTGCTCATCCCTTGCGTCGTGAGTATCGGGGCAAACGAAGTGCCAACGCACTGGGGGAATATGTGCTGAAGCAGATGGAGCTGGGCGTGAAGTACTTTAATGGCATCGAGGATCTGGAGATGATCAATGTGAAGCGTCGTTCGGTTATAGCATTCTTTGCGGATCGTAATCGTACCGAGTTCGTATTGTTTGAGCTGTTGGCAGAGAGATATAAGAACGATTGTGATTTCTATTTGCGTGTGGGGCGAGAATTGAAGAACGTTACGTATACGCAGGATATGCCCAAGGTAATCTATCGTCCGGATACGGCCCGTACACATGCCTTGGATGAGATCTTTGCCGGTGACTTGAGTAATCAGTTGGAGCTGGAGACTTGGCTCTACAAGAAGTGTGTGCCGCTGGTGCGTGAGGTGGACTTCGGTAATGTGGAGGAGATCATCGAGCAGCGTTTGCCCCTGCTGGTGCTCTTCTATATGCCCGGAGACATGGATTCGGTGAAGAATTTCAAATCGATTGTCGAGATGCAACTCACAGATTTCACACAATTCAATTTCGTCACCGTGGATGGTCACAGGTTTGAGCACTCTGTGCGACACATGAATAAAACCGTGTTGGATCTGCCTCTGATTGCCATAGATTCCTTGAGGTTAATGTATCCCTATGAGCGTTTTCAGGATATGTATATACCTGGCCATCTGAAAGCGTTCCTCGAGTATTTCCTCTTGCAGCATCAACAGAAGACTGAGACGGAATCAAGTGTGGAGCGTTCTCTGTCCACTTTCAAGGTACTGGGACCCTCTAAGCATCGTTATACCTTGGTAGGGCATGATGAACTCTGAGCGGGAGGTTTCACTGTACCTGCTGCTGTTGCTTTTGTTTTGTTTTTACTGTTCCTACTGCTGCTGCTGCTGTTGTTAATAAAGTTCTTTTGCTTGCCGGCAACTTAATCAGCTTCCTTTGGGGTTATGTGCACTTTTGGGAGCCTAGCTAATGCTACACTCTGCTACAGGCAAATTGTTGTACTCTCTGCTCTCTAATTTGGTTCTATATAATATATATATATAGTATATATCATTCTTAAACACAACTTTGTTGCATAATGTAGTTTATTTTTATTTATTTATTTTATTTTTATTTATTTATTTTATTTTTAATTATTTATTTTTTATTTATATATATACACACAAATCTAAATATTTTAAATATATATAGCTGCATTTACCTATATTTTATAAATTTATTTTAAATTTTCTAACCAAATTTTGTAGCATAGTGTTAGTATAATTATTTAAGGCATATTTTTTGTTAGTTTCTCATAATTTTATATACTTCCTAGACTTTTTTTTGTTATCTGTTTAATTTATTGCAATTTTACTTGTGTTGTCTAGTGTAAAACAACAGACTGTTTTATTATATTTTCAATAAGCAATTTTACTATAAACTTTGTTAGTTTCTTTTATAATTTATTTACTATATATTATATATTTTGCCATATTTCTTACTTTTCCCAATTTTGTTGCATAGTGTAATCAGTCGAGTGTTGGTTCTGCCGTCTCATGCATTTTGTAGCGCCTTAAAAACGCTCGTTTTTCGCTGCTCATCTCTTGCCTGCAGCTCGTCTGCTCTCTGTTTCCGTCTCCCTCTTTCTCTGTCTCTCTCTGGTCGCCTCTCTAGGAGCTTCTCATTTTCCGGCAACATGGTAAAAACAAATTGCCTGCAACTAAACATAACGGTTAAACAGACACCTGCTCAAGGCGCTCTCAAGGCAAATCACTTGAGCTCTGCTCTATCCTGGTCTGGTCTGCCTCAGCCGCTGCTCCTCCTCTGCTGCTCCGCTGCTTATCGTACATGGCAGCCATTTGCCGTAGTCGTTGCTGCACTGCCTCCGCATCCGACTGCAGATGGCTTCTGCCCCTCCTCCTCCTGCTCCTGCTCCTGCTCCTACTCTCAACATAATTTGCTGTGGTTTTGCATTTACTTTGCATCTCAAGCATGCTTGAGGCTTTGTGAGCTGCTGCTGCTGGAGCAGCACAGCCCAGCCCAGCCCAACCAGCATTAGCCTGGCTACAGAGCCCAGAGCCGAGCCGAGCCCAGTTGCATTTGCAGATTCAGCAGGCACTTGGCTGCTCACCCACTTGACTCAGCTGCTGCTGCAGCTTGTCTTGGTTCACTTGTGCAGCGCCTGGCACTTCCGTTTCCGGCAACAACTACGGCTTGCTCCTCCTCCTCTCCCTCCACTTGGGTTTCCTTCCTTCCTTCACTGCGTTTGTTGGTTTTAGTTTTATACGCTGCATTTGCACCCTGTTTGCAATCACTCCAACCTCGTGGTTGTCCTCCGACCTCAAGCTGCAATCGTGACGCTGTTGCAGGCGGAGAAGGGAGGAAGTAGGAAGGGGGATAGTGGAAGAGTGGAGCAGTGCAATGGTAACTGCAGTTTTGGGCGCAGATTTTTGGGGGGGATCTCCGCGCACTCGTGTCTTTTTTAAGTTGTTTGGCAGCTGCGGAAACATATGCGCATATCTAATTTGCAATTGTTTTTCGTCGGTTACAGATTTACATACTTACCCATGCACTGAGAGAAATTGGGAGCTGGGTTGCAGGCTGTGCAAGGATTAAGCTGAACTTCTCCTAGGTTCATTTGCGGAACTTGTTACTTTATTTTGAATTTGGGAAACATTTTTGGAAACAAATTGCAATTTGTACACACTTTGTAAGTGATGCTTCTTTAAAAATATTTGCAGTGTTTATTTGAATACGATTTGCAGTGTGTACACACTTTTTAAGTGTTGCTTCTTTGCGGTAATTATTAAAAATGTATAAAGTTATTTATTAGCTCAGGATTTCAATATTTGTATATTTGTAAATTATTTATATTAAATTTTTATATTATTTTTATTAAAGATTTATTTTGTATTTATTTTCCTTTTTTAAGCTAGGCTTCATTTAATTGTTTTTTCTGTTTTTTCTATATAAACTTTTATTGTAACAATTTATTTTATATTGAATTTTATATAAATTTATTTAGCATATTTTTTTACTTCAGCTTTTTAGCCCAAATTTATTACTCCTTCTACTTCTTCTACCACACTTTTTCATGCAGTGCAGCAGCACTCCATGCACTGCAGTTTATCATGCTGGCATAAATAATTACATTCTCGTAAGCAAATGCACACCACAATTTCGGGCAGTGCATGCTCACACACACACTCACCGGCACACACATAAGTAAAGCTTGCGCTTAGCTCCCTCAAGGAGGCACCCTGTAGTTGGTAGCTGCCTTTGCCTGCACTCGCCCCCCTTTTGTGCCCTCACGTTCTACCCTCTGCCCCCTTGCTCCTTGCTCCATTGCCTTCTTAAAGCACGCGCTATTTGTATAGCAAATTTGAGCTCATTTACACGCAAAGAAAACAGACTGGAAAATGCGAGGAAAAGTTGGGAAATGCAGCTGCAGCTACTGCGACTTCGACTTCGACTGCGACTTGTCTTGACTTTTGAGCCAAGTGGAAAACTATTTCGTTTGCTGTTTAATTTAATTAGCACTCAGTGTGGCAGTGTGTGTGTGCTACTGTGTGTGTGTGTGAGTGTGAGTGTGCTACTGTGTGTGTGTATGTAAAAACAATTAGCAAACGAAACTTTTCCACGTCATTTTAATTAAACGCATTAAATTCTTTGCAGAGTTGAGCGCGAGGCTTTTCTTTTTTCCTTCTCGCGCTGGAAATGAAATTTTCATTTTCTTCTAATTAATGAAAATACACCCTGCACTACACATATTTATTGTTCTATAGTACCAGGCTAACCCAGCTCGTAGTACTCCCTGTAGATTTATCAAAAAGTTGCATTTAGATTGGCATCGTGGGGGGCGGAGGGCGGAGCTGGGCATGATTGATTGTGCTGCCTTCGTGGAGCCGTGCCCCAAAGTGACCAGGCACCCCTCCCTCTCCTCAGCAGAGCCCCAAGGGGTGGGTAGGTAGTGCGAGGGGAGACACGTGTGTGTCTCTGTTGACACAGGTGTCGCTTGCTTTTAATTCTAATTGGCCAGCGCACTGGCAATTTCTCCAAATGAATTTTGCATTACGTGCACAAAGCGAAATATAAGAAAGAAAGGGAGAAGAAAGAGAGAGAGAGAGAGAAAGGGAGGCAGTAAAAATGAAGACAAAGCTGTGGAGCGAGTTTTCTCTTTCCCATTTTCATTTATTCTGCTCTCCCTGATGACTTTCAGTTTGCCGGACCCACAGGAACTGTTGCCATATGTCAACGCTGTGGGCAGGGTATACTACATATAGGGTAGGGATTGCTTTGATCGATTGTTTTGGGGCGCATAGATCAGTCTGCTGATAGAGCAGAATGACAGAGAGTGTTAAAAAAAAGAGGAATACAATAAAGAAATTATTTTAAAAATTTAAGGGAATTTCGAATTCAAAAATCTAAATTTTCAAAGGAGACTAATTAAATAGGTATAATTCCAAAGAGTTTTCTAGTTAGGATCACACTTTTTCATAGGATAAATTTTCCTTGAAAATATTTATTGAATTTTTGCTCTCTATACACCATTATAAAGTCATATAAGTCAGTTTATATCTACCTTCCTAAGCTGCGAGCTCTGCATGCTTTTCTTTTTCCACCTGAAAAGTGAGTTTTCAATTTGATTGTCTCTACTTTCCAGACTGTGCTTATGGCCGTCGATAAACGTCATAAATTGCGCAACATGAGTTATGATATCTCTCTCTGGAAGCCAGGCTCTTTCACAATGTCAACACGTTTTTTTCATGGTCAAAATCTGAAAACGTTGGTAAGGTAATTTGTGGGACTGAAAAATAACAAAAAGTGAGTTGAAAATGCGAAATAAATGCAGGGAAAATAGCAGCAAAGAATTTCAGTAAGCTTCAACAAAGCAAGCTGGACTTTTAAATACCCTGCAAGTTTAGAAAAAAAAATTAAAATTAAGCAGCAAAATTGCAAATAAAATCTAAGGCCATCAAATTTATTTTTAGATTATTTAAATAGCTAAGGAAACTTATAAAAAAACCCTATAAAAATCTGCTATAAAAAACCGAATATTATCCCTATTTACAAAGCATTATTAGTAGCACAATTGTGCTATAAAAACCAACTGCATTTGCCATAAAAGAAAAGAAAACTTTTCTGATTTTTACATTCGATGCGAATTATTATGAGCGCAAAACAAAGCCGATTAAGTGGCCAAACAGAAGGAACCTCCAATGCGAATATGAATGCGAATATGAGCTGAAAGAGGAAAGGAAGAGAACAGGAAAGGAAATGTGTTATTGTACCAAACGGCGTTCGTTGACTTTTGAGCGACTCTGCCAGAGTTGAAGTTGCTGTGGCACAGTTCGCGTCTCGTGCAGCAGACCATGATGGGAGGAGTCCTTGAGGGCAGAGGAGGAGGAGGAGGAGGAGCAGCTCTGGTAGTAATGCCATGTCGAGTGCGGGAATGGGAATCAATAAAATGCCAATTAAAATACGGTGCAGCGGCAAGTTTAAGTTGTACATTCAATGAGCTGCTAATTGCCAGGTAATCATGCTGGAGCACCTGGCAAAACATTAATCATCAAAAACACTCGAGTATCTGGTCAGACGTGCTGAGGCAAATGCCCTAGAAGGTAGCAGCAATACGTATACTTGATTTTTAAGTATCATCGGGAGAAAAGGGGCAGATATTGCAAAAGCACATGAAAGCTCGCTGGAAAAGCAACTTGGAAAGTATTTTGAGTTTAATTTTGCTTGGAAATTACTTAAGATTAAAGATATATTTGAATTTATAAGCTTATAAATTATGAAAGAGAGAAAATAGTAAGTTTCTGGCTTGAATAAATATTTAGAAATCTCGAATATAGTAAATTTAAAAGCTTTTACTAATTTAAGCTCTTAAAAGCTTTACGTAAATATCATATTGAATAAATTGTAAAAGCTTGCACTACTTTAAGCAGCGAAAGCTTTGCTTTAATTTTAAATGGAAACCTCTTAAGTAGAGAAACTTGAAAATAAAATATAAATAAATAAAATATATAATATATAAATAAATAAAATATATAAAATATAAATTAATATTTTAAATACATTTTAATAAATATTTTCATAGCAAATATAAAAAGTTTTATTAAGTTTTTATAAAGTAAAGATTATTTATTTATTTGTGCAAGCTTTCTAAGGATGTAATTCCTTCCCAGTGACTCATATTGAAACCTTCAGCTACCTTACTGCAGTCATTAGCTAAACTACAGTTCGAATCCAAAAGTTTTCTAAAAGGTATTATAGATCACATTGCTATCGCAGTGGAAATTGAACATAGAAAGCTCGTCAAACTTTAAGCCTGAGTAGCGTGTGTGGAGCTCATAACTCTGGCCGCGTGTCGATGTCATTTCTTCTGCTCCAGCTCCGGCTCCAGCTCCGAGCGCCAGCTCCATCCATGGTGCAACATGGGCAAAAAGCGACTACGAGTGACTCGAGTGTTGCTAACGAAGCTAACATGGCCTGTTGTTGAATGATAACAGGCCGCAATGAAAAACATACACAAGAGAGAGTAGGAGAGAAGAGAGAGGAGGAGGGAGGGAGAGGGGAGGCAGAACTTGCAGTGGGAGAAGCGGAGTGAGTTGTGGCAATTAATCTTTACAATGGCGTACAAGCGAAATGGAGTTCATAAATTCCAAGTCACGCTACACCAGCCACAAAAGGCCAAGAGGAGGAGCAGGAGGCAAGAGAGACGGGGAGGGGGAGGGTAGAGCAGGCGCTGCACTGCCTGCCTGATTGTGTGTGTGTTTCGAGTGTGGCACAACAAACTTTAAATTAGCCTCACGATGCGCACAACATGCGTGTGTGTGTGTGGCATCATACCCTGCTCCCTGCCCAGGTAGGATACACCCGTAGTCTACTTAGCTGCACACACACCTGACTGGCTATACCCGGCAACGTGTGACAGACACAAGATGTGATGTTTCAAGTGTTGCACACACACACACACACACATACACAGAGTTGGATTCAATTAGGGCACAATTGGAGCAGCTACTCCGGATAAGTTTCGCACTGGAAACAGTTGAGTTATCTGTGCCATGAATGGCAAAGTTTGTGCCACAAATAATTGGTTGATAAGGCAAGAGATGAGAGCTGCTTGCTTTGACTCTCTATTTTTTTGGTTCTACTTATTTTTCTAGCATTTCCTGGCATATCTTTAAACTTTCAGCATATGTTAAACAAAACTTTTCTCAGATTTCGTTGGGTTTACAATAACTTCTTGAACTTGCTGCGTCTGCTTCCCTGTGATCTAAGTCTCCTTGAGGGCAGGGGGGTTTGAGAGGGTGCTTGATAAATGTGAATCTTTTTGAATAAGGCGCGACGAGTACAACAAATAAGCTGACTCCCGCTTAATGCCCTGATATATGCATATTCAGACGGCGCACAGTGCGTATGAGTAATATGTCGCCGAGTCGAGCCAATAGATTTATCGCTCGAAGACACTGGCCCACTCTCTTCTCTCTCTCTCTCTCTCTACTTCTCTGTTCTCAGTTCTCTCCTGCTCTGTTTGCGCTTATGTCTGCATAAAAATGCATATAAATTTCACATTTACACAATTTATTACGTCTTCTTTTCGCTGAGGCCTGAAAATTAGCTCGTTTATCTTGTTGTTTGTGGGTCTTAAAAATGCTAACGAGCTGCCAGAGAGATCAGGAATAACTAACGTTATATGTGTGTATGTGGTCGCAAACCCTTTTGAATAAATCAACAGGCTAAGCCCCAACACACACACACAAAAAACCAACTGACCCAAGCACAGACTCAACCCAAACTCAGTTCCTCCTCATCTCGCTCTCTGAAGCTTTTCAATGGCCTCTCCTTTGAATTTATTGGGGTCCAGTGGGGTTAACGTGTTGTATGGTAGGTGTTAAAGTCGAAACCGGGGTATCAGCTGCATTAGGGTTGCCATATAAAACCGACCTTCTAAAATCATCAAACTGATAATTGGCCCCGACAGTCGTATAGGAGCAGCTGCGTCTGTGGGCGTGAATTGAATCTAAATGCTTGATTAGTTCCTCGTCCAGGGGCGATTCAAGGACTCATGAATGTACATTCATTCGAATGTGGTGTGAATCGCAATGAATAAACGAAAGTCCGTCGAGCCTATCAAGTGTTGCTATTCGAGTGCACTCATTGATATCATGAGTAGTTATAACACTTTTAGATCATATAAAAAAAGAAAAGTGAGTTTAAATTTCAAAAAAATCTAGAAAAGTTAAAAGACAATGTTATAGAGCAGGTAAAAGACTGTAATATCGCGTAAATATGAACATTTTTCTATAAAGTAAACCAAGTAAAATATCGATATTATTCGTAATTTTTGTCCGATTTCTCTTTCGGTGAGATTTTCATGATTATTTTAAGTATCCTAAACGATTTTAAGCAAAAAACTGAAATATTATTTTTTGAAAAAATTTCGAAATTTTTTTAAGGGGTTAGCTTGGAAAAAATCGAAAAATATCGAACTATGTAAATTGATCAAATTTAAATGCAGAATCAATTAAGGCCCAATAACTTGATCAAAAAGACATTCCCGAGGAAAATCAGAACTATTTTAGCGGAGTTAGAAGCAATAGTAGATACAAAATTTCCAAAAAAATATCAAAAATATTATTATATATTTCGCAACTAATTTAATGCAGTATAAACATTATTATATATATAATTACACGCTTGAAGTTGGGAGAAAACATGGAGAATAATTTTTGGAAAATATGCGTCTGCAGTGCAAACAACTGGAAGTTAGGATCACCAAACTTAATTTCAGACAACAACAACAAGTCGACGTAAGAAAAGGCATAAAAATGTCGCCGACGTCTAGGAGTTTTCCATTTTTTTTTTTAAGTTCAGTTACAGCCACTTCCGGACTCCTCGGAAGCACAGCTGCTGCACGCACAGCTCGTGTACACAGTTCTTTTTTTTTTTTTTTTAGCACATTTTTAGCATCGTACATAGTTTACGAGTTCTTAACTCGATTTGCCGCCGGATAAAGTTTTGCATTTTTCTTTTTTTCGGTCACATTTATTTTTTTCTTCTTGCCCAGCACGGAACTTGTTAATTTTCCGCTGCAAATCTGTCAACTTTTCGCAGTGGAAAAAAGAAAAACAAGCAAGGAAAGGAAAGAGTAAGAGAGAGAGAAAGAGAGAGAGAGAGAGAGAGAAAAATTCAATAACAAGTTGAGAACGAAGCGAAAACTTTTGCATATGACTGTGCGCACTTTTAGGCTCTTTCTCTGCCTACTTCAACTAATTAAAAGTCTAGACTTTTGTCATGTGTGTGTGTGTGTATATGGCAGATCTGCCTGCTGATCTGTTACCCTCCCCTCTGACATTAACCACAATTTCCAATTAATCAACTGCCGCGCATTACCCACAACAAAAACAACAACCAGAACGACAACAATGGAGGCCTGCACAATGCGAATGCACATAGGGCCAGGCAAATGTTATAAAGTTAATTGCCATCCCATTTGAATGTCCCCCTAGATGGTGGCAGGTCTACACACTCTCTGGCCTATACCTATTCGTTCCACATATGCCACATAACGGTAACCGGTGTTGCAGAGGTCAACAACACGAACGCATCCTCTATGCGAGATTTGTTTGGGACTGATTCCTATTTAATTGTTCACTGAGAAAAGAAATGTTATCACAGTTGAAGAGAAAAGAAGGGAAAGAAAGCAGATGGTAGATTGGCAAATACCCTATTAATTGGCAAGATATAGATATAGGTTTTCTATAAATTTTATGAGTATTGTTTCTAAATTTAAAAAACTGTTAGAAAATTTAAAAAGAATATCTTTCATTGGTATTATCAAATTATATAAAGCTATTTACAGCTTTCAAAAAGTTACCTCTAGTTTTATATAGCTATCTACAATATATTTTAGTACTCTAACTCTTCAGATTAAAAAGAAAGACGAGAAATATATAAATATAGATACCTTAATATAACTGAGAATATTCTAAGTTTAGTTTTAGGCATGTACAATATTGGGATACTCTTCTTAATATTGTCTTATTTTCCAAAAACGTTTCTGTAAACTGTCGAAAAAATTAGGACACTTAAGAGCACTTTAAAAATAGTAATGGGTACAGTAAAAATACCTTTATTTATCTAGTTATATGTCTGAAATATAATAAAAGATTTGCGATAACTTTATGTAAATTTACTACAACATTTTAGACCTTTTCTAGTAAGCTCAAAGCTAACAGATGTTTAGTCTAACCATTTACATATGTTTAGTATCTTTTAATCTACCATCTAACCTTATATAATCTGTGTAAACTTCCCCTAGTTACTTATACCGTTTACTTTTCCCAAGCTTTTAGCATAGAAATTCGCAATTTGAGTTGCTTTTGCTTTGGACATGACACAGCGGCTTAATTTGCCCCTCTGTCAACTACGTATGCCAACCGAGATTACTTAACCTCTTAGCAAACACACACACAGGAGAGACACACACACAGAGAGACACACAGACACACACACACAGTTACAGTCAGCTCGTTAAAAGTCCATTGAAAGGGCCGCAGCACTTGCGGGCAAAATAATATTGAAACTGTTAATGAAGTTAGCCCAGTCGAGGGACAACCTGCCCTCTGGCTCTACAAACGAGATCAATGAATGGTCTGAAAAACGAGCAGCCATAGATACGTGTGTTAGATTTGTTAGAGTTACGGATAGAGGGAGAAAGAGAGAGGGAGAGATACGGATACATTTGCATCAAAGTGATGGCAACTGGAAAAATGCAACAGCAGCAGCTCACACAAACTCGATTTGTGCACGGTAATTAAAATTTAATCATTGGACATTAGTATGCACACACACAAGGACACACACAGAGAGAGAGAGAGAGAGAGAGAGAGAGAGAAAGAGACAGTTACACACTCGCAGGCATTTAGGCAGCCATTCAGGTTGCCATGAGTGATGCATTTCGGGGCAGGTCGATAACGTCGCAAAGCTTAGTCGAGTGAATAGATGAGCCAAGAGTGAGAGGGTAAGAAGAGGCAAACAGAAGGAGGAAAAGAGAGAGAGAGAGAGAGGAGAGTGAGAGAAGCGAGCCAAATGAGCTCACAACTCGTTGCCTGCTTTTGTGCACTTTTGTTGCATGCTTTAGGGCGCAACGTTTGCGTGTGTGTATGTGTGTGTGTGTGTTACAGGGTGTTTCGTGTTTCCATGTAAATGCGCTCATTGCAATAAGCATAAATATTTGACATTTGTTTGAGGTTAGGGGGAGGAGGAGGAGGGAACCTTCCCCGTTTTTGGGGTTTCGCTTGCGGTTTCCGCTTTTGCGTTTCGCTTTCAGCAGATTTGCGGTAATGACATGGCAATTAATTGGGGTTTTTAATGCGCAGAGTGTGCAGAACTAACGGTACTCTGTAGCTGGGTGTCTGCATGTGTGTGTGTGTCTGAGCTGCGTATTACCCGCGCTTTTATTATAAAATTTGGAAAAACAATTTAATTGTTGAATATAATTTACACTTGTTTTTAATGTAGTTGGAAAATGGAATATTATTAATATTGCTTTGAAATTATTATATATGGTAATACTAGTTTATATATTTATTATTTTTATTATTATTTGTTAAGAATATGCTCTTAAATTGCAATAATTTTAGCAAAAATAAAACTAATATGTTGTATCGATAAATTATCGATTTTTCTTTGAGCACATAAAATAAAGCATAGCAAAGCATAGATTATATTAAGCATATTTGTAGATTATAAAAAATAAGGAAAACTTGGTACTCTCTCTATCTCTATCTCAAATTCATTGTATCGATAGTTTATCGATTTTTCTTTAAGCTCTAGAGTAGCATATGAAATAAAGTATATATTTAATATAGATTATATTTAGCATATTTGTAGATTATAAAGACTAGGTAGAAATTGGAACTCCTTCTATCTCTCTCTAACATAGTGTATCAATTTAATATCGTTTATCGAACTGACTATCGATTTTAGTTTGCTCTAGCACTTCGATTAACTGTTCTAGCCATGTTTTACACAACATTAACTTGGCTTATTTATTAAACACGTGCATCTTTGCCCTTCGCCACAGCTGGGCACACTCACACACACATACAAGCAGCGTCCTTCTGCCATAAAAGCAGCAGCAGCAGCTCTACGTGTGCATACAAAATGGCGACTACAACTAGAGCAGAGTGAAGTCCTCCCTGCCAAGCTCGACAGACTCTATCCGATTGACCGACCGACCAAGCGACCGACCGGTTGTTTGTGGCCTCAATAAATCAACCGGAATTAAGTCATCAATAATGGAAAGACATAAAGCAGGCAACTGTGCAATATCGAGTATGGAACAGGAATAAAGTAAGAACATAAAGAACATACATCGTTGAGATCTTGGAACTGCTGAAAGGGCTCACTTCTGGGGGGGCTATCTTTATGGCATGTGTTTAGCAAGGGTTTAGGTTCGATTTCTCTCACTTCATCCACCTCCATCTCCAGCAATTACTGACACTTCTACGCCTCTAATTATAGGTTCAGATATCTCTCTTCAATAAGTTACAATCAATTGTCGATTTAAATAAACAATTGGATAACCGCTTTTTTTTTTTTTGCAGCCCGTTATGGAACCCGGATTGGCAACAATAGGCGGCAATCAAATGGGGCTTCATTAATTGTACAACCCGATTGCGAAATATGCAAATTAATGATTCTACAAATCTCAGAAGGGGGGAGAGAGGGAGAAGGGGACTACTTCAATCAATTATAATCCCCGGCGAGAAATGTGAGCTCACAATTGTTCGACTCGATTAATGCAGGGTTTTTTTTCGTTTTTTTTTCGTTTGTTTAAAATCTCTCGACATGAAGTGCCAATAATGGGACAATCCCAACTATTATAGTACCCCAGGTAATTTGCTTATCCATCTGCAAAGCCATCACGTTTCGCACATCAAGTCCATCAAGCCGGACAGGGTACTTACTTAGAAGTCATACCACATGGGATCAGATAAGGTCACAATTTCTCAACACACAGAAATATAATTAAAAAATCTTATTACACTTCGCTCTCACTTTCTCTCTTTCTCTATCTCTCTTGATTATTATTCTTGGGGCCTTGCGTGTGGAACATTATGGTTTTTAATTAGAAAGCCAAACAACAAACGGAATACTCGTATATCTCCAACTGAGCCAGCTGTGATTGACGCTATCTCTCAGGCCCCCTTCTAGGAGGATGAGTCATTCACAGTGAACGTCCATTGTGTGGACTGTGATCAAGATAAGTTCGCATACATTTTGTGTCTGCTTGTCTTTTATTTTTTGATACTCTATAAAGCAAAGAATTGGTTGAGCAGGTAGCTTGGACTGGTGGGTAGAAATAAAGTACATAAAATAAAAAAATAAAATGTATATATAATAATAATTTTAAAAGTCAGACGGCTGAGACTTTGCTCTTATGTAGCTGGATATTTTTACCAACGATCCTCAAAATTTCACTAGCATATGTGCAGGTTTCAATGAGTTTTATATATACACAAAGCAAGCTAGCCAACTGGGAACTCTTTTGTATATAGCTAGATATGTTTACTAGCAATATTCAAAATTTCAGAACAATACAAACAAGTTTCGATGAGTTTTGGGTTTAACCAAGGCTAGCTAGCCAGCTAGGAACTTGTCTACCTTTAGCTAGATATATAATTAATGGATCCTCAGAACTTCAACAGAATTATGAGCGTGTATTGGGTATATCCAAGTCTAGCTTTTTTCCTTTTTCGTGTGCATCCCCCTCGAAAGAGAAATTCATAAATATTTTAATTAAAATCGAGTGATTGTCGACAACATTGTTCTAAGTAAAAAGTTGTTGCAAAAGTTGTTGCAAGTCGGGTGCCATTAACAGCGATGCGGAAACGGTTCTTCGACACAAGTACAACGTCATCAGAAACGCATAACATTTAAAAAGGCATCGGAAAAGGAAAGAAATAGAAGAGAACAGAACAGATGAGAACGTGGAAAACAGCAGGAAAAACTTTTTGGCGCAAGTTCAGCGAAAGTTCTCAGTGCAGTTCGCTGCTGAAAAGCGGCAAAGAGAAATTTAACTAATTCCATTATGCATGCAACAAGAGCAACAAGATGAAGCAGAAGACCAAGAAAACGTACGAAGGGGGAAAACTCGGAAAATGTTAAACAAAAATGTGAAAACTTTGCCCTTGTTGTGGCCGCCTTCGTTCAAGCTTAAATTTCGCATGAAAATTTCGACATAGTGTTGATTTAAAAGGCGTACATAATCCCCTGCTGACCTGTGACCTGGCATAAGCCTCCCCCTCCTCCTCCCCTCCCTTCGACCATCTAGTAATACCCCCATTAGCTGTGAATCAACATTTGCCTGGGCCTGTTTGCCATCGGCTCAAGTCGAGTCACTCAAAGTCAGCAGAGACAGCGTGGAGGGGAGGGTAGGGGAAAGATGAGGGGGCTGCTCGCGAGTTGAGTGTTTGCTAATAGCCTGGCCACAGGATTGACAGAGCTTTAGTGTTGCAAAATACACAAATACCTCAGGGGGGGGGGGTAGTATCTCACTCTATCCTATATACAGCACTTTCAACCCCCCATCAATCATGTGTATGAAAATATATCAGTGGAAATTGAATCTGAACATAAGTTTACTAAAGAGTTAAGTATGGTATGATATAAGGTTTTTATTTATAAAATACTTGGGCTTATTAAAGTACTCTTTAAGCTCACATACTTTTATTTAAATGATCTTTAATTTCTTATACAAATTACTGCAGTGCAAATTGAAGTTAAAGTTGACTTTAGTATGCTTTGATATCAAGACTTTATTTGGGAAATATGCAAGGTTATTTAAGTATTATATTATAAAAAATATTAGAGGTTATTAAAGCACACCTTAAGCTCTCAGCAATTTATTGTAAATAATCTATTATTTACCATACATTTAACTATACACTGACTTCCCTGACTTTGCTCTTCGAATTCAAAAACAAACCTATTGCTTATATAGTAGTTCCCTTAAGTATCTTGGGTTCCTCTGCCTGTGCTACCTGTACTTTATTCCACCTGCTGCCAATCCTATTTACAGCAAAATGAAATCATTAAGCGGCGTTTACTGTCAACAGAAATGGCACGCAAACATTTCAAAAGCAATCACATCAAACCTGAGGAAATAATAAAAAATCATATAGGCGGAAAACCATCGTACCGTACCCCCTCTCAAGCTACGCTCGTGAAGAATTTACCCCCCTCCCCCCAACAAGTTGTCGACTTGCTGTGCAATTGAGTTGAAAGACAAACAAAGCGTGAGCTTTGCATGCCCGTCGGTTCCCACTGGGGGTAGCTCAGCTGGGGATGGGATGGAGATGGGCTGGAGATGCCATTGTCTGCCTGGCCACGTTTCATTCATTCATTCACTCAGTTAGTCAGTCAGTTCGTCAATTACATTGATTTCAAGCGAATGAGGTTTTGTTTGCATTTTTGCCAGTCAAGTTTTCTTTTCAGCACAAACGGGAGGAGGGAAGGGGGGTAGTAGAAGAAAAACGGAAACGGAAACGTCACCAGCGCCATTGTCAGCATGGAGAGAGAGAGGGAGGAAAAGAGAGAGAGAGAGAACTGAGTGATATAAAACAGTGCGGGTTGTTTTTGATTTCGCCAACTGTGGCACGTTTAATAACACAAAGTGTCTTTCTTACCTTGCTCCCTTCCTTTCTACCTTTCTTTCCCTCCTTCTCCTTTCTCTTTTCTGTCTTCCTTTCTCTCTCCTGTCTTTGTCTACCTTTTTATTATTTTCGACAATGGCAACAACAAATGCCGCTGATTGACTTTGCCCGTAAACAATTTTCATTATTATTATTTCAATTCCCGCGGTTTGGGTCTCCTCCACTTCGCACTGAACTTGTTTATTCTCTCTCTCTCCCTCTCTCTCTCTTTTTCTTTCTCTTTCTCTGTCTCTATTATTGACTTTGACGTGCTGTTTTTCCTATCGAGAACTCATCGTTTTTTTTTTTCTGTTTTTATTGTCGCTTCACCTCTGGCATTAACTTTGACTCTATATGAGATTTTTGGCGATTTTTATGACTCTTGCTTTATGAGGCGTAAAAAGTGTCATTAGAACATGCTGGGAAATCGATATATAATACTAGATCTAGTATGTCTGATGTGTGTGACTTATATAGACATGTATTTATTTATATGTGAATTATGTGAGAATGAACTTTGTAAAAACTGCGAATTTAAAGTTACGAACTGCAAAGAAAAAGCTCGAATTACCCTGAAATTCAGTTTACATTTTTTACTATATCTCTGAAGTATAATAAAATTATTTTTAAACTCTTTACCGCATCGTATACATTATTTACAAGCATTCTCTTTATACGTGATAATTTTCGCGCAATTTGAATTAAAAAATTCCAACTGGTTCGAAGATAAAAACCCGAATAAATCGTAAAAAAAAACTACAGACTGTCTGACTCGGTCTTTAACCGATACGACATGGGAATATTCTTTATTCTTTATGTGTACTGCAATTAAATAAAGCTTAATGGAAGCTTAAATAAAATAGATTAAATTATACTCGGGCTGGGAGAGGTGGGGAAAGTGCAGGTTGGGCCTATCATGGAAGGTAGTCAGTGCATGCAGGGGCTCAGACCTGCAGTCCTATGTATTTATGAAAAGAAAATGCAGTTGGAAAATGTGAAAATGGGAAAATCAACACAAACAGCGACGCATACGTTGCCTGCAATTGGATATTTACTTAACGCGGCGGAGATAACAATTGACTGTACCGCAGGGTGGGGGGAGAAATCCCAGTGAACTTTATTAAAATTATGGAAAAAATGAAGGAAAAAAAGAAAATGGGGAAAGCTTAAAAAAAACCGAAAGCAAACGCCAAATTAAACGGAATCCAGACGGGGCAATCGACGGAGTCGCCTGTCGCTGGCAACACAAAGGACACACAAAAGGGATGCCTCATGGTGTGCCATGGCATATGGCAGGAATGGAAGATGTGAGAGGGGGAGATGTGGAACTGTGTGTGTGGAGCAGCTGCCTCTGCCTCTGCCTGTGCACTGCCTCGGCGCAGTGAAAAGGATGCAAAAGTGCAGTCGATTAACGGAAGCAACGAGTGCGAGTCTGCAACGCATCTGCATGAGGAGCAGGAGCAGGAGCAGGAGCTGGAGCAGCAGGTAGTGATTCCCGCCCAATTGGTATGCGCGCGTGGGCGTGTCGTGTCCACCGGCATATGCATTTTCATCAAATTTAATAAAGCTGCAATTAAACAATTTATTTTTGTTGCATTTGTCGCGTCGCTCTGCGTCGCGTCGCAGCGAAATCTGAAATTAATTTCGTTGTGGTTTCTGCCACGAGAAGCGCCATAAAAACGAGTGAGGCGAATGCGTAGACTGCTTGCAGCTTGCTCGACGGGCAGATACGCTGTAATTTAATGGCAGAGGGAGAGGGATTTTGCTGATATACCATAGAGCAACTCTATAAGGTATAAGATAGACAGATAGGTGTTCCTCAAATGAGTTTTAACTATATACAATTTTTAGTTTTTATCTATATCTAAGGTACAATATACATAGATAGATAAAGAAACTATAAATAATATATATGTAGTTAAAACTCATTTAAGGAATTCCTGTCTCGTGCGGACACCTTTCTCTGAAGAAAAACTTTCTTTGACTAAATTTAGTATATTATAATTGTATTTATTTTGTAGAAAAAATTAACTCTTTTTTTCACACTCTTTCACCATATTCTTAAGAGTTTGGTTATTTAAAAATCTCTAGATTATATTAGATATATTAAAAGGAAGCTGATATGTCTATTAACATCAAGTAAAACCTGTCATATACCTGCTTAGTACTTTGCACACACCCCACGTAAAACTCAATGATTACAGGGTATTAACAGTTTAATTTATGTTGTGCTGGTCAGACGAGCGTATGACGCTACTGCATACATGCCATACAAACATAAATATACGGGGAGGTAGTGTAGGGTAGGGGCAGGGGCGGCAGTGCGAGTACGGTTGAGTTAGTTAGGATTGACAGAGGGCGACTGCTTCTACAAATTGCAACGTTTTGACGCTAAAGTCAAATCAAACTAGCAAATTAAACAATTACACTGCGCAGACTAAACTTTTTTTTCATCATATTCTCGCATAATATAAATCGCAACTTAATTTACATATGACATAAACTTTTGCCATAAAAACTAATTAGTTTCAAAGTTAAATATTGTTAGGGTTGAGTTGAGAGCTTTCTATTGCTTTCACGTTTCAGAAAAAAAAATTAGTTGACAAACAGGCAGCAGCAGATAATATGATATATGCAGTAATATTACTAGATATTTTGCATTATGTTAATTACACGTGGTTGGAGATTTCAATTTTAATTCGATTTCAGTTGGAGTTAAGAGATTTATGTATATTTTTCATCAATTTTTGTTAATTATAATGATGTTATAATATGATAAAGTAATTTTTATTTCAGCTTTTAATCGATTTGAGATTTTTATTGAATTTTATAATAATATAATAATATAATAATATAATAATATAATAATATAATAATATAATAATATAATAATATAATAATATAATAATATAATAATATAATAATATAATAATATAATAATATAATAATATAATAATATAATAATATAATAATATAATAATATAATAATATAATAATATAATAATTTAATAATATAATAATATACTATTATTAATAATATGATAAAGTTATATTTATTATGATTTTATTTAAATTTCAATTAAATTTAGGTTTACGTTCAGCGATTTCTGAACATTTCTATTTATATTTGTATATAAGAATGATAAAATAATATGGGAATATTATGATATAATAGCTTATATTATGCGTATTGCTATATAAGGTTGGAGATTTCCATTTAAAAGGAATTTCAGTTAAATTTAAAAGTTTTTCGTACATTCCAATTTCCCATTTCCTATATAAAAGATTCTACCCGCCACCCGTTGCTGGTTAATCCCCTCCTGAACTTTGCTGTGCTGTGTTCGCTGCTCAGTCATGGGTAAAGATTATCAACTGGTGGGCAATTAGCTCGGGTTCGAGCCGAGCGTTGGCTCAGAGATCCGCAGCGTAGTGGCACACGGGGTCAGTTCAAGCGGAGGAAATGCGTGAATTTGTCAGGCTGACGCGCTGCATCATTGCCGGCATCGCTCTGGCCATTATCAGCGGCCTGAATTGTGGCGAGGGCAGTGCCAAGAGCTTCGCTGCACAGACAGAGGAGCGAGGCAGGTGGACAACGGTGAGTGATGTCATCACTGTCTCTCACTCTCTCCCACTCTCTCTCTCTCTCTTCCCAGTTGGACTGGCTGCAACAATTGAACTACAGGCACGAGCTGCACAATGTGAGCACGGCCGATGGTTACCAGCTGCAGTTGCAGCGTCTGCCCCGGGCTGGAGGGCGACCTGTGCTCTTGGTGCATGGCCTGATGAGCTCCTCGCTTGGCTGGGTGTGTCTGGGCGTCGACAAGAGTCTGGGTAAGCTGTGGGCCGGCTCAGGGATGAGGGATGGGTTGGATGAATTTGGTTAACGGCAGCGCAGCATTTCAGCTGCATCGACGCAACTACGACGTGTGGCTGGCGAATCTACGTGGAGTGACGCCCTACGGCAGGCAGCACCTCGAGCTAACCGATGTCATGACTCAGTTCTGGCGCTATAGTTTCCACGAGCATGGCGCATACGATTTGCCCGCCATAATTGACCACATTGTGGAGCAAAAGCAGCGGGAGGAGCAGCACGGGGAAAGGGAGCAGGCGAAGGAAGAGCAGGACAGGGAGCAGGCGAAGGAGGAGCAGAACAGGGAGCAGGCAAAGGAGGAGCAGGGCAGGGAGCAGGCGAAGGAGGAGGAGGACAGGCAGAAGGCGAAGGAGGAGCAGGAGAGGGAGCAGGCAAAGGAGGAGCAGGGCAGCGAGCAGGCAAAGGAGGAGCAGAACGGGGAGCAGGCGAAGGAGGATCAAGACAGGGAGCAGGCAAAGGAGGAGCTGGAACATTCCGCGAAGCAGGCAGCAAACGTAGAGCCAGAGCAGACCGAGGAGCGTGCGCAGCCGGAGCAGGAGACAGTAGGGGCAACACAAGAGGAACTGCATCAAGTTCTGCTAATTGGACACTCACAGGTAAGAGGGGACGCTGGGACTGGGGCGTGACCTTAGTCAAATTGATGATGATGTTCCCCCCCCCCTTGTACCGCAGGCATTTAACGCCTTCCTGGTGCTCTGCTCCCTGCATCCGCGATTCAATCAACACATCCTGCTAATGCAGGCACTCGCACCCATCGCTGGGCTCCATCGCAAGGTGCGTTTCGATAACACGCAGGTGCGCGCCATCATGAGGTTTGTCAAGGTAATTATCAATTTCAATTAGAGAAAAGTTAAGATCGAGCAGGGGATTATGAAAATTAGAAATCGATGGATTATCTCCCACTGTATTAAGCTGAAAACCTTTGGGAAATTTTTTTAAAATTGTAGCAGCAAGTGAAAACTTTAGAAAATTATTTATTATTATAGAGATCTACTAAATAAGTGATATAACTTTCATTTAAAGATCGATCGATAAGCTGCACAAGTATCGCTGCATTTGATAAATTTCTAAAGGTTTTTCAAGTTTTTCTCTATCGATATGTTATCGATTATTCCCCCAGCTCTTTTGTGTGAGTGTTGTAAAATGCCTGAAATATCATATATCTCTAAAATCAAAGGCAAACTCTACTTTCTCTAGCGATTTTATTGCTTGGGTTTGTTGTAGTAGTTGGCCTTGACGAAGGGCATCCTGGTGATCTCCGCCTCATAGAACTTCTCGCGCACCTTCAGCTCCAGCCGCGTGCCTAGCTGCTTCAGTTGCTCCTTCACATAGCCGATGGCAATGTTGCGTCCCGTGCTGGGACTGGGACAACCGCTGGTCAGCTGACCCACCTGTTGGCCGGCACTGAAGATGCCCACACCGGCGCGAGCTGGAGGCGGCTTCGTGCCCAACATTTGCAGTCCCACACGGCGACGCGACACACCCTGCTTCAGCTGGAGAAGAATGTGCTCCGCTCCAGGGAAGTCCGCTCTGCTGCGACGCCGCTTGGCCACCAGCCAGGCCAGAGCTGCCTCCACGGGTGTGGTTTGTGCATCGATATCGTTGCCATAGAGACACAGTCCCGCCTCCAGACGCAGTGAATCTCTGGCACCGAGTCCCGCCAGCTTCAATTGGCCACCGGCCAGCAGTGCCTCCGTCAGGGATTCCACTTGCGAGGAGGGCACAGAGATCTCTACACCATCTTCGCCCGTATAGCCGCAGCGTGTGATGCGCACGTTCTTAATCCCCGCCAGCTCAAAGAGGCCAGAGCGCATAAAGTAGAATTCTTCCAGAGATTGTGTAGGCGTCAGCAGCTTAGCCAACTCCTTGGCCACCTGTGGACCCTGCACCGCAATCAGAGATTGATCCGATGGCTTGAGGAACTCAATCGAGACATCTTTGCCGTGATGCCTGAAGAGATTCTGCAGAATAGAGAAACCTATTAGAGATGCGAGATCAGGAGCAAAATGAATCCTCTGCCCTACTCACCACAGCTTCACTCATGATGCTCATGTCTTGCTGCTTCATGGCCGCATTGGAGACCACATAGAGCTCCTTGTCGCTGACCTTATTCACAATCAGATCATCCAGTATGCCGCCCTTCTCGTTGGTGAACACAGTCAGGCTGCCACTGCCGGCGGGCATGTCCAGGATGTCGGCGGTGCAGACAGTCTCCAGACACGCCGCTGCATCCTTGCCCCGCACATAGGTCTGCAGCATGTGCGATACATCGAAGATGGAACCCACACTGCGGGTATACAGATGCGATGCAATGATGCTCTGATCCGCGTACTGCACGGGCAGGGCGTAGCCACCGAAGTTCACAATCTTTCCACCCTTCCGTACATGGAAATCATAGAGAGCTGTGCGCTCTGCCTCCGCCGTGGAGCAGGCATGGCGGCCTAATCTCAGCGTCTTCAGCGACTGCTGCACGCGGTTGCTCAGTTTGAACATCTCGAAGCGACTGCGGTGCGAGTATTGAGTCCATCCCTGGCCCATGGCTGATAACCCTCCGATTCCAACATCGCCTGACATCGCCCAAAGCGTGTCCAGCTGAGTCGGAGACAAGAGTTGAGTACGAGATCGGGGGCAGGGGGTTCAAAGCCAGAAGATAACCCTCCTCCATTGACTACGGCGTGAGCTAAGCTGATAAGCTAGAAACAGCTGTAGAACAGAGAGAGGGAAAGAGAGATTTGAGTGAAGAGCACGAGCTAGAGAGAGTAAGAATCAAGTTGAAGATTGAGGACAGTAGAGCAAATGTAAGAGATCAAGACATGGAGATAGAGATAGATAAAGAGAGAGAGAGAGAGATTGAGATAAAGAGAGCTAGAGAGAGATAAAGAGAGCTAGAGAGATATAGGAATGAAAATCACAAGAGAGATGGAGATTCTATAAATAGATCGGAAATATTTAGAAACGAGAGTAAAGAATTAAGAGAAGAGAGATAGAAAAACAAGATAGATAGTTGTTGGAAGGGAAGGAAGGTAGAGAGAAATACAGTCTTGCTTATCAACTACAGGAAAAATGTAGAATCTATATAGATAGTGCTAAAGAGAGGATTAGAGTGCATAAAAATAATGAGACAAGAGAACTAAAACTTAAGAGGCATAAAGAGACAGATAATCACAGAAAAATATACAGAGAATGAGTGAGAGAGAGATTAAAAGAGATACCTAGAGAGAGTCTTTCTTATCAGCACAGCAAGTGCAGTAGGAAAATATAAAACAAAAACACTCAAAGATTTTTTTTAGTTTTAGATGCTACCTAGAAATCATATAAATATAGAATGATCTTAAAAAAATACCTAAATTAGTCCCTATAAAATCTTTTTCATATTGCACCGAATCGAACTGCCGCAGAAACGTCAGAAGGCCAACAAGTACGAGCTGTTTCCGCCGGGTGAGCTACGCCGGATATGCCACAAGAGGAGGGAAGTCTGTGAGTATTATACCAAGACCTTGGCGGGCAGCTCGCAGAGCAACAAGAAGGTATGTTATTAGAAGAATACCTACTTCAGGTCTTTTTTTATCCCAGAGTTTCTCCTACAGTTACTCGAGATCTTCAACTATGATAATCTGCTGCAGGGTGGCTCCGCACGTGAGTTGCAGCATTTGCAGCAGATCTGGAAATCGGGAGATTTCATTGAATTCGACTATGGTCCCATTGAGAATCTGCAGTTCTATCGCAGTGTCGAACCGATTGCATATAATCTGAGTAACATTAGGGTACCCATTGTGCTGTATTTTGGGGAAACCGATGCCATTGCCACGCCCGAGGGCGTACACGATATCTATGCACGAATGTTGAATACCGTGCGCAGTGTACGTCGTATTGCAGCATCGAAATTCAATCATTTTGATTTCCTACTCTCGGGGGAGGTGAAGACCCTGGTAAACGATAAGCTGATCGAGCTAATGGAAAAGTTTTTGGCAGGCAAATTGCCATATATAATCGAATGAGAGGGGGGAAGTAATTGGGGTTCCCCCTCTCTCTGTCACTCATTTTAAAAGTGTGAAGACAGCAAAGCATTTTGCCCTGGCCCGCGGCCAAATGGCAATTATGTAATCTTCTCTTAACCAAGCCGTAAAAAAAAAAAATCAAAATAAAACAACAAAAAACCCGAAATGGTATAAAAAACCGAATACTAAATAAACAATACGAAAATGTGACAAGCGACACTTTTACTTTCTTTTAAGAGACGAACGAGCGAGTACAACAAATTTGTTTGTCTCTCTTTGTCTCTATATCTTTGTCTCTTTTTTTTCTATATGTTTTTGTCTCTTTGTGTTGACCCACAATGGGCACGACAGCTTCGTGTGGCGGCTGAGCCAAAAAGGTTATTAAGCCATTTCGCTTGAAATTTGGCTAAGAAACGAGCTGAATGTGAAAGAGCATAAACAAGCTAAAAATGGAAGTCTTAATGCCCAAAAAAAGAAAGAAAAAAACAATATAATAGCCAATTAATTAAAATAAAATATATAACCCTTAAACATCAAAGACAATGTGTAATATGGTTAGCCTAAAATGTATACGAAGATTGTAAGACAATTGATGAATATGAAAGAAATATTTTATATATGAATTAAAGTGAGTTATATATCCTTATACATTTTTACAAGCTATATACAACGATATTAAGTATTTGAAAGTATGGTAACCCTAAAAATATATTTGGCTACTAATAAAACTTGATTTACTTAAGTGATATATTTAATAGTATAAAGAAAAGTAAGTGTAGTATGCTTAAATAAAATATGGTCACCCTAAAATAATATTAATTATAATATAATAATTATTAAATAAAGTACTCACGAGAAAGCTTTTATTGTAGAGTATTTATAACTACATATTATAAATATAAAAAAAAAACGTATAAAAAATGTAAAATTTAGATATAAGCTTAAAACATGATTTTGATTTTTGTTATATCAAAAACTGATACTTAAATCAAAGGTATATCTTATTTATACCGAATTTCAATCTAAAAAAAAATATTATTCTTAAGTTTACACAACTTGTGGATCAATATTCTTTTATCAAAATATTACAACATTTTAGAGCTCTGTGACCCAAATGGGAATTACATAGCGCAATTACAAAGTTATCAGCAGACACACCCATCGAAGCTCCGCTGTAAATAGGGTAGCTGCAGTTCTTCAGCGATTGCAATGCGTAACTCAGCTCAATTTCACCTCCCACTCTCTTCTTCCCTCTCACTCTCTCTCCCTCTCTTTTACTCTGATTGTCTCTTTAATTAACTGTTTTTAAAGCAGTTAAGCTATGCTCGACAGGCGAATACCCTCACTACAGAGAGTTGCAAGCTTTGTGTAATTATTATATAGTTTTTTTTGTCACTTTACAGGGTATGATTTATGTTTAAATCACAATGAAAAAAAGAAAAGCAAAACAATACGCATGTTGTGATTATCTCTGTTGTTAATGTTGTCGTTGTTGTTGTTGTCTTTGTCTTTGTTGTTGTTGCTGTTGGGCTGATCGAAAGTTTTCGGCATTCTTTGTAAGCGCGGAAGTTGGAAACGCCAATGTTGCCTTCAGTTCGGTTCAGTTTCGATTTCAGTTGAGGCCGCGACGTGCGTTGATCAGGTTGACCGTAAACCCCGAAGCTCCAAAAAAGAAGCGAAACTGAACTGAAGGTAGAAATTTCACTTTGCGATCTCATCGAGCAACGACGACGTTAAGTAATAATGTCGCCTCGCTTGTGGTTGGCCCTGGGGCTGTGCCTGTTCATAGCGCGAGCGCAGGCGCAACTGATTGGCAATCTGCTGGAGAACGAGGAGGAGGATGAGGAGGAGGAGGAGGAGAGCATTGAGGACGAGAGTCCCGAGGAGAAGCTGCAACGCAAGAACATCAAGCAGGACTCGAATCTCAGTGTGGTACGTAGGATCAACGAGGAAACTTGGCTGCAGTCTGTCTTAAATATATATATCATCAATAGGATAAATTAATTGCCAAATATGGTTACGAGGCGGAGGTGCATTATGTGACCACCGAGGATGGATATATCCTGACCATGCACCGGCTACGCAATCAGGGTGCCCAACCTTTTCTACTGCAACACGGACTCGTTGATAGCTCAGCGGGTTATGTCGTCATGGGACCGAATGTGAGTCTGGGTGAGTTTGTCTGCCTCCTGCCCAGGGTACAGGATTAATGTTGGAATCCCATTACAGCCTACCTACTGGCTGACCATGACTACGATGTCTGGCTGGGCAATGCACGTGGCAATCGCTACTCGAGAAACCATACCAGCCTCGATCCAGATGCATCCAAGTTCTGGGACTTTAGTTGGCATGAGATTGGCATGTATGATCTACCCGCCATGATCGATTATGTTCTCAAGGTGACCGGTTATAAGAAACTACAGTATGCTGGACACTCTCAGGGCTGCACTGCCTTCTTTGTCATGTGCTCCATGCGACCCTCCTACAACGACAAGGTCATCTCCATGCAGGCCATGGCACCAGCTGTCTATGCCAAGGAGACAGAAGATCATCCCTATATACGTGCAATCAGTTTGTACTTCAATGTGAGTAGGGTTTCCCTTGACATAAAGTGATTAGACCTCAAGAAATGGGGCTATACTTATTGAAGAAACTATTGATACCTTTCTCTAATTCTTGTAGAGCCTCGTGGGCAGCTCCATAACGGAAATGTTTAATGGAGAATTTCGATTTCTCTGTCGCATGACCGAAGAGACGGAAAGACTTTGCATTGAGGCAGTTTTTGGCATTGTGGGACGCAACTGGAACGAGTTCAATAGGGTAAGTGACTCGGTTCAAGATCTCTGGATCTGCTCAGCTCAACCCTTTTTTTTTGTAATTTCCAGAAAATGTTTCCCGTTGTCTTGGGTCACTATCCCGCTGGAGTGGCCGCCAAGCAGGTGAAGCACTTCATACAGATCATCAAGACCGGCCGTTTTGCACCCTATAGCTATAGTTCGAATAAGAATATGGCGCTGTATAGGGATCATCTGCCGCCACGCTACAATCTCAGCCTGGTGACGGTGCCCACGTTTGTCTACTACTCCACAAATGACTTGCTGTGTCATCCCCATGATGTGGAATCCATGTGCGATGATCTGGGCAACGTGACCGGGAAGTACTTGGTGCCCATGAAGGACTTCAATCACATGGACTTCCTGTGGGCTGTGGATGTGCGAAAATTGCTATACAATCGGATGTTGCAGGTGCTGGGCAAATTGCCGCAGGCCAAGGATAATAACAATAATCAGGGTCACGATGAGGTTAAGGAGCTGCCGCCACTCGCTCGGTCACGAGGTCGTTCCCTTGGCCTATAAGACACGTATAGCTTTTGTAAATGTTCTTATTTATAATTTATTTATTTATTTATTTATTTACCACTGTGCTGTACTATATGTAGTAGCTTTAAATATGGAATAGATATTTGTTTCCATGAAGCTTTGCTGCTTCGTCTTTTTAAATATGCACAAGCTGTGTGGGCTTCCACCGGAAACGGAAGTCAAGTGTTGTTTCTACTGCTGCTGCCACCAGACAATGACTTGGCCCAGTGACTGTAGCAGATTTTCCAGCATGCATTTCTAAGCAGATTTCCTTGAGCACAATTTTCTATTTTCTTATGCACATGGCATTTTCTCAACAACAGCAGCAGCAGCTGCTCCTGCTGTTCCTCCAGTTGTTGTTGTTGTGGTTGCTCTCTCTCTTCTTCTTCTGACTGACTTCCTCGAGCTGCTTATGCTTTCAGGCCACCATGTCTTGACATTTGCATTTCAGTTTACCCGGCCAAGCGGCCAAAACTAAGTGAAAAACTGTGTACAAGGCGTGAGAGAGAGAGAGAGAGAGAGAGAGAGAGAGCGAGTTTCCATTTACTTATAGACCATATAGAGCGTAGACCTAAACTCACTTGCAGCCAAGCGCAGCTTAAATGCAAAAAGGAAATTCAGTTTTTCCAGCTTTTTAGGAATATTTATGGTTAACACTGTGAGAGAAGTTTTTCTGTAAGATTAACTGGGGCAGAAGTTAAATATTCCCCACGGTGATACATAAAAGATTAAAGTTATTCTCAATATTCTTGTTGGAAATTCAATGTTTAAACGTTCGTTCTATATTATTATAAACGTTATCAGTATTGGGTTATGGCCATGTTCATAATCTTGACTTATTGTTATTCCCTTGATTATGATCTTGATTTAATCAACATTAAATTATTTTCCATTTACGATTATTTCCCATGAAAATCGATGTAAACAAATAATAAAATAATATTTGCTTTATTTTTAAGATATTTCCTAAGTTAAAGCTTGTGTTATCTGATAGATTTGATATTGTTTAAATTTATATTTCAAGAGTTATCAAAATGTGATCATAATCAATTCATTGAGCTATCTAAAGGTGTCATTAATAAACTAATTATATAAAATTAATTTCTTTACCCTATAAATATAGACTTCAATGGGTATTATGGTCTATGCAATCATCATATCATCTGAACTGAATCTCAGCACTTAATCATCATAAATATATTAGCATATTTACTGAATTTCATGAAAATCTCAATTGACTCTGCTGAGTTATTCGCAAAAATTAATAAAGTGATCCTAAGTCTGCCTTTTGAGTAGTCGAGTGTATTCGAACTACTCATTAAATGCATTAATTGTAATTCATAGTTAATAAACGCTTCGTAATAATCATCGTTACCCAACACTTGTGTGCAATCTCTACGCGAATCGTTTCAAGATCGAGACAGTATAGCGCCCCCTCGGGGTCAGTTGCATTCATAATCAAATCGGAAAGTACAACTAATAGTACTACTACAATATATTAAAATGATTTCGAATAATACAACATTCTAAACACGTTTCGATTGGACAAAAATCTACTCAGCTATTTCCGATCTTAATGACGTCGATAAGATGGGTTTATATAAACAGATGCGATGGGAACAAGAACCATAAAAAATTCTCAACGAATGTGAAATGCTCTCGATGTGCAGAATATCAATTGAAATTTAGGCGTGATCTATATGGGTTTTTTTTTGGGAAAAAATTCTATTGATATAATTTGCAAATTGGGCGAAATTACGTGGAAGTCTCATGAATAAATTTATCTTTATAATTAAAATATTTAAAGTTTACTTACTACCATGCTAGTCAGTATCAGTTACGTTTTGGGTATTTCCCATTTGTTTCCAATGTGAATTACTATGTCTCACTTGTATTCTAATTAGTTTTGTTTTGGATAGAGTAAAATTCGTTGGAATCGTAGATAGGTATAATATTTAAATGATGATAAATTTCTTATTGTTGCTTATTGTTACCGATCTTGTTGTAGTTGATATTGTTGTTGCGGTTGATATGGTGGTTTTTTTATACTCCACTCTCTCTCTCTTTCGCTCTCATCTGTGGGCAAATTATCAGTGAGCTGCTACGTCTGACCCGATGTCGATCCCGGTTTTCAGAACGTGACTAGCGTTTAGTATTTGCCTGTTAGACCCAGCCAGGCATCATAGTTTATTTGTTTTTTATTTTTGTGAGAATAATTCTTTTGATACTCTTTAGCAGGGTATATGCATTTTAATCAAATTTACATCTATGAACTATAGTTTATTATGTTTATAATGTGTTCTGAAAATTTAATCAAGTTCGGAACATCGGATATCTCCAGAAAAGTGGTTTTTATAGGGACGTTTACATGTTAAACCGAAATTGAATTTTTTATAATATTAGTAAATAATATTAGAAAAATTAGTAATTAGATATAATATATATATATTTTTTATAATATCGTAATAATATTAAAAGGGTGTGAAAACTATATCATAGTCTTTTTAAGAAAGTTCTTTAGAATTCTAAGGAGAAAGCAGAAAGGGTATAAAACCTTCGGCATTTCTCAGCTAATATTTCTTTCTTGTTTTCCTTTTTGTATTTTGTGTTTTGCATTTTGTGTTTGTGTTTTGTTTGTTGCTGTTTTCCTTTTCTGTTTTTGTCTTTTGCTTTTGTTTTTTGCATTTTCGCAGCGTCGGAGGCGTTGGCGGCCCCGGCATCTTCCTATAAAAGCAGAGGGTTCTCGGAGCGGCGCAGTTAGTCGGCGTCAGTCGAAGGTTCCGATGAGATTGTTTATTGTGCTAAGCGTTTGTGTGGCTCTCGCCACGGCGGGTGGCTATGGAGGCGCTTCTTCGGCCACCGCCTCTGCTTCGGCTAGTTCCAGTGCCGATGCCGGTGGCAAATTTGGAGGCGGCGGAGATGGCGGATACGGTGGTGGCGGCGCTGGAGGCGGTGGTGGCGGAGCAGGAGGCGGTGGCGGACTTGGACTGGGACTGGGCGGCGGCCTGGGTCTCGGCGGTGGTCTCGGTGGTGGTCTCGGTGGTCTCCTCGGCGGCGGCAAGCACGGTGGCGGCGGTCTTGGACTTGGTCTAGGCGGCGGCGGTGGTGGCGGCCTTGGAGGAGGCGGCGGCGGAGGCGGTGGACCATTTGGCGGTGGCTACGGCGGCGGTGGTGCCGGTGGCGGAGCTTCATCCTCGGCTGGTTCTAGTGCCAGTGCTGGCGGTCTTGGTGGCGGCAGCTACGGAGGCGGTCCTGGAGGCGGTGGATTCGGTGGCGGTCCTGGAGGCGGTGGCGGCGGTGGCCACGGAGGCGGCGGAGGTCTTGGCGGCGGCGGTGGTCTTGGAGGCGGCGGCGGTCTTGGAGGCGGTGGCGGTCATGGAGGCGGCGGCGGTCATGGAGGCGGAGGCCATGGCGGCGGTGGATTCGGCGGCGGCTCTGCAGGCGGTGGCGCCGGAGGATTTGGAGGCGGCTCAGCTGGTGGCGGCGCAGGCAGCTTTGGCGGCGGCGGCGCTGGTGGAGGTCACGGTGGCGGTGGATATGGCGGCGGCGGCTCTGCAGGCGGCTCTGCAGGCGGCGGTGCTGGTGGCTACGGTGGCGGCTCTGCTGGCGGCGGCGCTGGTAGCTTTGGTGGCGGATCTGCTGGTTCCGGTGGTTATGGAGGCGGCGGCGCTGGCGGTGGTGGCTTCGGAGGCGGCGGCGGCGGTGGACACGGCGGCGGTGGTTTTGGTGGCGGACCTGGAGGTGGTGGATTTGGCGGAGGTCCTGGAGGCGGTGGTCACGGAGGCGGCGGTCATGGAGGCGGCGGTCATGGAGGCGGTGGATTCGGCGGCGGATCTTCAAGTGGCAGCTTTGCCGGCGGTTCAGCTGGTGGTGGAGGTCTTGGACTGGGTGGCGGTCTTGGACTTGGTGGCGGTCTTGGACTCGGTGGCGGCCTTGGAGGAGGCGGCGGCGGTGGCAAACACGGAGGCGGTGGATATGGCGGCGGTGGCTTCGGAGGCGGTGGTTCTGGTGGCGGCTTCGGCGGTCCAGGCGGCGGCGGCTTCGGAGGTGGTGGACATGGAGGCGGCGGTCATGGCGGCGGCGGACATGGAGGTGGTGGTCATGGAGGCAAGGGCGGCGGCGGCGGCTACGGTGGAGCAGGTTCATCTGCCACTGCAACTGCCTCTGCATCCTCGGGCAGCTACGGCCGTTAGAACTAAGTCATCCCTTCCCCCCTCCCCCCTTTCTATCTTATAAACATTGCCCAGCATCCCAAACAAAAGAGTATTTCCAAGTCCCATGGACGAGTTCCAATAAATTTTTATAGTAAAAAAAAGTTCTATAACCGATTCTGTATGGGATTATGCAACGAGCGGATAAACCGCAGTCGGGAGGGGCAGTCTGGGCGTATTGGATGACTATATGAGCACCCATAAAAATGGATATTAATTGATACTCTCACATAGATGTACTCGAAGCACTTTAGCAGGTTGTATAAGGTCTGCGCGTTGCGATCTATAGAAATTAATGAATCTCTGAATACATGTGTTAATGTGTTGTTGTTGTGCCATAACAATTGCCTAGAGGAGCCATAATTTCCTTGCTATAAAATATAATGGATTGTAACAAGCAGTAGAACTCTGTAGGATGGGTTTTAAATACCCTGTAGCTAGCTCTATGAAGTGGGAATATTGATGAAATTTTGGGCAAACAATAATTGCTAGAAGTATGTCAAGACTGATCTGTCTGCCTTTATATATAAGGTATTTAACTGCTTAGAATATATTTTTTCTTTAAGTTCAGTTGTTCTTTGGGCTTAGACACCCTGTATCCCGCTCTGTGAAGCAGTTATCTTTCTCAAATTTGACCAGTCCAAAGTTGCTATAAATAGCTTTATATATACCAAGTTTGAACTGTCTGTCTTATACAAGCTTCTAGTTATACGTATAATAGTATAAGATATAGTAGTTTTTGTACTTGTTTAAAGTATTTTACATTTTATATGTTCATTAGTCGACTTCAAGCCTAAGGCTTTCCTTAATTAACGTATTATTATTATTATAGGCGCCTCTTTAGAAACTGATCGATTAACATCAACGACGCGTCATCGGGGGCAAAACAGGTTATATTATCGGAATCGATACGATTAACTTGACGGCGTTAACCAGTTTAAGGTCTCTACAATTTATTTCTATTACTTTGTAGCTTTAATTGCATTATCCATATATAAAGTATATCTTGGAATATTTAAAATATATCTTAAAAAGTTAAGAGTCGAAAGTTTTCAGTCTGTTAGTCACGTGGCGTGTCCTTGAGCTGGGGATATACCATTTATTCCCCGAGAATTCATGTGCAAACTTTAAGTTTGTGGAAAGTTTTGCGCGAATTAATGTGAAGGATGAGAAAGAAGAGGAGTGGGAGAGAGAGAGAGATGACAATATACTCGCTGGCATAAATCTCCCGGATGGGCCACGGTCTCGATTGCCGTCTATGTGGCATTTACCCAAACATTTATCATTAGCCGGAGCTGGAGTCGTGGCAGAGTTGCCACGCTGCGGCAATTTAACTATGGCAAATTGTTGCACACAAATTGAAATCTTAAGCAAACTTTTGTGCTGCCTCAAAGTGCAGTTTTATTGCTTCCAACTAGGCAGGGTGAGAGAGGGAGAAGGGGGAAGGAAGAGGAGACCAGCCAGGAGCAGCTGCTGGTCGGACAGCGTCTGCAGCCATTGGCAATAAACCGAGACCAATTTGCACAAGGACAATGAACCCCTGTGGTGCACTTTGCCACATAAGGCGGAAGTGCACGCGCTGAGATGGGGGCAGCAGCTGGAGGGGCACAGGAGCTGCTCCAGCGACGCCAACTGCTGCTGCTGGCGGCTTGCCACATTGTCGACTGCAGTTGCCGCGCCGTGTTGCATGTTGCCAGTTGTCGTCAGTGTTGCCATTCGTATGATTGTCCCTCCTCGGTGTCGTCGAACTGACAATATCATCGTCTCCTTTGTTTGCCACAATTTACTATGTGGGTAGGGAGGGGGCTGGGCTATAAAATATATGTAAATCCAGTTGCAATATTCGTTACAGCCATGAAAACAACTCGAAAGTATTGCGACATTATATTAAATCTAAACGATCTAAACATAAATTAAATAAGAAAAGAGAGTTAAATAATATATATATATTGTGATAGTCTGGCATTTGCTGCTTTATATATTATATATTTTCTTCATTTTCTGCAAGTATCCCAAAGTATGCTGGAATAATAATTATTTATTATTTTGTTTATTATTTATTTATTTATTATATAATTTTTTTTTAATTAAATACATATACATTTGAGGTCACAGACACGTTTTTGCACACAAATCACACACTCTAACACATTCATACACCATATCGATCTGTTGGCGAAACTCATTGCCAGAACAACCCCTCGCACTCACTCAAAATGCCCGCTGCCTGAAAGTATGCAACGGTTTTGCAGCAGGCAATATTAGAATTTTAATTAAAATTAAATAATTGAAAGTGTAACGCGTATATCGCGTATGGGTCGCTCTCTTGATACACGCTGATTCCCTGATTCCCCGGTTCCCTGACACTGCCCAGCGCTTTGTTCATTAGCATCATCGGTCGCATAATTGAAAAGTTTGTCCTGTTCGCCAAATAAACGGATAATTCAATTCGGCAGAGAAACGTCCAAATAACAATATAAACGGTAGCTCGACTGATGCAAAAATATTTCCAATTTTCCCATATTTACCCATATATGTATGCCATATATGAATGCTGCTCCTGTTTACATAATTAACAGGGACGTTCATTAGTTATAGGACCGAACCATAGGCCACAGGCTATGGCAAGCGGTTCGTAGTGTCTCTAATGCAATAAAATGTTGCTATAAATTATTTGATTTTGATTGCTTTTAATAAGCAAATATTTTCAATTAAATTCAGTTCATTTTGCGTAGTATTCGCTTCGAAAATAATGCAAATTTAGATTTACTTCACACTCATTTATGGCAAACGATAATTAATAATAGTATATTAACGGTATATCGATAATTGATATAGTTATACATTTAGAAATTCAGTTTGACAATCAAATTAGGAAAAGACATAAATAATCGTTCATAGTCAATTTTGTAGGGTATTTCAAATGCAAGTAACTCACTCACTATGTGAGTTTTTTTTTTTTTTTTTTGTAACGAGCTAATGAGCTGATAATTGCTTAAATTATACGTTAAATCAATATATCAAAGAAGATGTGGAATAGAAGCCGCTAACTTATGCTAATACTATTGTAGAGGGTACCTAAATTGTTTGTAAAATAAAAGGGGCTTGACCGAATCAAACACATCAGCGAGACTCTCGAATCTTCGTCATATCCAACCAAACCAGTTTTTTCATATTTTTGCATTAGTAAAAAAAAAACTTAATAAGTTGAAATAATAATAATAATAACATTTATGTGATTTTAACATTTGTTTACATTTTGGCTTGCCTTGAACTACGCAATTCGGGATCGAGAACATCATCATTAATCACTTGAAAAGCATACGTAGTAGAGATCTGTATAGAACTAATAAGTCAATAAAAATCGAAACGTATAGAAAAATAGCCGCTGGCTTTTTTGAAATTGCGAACCGAAATTAATTTGGCAAAATAAATAATGGAAAAAAAAAACACAGAAAACGAAAGAGAGATAGAAAAAAGCCGGCAAACCGGTTGTATGAAACAATTATGTGAGGTCCCTCCCCATAGCGCCGCTGTTTGTTTGCATAAATAAATAAATAGATACGTAAACGCATATCTAAATAGATAGAGAAATAGATTGTCCGGTTTAAAATCAGAGAAATTAGCACAAGTTACGCTTGGACTTTGGTTTATTTTGATTTGCATAAGTCCAACACGATTATACAGTTCGTTTTATGCCGCCGGTTATGTTTACTATAAGTAGTAACTGTTTGTTTAGCTTTTGAATATTATTTTCCGGCGGACTTCCCCATCAGTTTTTGGTGATAATTGTTTATCTAATGTTTAAACGAAAAAAATCACAAATTCCGGACGGGTTTCGATTTGAAGATTTTCACAAATACGCCCTTGTGGAAAACCCCTCTTGAGTGTGAATACACTCATGTGTGATATCTAGAATAGTCGTGAGCAATGACGGCATTCGGACAGGTCTCTGAGTGAGCCCAGCTCATCGAGTACTCGATCCAATATGCGAATTGGAAGCTCACGTAGTCGTTTGTTAATAAACAATTACTTATTAAAACATTTTTATAATCTTTTGTTCTCTTCTCTTCTAATTGCACATATTAAAATCAAGTTTACATTTTGTTCAAATTAATGAGATAATTTTTATACCCCTGAAAATGGTCAAAAAAGGGTATACTAATTTTGTGCAAATGTATGTAACATGAAGAATATATATTCTATAATTGTCCATATGTCTGTCCGTCTGTATGAGAACATAGATAAACAGTGCAGAACTCTGTGCGGTTATATGTACGTTTGTTTGTTTGAGCTTTCAAAAAATAGCAAATGGATTTTTTGAAATTTTTCGATATTTTGAAATTTTAGGTAATGGTCCCCCCCATGAATTTTTAAGAAAAATTTTTTTTGTTGATTTCAAATCGCGAGTTTTAAATTTTAATCGATTGCGGAGGTCTTAATTATTACTAAACAGTTGTTTAAATCAATTTTAAACGATACTTAATTTTGGCCCAAAAATCATGTCGAAATGGGAAAAAAATTAGACAAGCAACAGGCCTGGTACTTACATTTTTGACCGCTCGTAACTTTTTTAAAAATCAACCGATTTTCACGGGGAATGGCATTTTGTTTAAGTTTAAACAACCTGAGTGATTCTACATATAAAAAATAGCAAAATAGATTTCTTGAAATTTTTCGATATTTTGGAATTTTAGGTAATGGTCCCCCCTATGATTTTTCGACAATTTAAAAATTTTTTTTTTTTTAAATCGCGAGTTTTAATATTTAATCGATTGCGGAGGTCAAAATTAGTACTAAACAGTTGTTTATATCAATTTTAAACGATACTTAATTTTGGCCCAAAAATCATGTCGAAATGGGAAAAAAATTAGACAAGCAACAGGCCTGGTACTTACATTTTTGACCGCTCGTAACTTTTTTAAAAATAAACCGATTTTCACGGGGAATGGCATTTTGTTTATGTTTAAACAACCTGAGTGATTCTACATATAAAAAATAGCAAAATAGATTTCTTGAAATTTTTCGATATTTTGGAATTTTAGGTAATGGTCCCCCCTATGATTTTTCAACAAAATATTTTTTTTTTTATTTTAATTCGCGAGAATTTTAAGCGACTGCAGTCTTACCGACTTGTTTAATTAATACTCTCGCCACTTGACAGGTATATAGTATTTCTCCCACAGAGTTCATACACCTTTAGAAGAGTCTCTCTAAATTAACTTGTATATATATATATTATATATATTCACTAGAGATGGAATAACACCATGCTATGAGTACTACGTACAATTAGAATTGAATAATGATCGAATATGTATGAAAGCCTTAGTATTAGATCACTTGTATACACTCTTATAAATTTCTTTTATAACTTTCTGAAATAAAAATCTTAAAAATTAAATTAAGTAAATAATTACAATGTAATGTTATTTAATATGATATGCGATTTATACATTTTGCTCAGGTTTCTTCATCGATTTTTGTTTTCGTGATCGTTCACGATCACATTTCTTTCTCCCCGCTTTCATTCCTAAGTATCCATTTGCACATAGTTAATGTGCTTGAAATTGTTTTTTGGAAATTATTTTTTTTTAATGTTAATTTATTTGAGTTTCTTATCGACAAAGTCGTCATTTAAACCGCTTTGCTAGACAATGCGTTAGAAGGGGAATAAACTCTTCAAGATGAACTTGTCAGTTGACTAGAATAAACAAATAAACAAGATAAGAGGGAGAGAGAAGAGAGGAGAGAGAGGGAGACAGAGTGAGAGTGCGATAGAGAGTGAGATTTGAGAGTGATCTCTAAGTACCAACACCACTCGATCGTACACGAATAAGCCTTTGAATCTGATCAAGTTATTTTGGGAATCACCCGATCAAATGACGGGCAAAAAGAGGCGAAACGACACATCGTATTATTTCAAATCTTGATGCCGAACCCGATGATGATAATTAGAAATAAATGCAAAGAAAACCGGTTAATGCTTCAAGATGTCGATGTCGAAGCCAGTTCCGACCTATTCTATTCACCACACCCGATTCCATATATGCCTATCCATATGCATTGCGTATATAAAGTTAGAAATTTCGGGTATCGCTTCATCAGTTGAACCGCAATCAGCTTGGGGTGAACACAGCCGACTCTCGATCGAGATCCCAGGAATATGAAGACACTGATTGTACTTTCAATCTTGATTGCCGTTGCGGCAGCTCTGCCCCAGTTCGGCTACGGCGGTGGTTTCGGCGGTGGTCCTAGACGTCATCATCATCATCATGGCGGCGGCTTTGGTGGTGGAGGCTTTGGTGGTGGAGGCTACGGTGGTGGAGGCTACGGTGGTGGAGGCTACGGTGGTGGAGGCTATGGTGGGGGACCCTATGGTGGTGGCTTTAACCCCGCTTACGGCGGCGGTGGCTATAACCCCGCTTTCGGAGGTGGCAATTACGGTGGTCCGCTGAATTATCTGAGCCAGGTGCCAGTCTCTAGCTCCTCCGCCTCATCTGCTTCCAGTGCTTCGTCAGGTGGTGCTGGTGGAGCGTCTGCTGCGTCTGCCGCCTCTTCGGCCGCTGCTGGAGGTGGCTTTGCAGGTTAAGGAATACCAAAATCTGTGCTGGGATTACAGAACAATCTGTATATAGGTTAAATGTAAAAATAAGGCTGAAATAAGAAAGAATAAAATATGAAAATTTAAACTTTGTTTATCATTCCTGAAACAATATATATGATTCTCATCTTTCTTCTCTGTATTCACCCAGCATAATGCGAAGCGCATAAAATGCCCGTTAATTTCGCCATATAAGTGGAGACAATAATTAAAATATTCGAGGCATCGATTTGGATGTATCAGATCCGTTATCACGTCATCGTTTTAGAAAGAAACCTGAAGATTAAAAACAAAGTAGTTCAATTAATTTTATTCTCAGCAGTATTCTCGATCATGAAAGAAAAATAAAAATAAATATGATAAAATTTAGCCACAATATTTATTGTATAACTAATTATGTAATAAATTAGAGTGTGCTCGACTGTTATACACCCATTGATTAGAAGAGTAAGTTCAAGCGTAGTGAATTTTTGTTGCCTACTTTCAGGCTGCAAAACAAATTTCTTGTTCCAATAATCTCATTTCCTATATAACTTCTATTTCTCCAATCAATTTATTAAAAAAATAATGTTTTAGCTTTAAGATTAGGTGTGCATTCTGTTTGTTTTCGATTTATACAAAATAATAATAATATCGCATATTGTCAACAAATTTAAATTACATATACTTTGTAATTTAAAACCTGCTCATAACTAACATTTATATTTGTAATTCACTTATGTTTTATTATACTAATAATTATAATTATAAAAGAACTCTCAAATATTATTATTTTTTTTTTATTAATAAATGCTTTAAGAACTAGCAAAGAGCATCGAAAAAATTTTAATAATCTTTCAATTATTTTATTTTGATCTCCAGCTCAATTATGAATTCATTTGACATAACGAATAGGTTTCTGAAAAAAGCAGATTCTTCTGCGATTTCTTATACCACTTCTCTCAACTCATTAGTCCAGGGGGAGGGTGGACGTGCACCTACCGTGCTACCTGCTCTCTATGATCTAAAGCCGGTTTTTTTTTTTTCGAAAATCCGATTGAGATGGGGGGGGGGGCACGATTCGCTATCTTTGTTTACGGCACAACTAATTAATGAATACTACTAATTTGGTTTTTTGTTTGATCATTTAGCAGCTTCGCATCCTTATCGTTGTCATTATATAGCTTGCAAATCTGAAAGTCAATACTATCTAGCCTAGAATTGTTTGTGTATTTCGGCTAATCAGAAAAACTTGCTAAATTCGAATGTTGTCTATCTCTTTTCCTCTGGCAAGAAATCGTACATTCAGAACAGTCTCGTTCTGGGGATGCATTCTATAAAAGCCGCCTCTAGGCCTTCATCTGGTTAAGTTTGTCAAGCTAACTTGAAGCTTAACAATGAAATTGTTCATCGTTTTCCTGGTTCTGGTAGCTCTGGCTTCGGCTATGCCACAGCATTTTCAACTGCCCCAGGCCACAAAGGCAACTGGATCTGGCCCCAGTGAACAAACCTATGTCAGTGGACATGGCCACGGTGGCGGTGGAGTCAGTGTTGGTGAAAAAGGTTCACTCATCGGTGGTGGATTTCGTGGTGGTGGATCCGGTGGTCATGCATTCGGTGCAAAGTAATCCCAATTCGTATGCCCGGGCCAGAGATTAGAGTCAAGGATCAGACATAGAACTTTAATTGTAAAATTATCAATGATGACGTGTAATGAATATAATAAAAACTTCCAAATATAATCAAATATTTGGCAAACCTTCAAATGCTTCTGATCAAAATACTATAAAGATCTTATATATGTAGTAAATCTTATTATACTAACTGGAAATTTGCTTATACATTTGCGAATTGCCAGTTAAGATAATATTATAAATATTTACAGAAGTTTTGGTATGGAAAACGATAGTATACGATTGTGAAAGCAATGGAATCCGATTTTTTTTTTGTATAGATTAATTATCGGCTATAAAACTGGGTTAATCAGTTAGAAATGTTAATAAAAAGGGTTATACGAGGGTCGTTTGATAAGTCCGTGACTTTTTGTATTTGCCGCGCACCTGCTCTAAATACAACACTGCTCCTGTCAGCAGTTATCGATTAACAGCTGACTGTAAAATTTTGAGAAAGCTGCGTTTTTTGGTTTGCGTTTTATAGGCATTGAAAGCAGACGATCTCGTGAATTTTAACGAAAATGGAAAAAAGTGAATTTCGTGTGCTAATTAAGCATTATTTTTTGCGTAAAAAATCCATCACCGAAACCAAGGAAAGACTTGATAAATATTATGGGGACTCTGCACCATCAATTTCAATGGTTAAGAAATGGTTTACTGAGTTCCGTTGTGGTCGTACCAGTACAAGTGATGCCGAACGTTCAGGTCGCCCAAAAGAGGTCGTCATGCCAGAAATCGTCGACAAAATCCATGGAATGATATTGGATGATCGGAGAATGAAAGTGCGTGAGGTAGCTGAGGCTGTAGGCATCTCAACTGAACGGGTACATCACATTTTACATGAATATTTGGACATGAAAAAGCTTTCCGCGCGATGGGTGCCGCGATTGCTCACACACGACCATAAGCGCAACCGTGTGACCATTTCAAAGGAGTGTTTGGCGATGTTCAACCGCAATCCAAACGAATTTTTGCGCCGTTTCGTTACCGTAGACGAAACATGGATCCACCACACCACACCAGAGACCAAAGAACAATCAAGACAGTGGGTTTCTCCGGGTGAACGTGCACCAAAGAAGGCCAAGGTGGGTCTGTCGGCCAACAAGGTCATGGCCACAGTTTTTTGGGATGCACAAGGTATCATTCACATCGATTACCTTGAAAAGGGTAAAACGATCACCGGCGAATATTATTCAGAGCTTTTGGACAGATTCGATATTGATTTGAAGCAGAAACGACCGCATTTGGCGAAAAAAAAGTGCTGTTCCATCAGGACAATGCACGGGTGCACACGTGTGTAGTCAGCATGGCAAAATTTCATAAATTGGGCTACGAACTGCTACCCCATCCAGCATATTCTCCAGATTTAGCCCCCTGTGACTATTTTTTGTTTCCAAACATGAAGAAATGGCTCGGCGGTAAGAGATTCGGGTCAAATGAAGAGGTCATCACAGAAACAAACGACTATTTTGAGGGCCTTGAGAAAACCTATTATTTGGAAGGAATAAAAAAATTGGAAAAACGCTGGACTAAATGTATAGAGCTAAAAGGAGATTATGTTGAGAAATAAAACACTTCTTTGACGAAAAAAATATATTTTATTCAAAAAGTCACGGACTTATCAAACGACCCTCGTACCTGTTTTTTGCGTATGTTCGACAGTTGGAGGCTTGTCGGATATAATTAAATATGTACACATATTCTCGATAAACCATTTCAATCTGTCTGTCCCAGTTGTCTGCACAAACGTGCCCATATTAGCGAATATAAAAGATAAACATGAATTTCTATACCAACCGTATGCAAATCGAATCTGTTTCAAATTTTTACATATATCACTAAAGTTATTCAAGTCTTTTGAAATTTAGAAAACAGAGCAACTTACAGCGAGCATGTTTATAATTTATTTAAAATAAATTCACGTTAGATTTTACAGTATAAATGATTCAAAAAAAAAAAAAAAAATACACATGTCTCCAAACTTCTATAGAACCAGAATTCGGCAAATGCAAATTACTTTGATAATATTTTCGTTGATTTTATAGTTTTATTATCTGAAATTAAAGATGCGATGCTAAATAAAGTCGTGTCTAGCCCAGAGTTTCTATTGTATATCAGTCTATCGCTAAACACGTATTCATTAACTCTATTGCTCACTCTTTCTCTCACTTTCTGTTGACTCATGCTCTCTCACTTACTCTGCCGATCGATCTGAAAGATCTGGCTAGACCGATCCTAGGGCCGAGTTGTATAAAAGACGCCACAAAATGTTCATTTAGCTAAGTCTGTAAAAGCATCTCGAAGCTTCAACAATGAAACTGTTCATCGCACTCTCCGTTCTCCTGGCTGTGGCATCGGCTATGCCACAGTTTGGCAACACCAACGCCAATGCCAATGCCAACGCCAACGCTGAAAATGTCGGTGGATTCGGTGGACCAGGTGGTAGATTTGGTCAAGAAGGATTCGACAGACAAGGTGAATACGGTGGGCAAGGATTCGGTGGACCAGGTGGACCAGGTGGACCAGGTGGATTCGGTGGACAAGGTGGACCAGGTTTATTCGGTGGACCAGGTGGATTCGGTGGACAAGGTGGACCAGGTTCATTCGGTGGACCAGGTGGATTCGGTGGACAAGGTGGACCAGGTTCATTCGGTGGACCAAGTTCATTCGGTAGACCAGGTCAAGGTGGATTCGGTAATTCCGAAGCCAATGCAAATGCCAATGCCAATGCCAATTCCGAAGGATACGGTGGTGGTTCTGCCAATGCCAACGCTAATGCCAATGCCAATGCCAAGGGTGGATTCGGTGGTGCCAATGCCAATGCCAATGCCCTTGCCAATGCCGAAAGCAACGGTTTTGGAAAGTAAACCGTTATGAAACACGTAAGAAGCGGTGAAAATAATGTTTTAACTTAACTAGGCCATGACTTTACAATATTAATGTATAACTTAGAATGTTTGTTAATAAAATTAAAAAATAATTAACAAGAAACAATTTGGTTTATCTACTTTACTTTATTGTATAATATTGCAGATATTGACTTCGACTGTTTCCCTGGATTCATTTTCTTTAAAATTACTCATTTATTTTAATTTAATTCAATCTTAATTTCCGATGAATTGATTCTGTAGCAAAAAATAAATATGATAGTTGGGCTATAAATAATATGTATATATACATATATGCTATGTTGTGTAAAACCATACAACATATTCTGCCAGGCTATAGCCGAGCATGCCCGCCTGTAAAATACCCTTCGCCAAATTTTCAAAATCCGTTACAAACGTGTAACCAAACTTTTAATTATCAAACAGAGAATTCTGAGAAAATAGCTGAGATTCTTGTCTCATTCACACTGATAGAGAGAGAGAGAGAGTGAGACAGACAGACGGTCAGTTATCCAAAGCAAGAATATATATACAATATGGGATCTACCACGCCCCCTTATGCCTGTTACAAACAGTTTATCTAAGTCAGTATGCTCTTCTCAATGATTAAAGAGTATACAAAATTGAAAGTGAATTTTTACCCACTTGTCTATATGTCTTTATACGTGAAAGTGATTTAAGGTGATATTTATTTATTTATTTCTTTATTTATTTTATTTAACGTCAACTGAGAGCAGTCGACTCAAAGATTAAAAAAAAAGAAAAGGAAATCACAAATATAAATTTAAATTAAAAGATATTAAAATTATTAAATATATATAAATATATATAAAATTAAAGATATTAAAATTATTAAAAAATACCTATTGTATGGGTCGAATAATGATAACGAATATGCCGCCTTAAATTAAATTGTAAATGGAATATTTAATCCCTTATCGACTATTTTACGCGGTTCTTAAATAACTCACCAACCTCTTTGGAACCGGAATCGAGCATATGTAAATTATACTTTGCTAATATTTTTGTTGTTTTTGTAGTTTTGGTATATGTTATGTTAGATAAACTAATTTTTACTTAACATTTTGTTTTTATTATTTTTCTGCCTATCGCTTAACATACAATAATAAAGTCGATCGATCGCTCGCTCGCTCGCTCTCTCTCTGTTTCTCTTGCGATGTGTGAATCCCACTTCCTATGCGAAGCGATCGCGTCTAGGTCTAGGGCGATTGGTATAAAAGCCGACACCCAGAGTTAGTTTCGTTAAGTCTGTAAAAGCATCTGGAAGCTTCAACAATGAAACTGTTCATCGCTCTCTCATGTCTCCTGGCTGTGGCGTCGGCTGTGCCACAGTTTGGCAACGCCAACGCCAATGCCAATGCCAAAGCTCAATCTTTCGGATCTAACTTTGGAGGTGGACCTGGCTTTGGAGGTCAGCCCGGTGGCTTTGGAGGTGGACCCGGTTTCGGAGGTGGAGCCGGCTTTGGAGGTGGACCCGGCTTCGGAGGTAGACCCGGCTTTGGAGGTGGACCTGGCTTTGGAGGTGGACCCGGCTTTGGAGGTCGACCCGGTGGCTTTGGAGGTGGACCCAGTTTCGGAGGTGGACCCAGTTTCGGAGGTGGACCCAGTTTCGGAGGAGGTATCAGAGGTGGACCCGGTGGTTTCGTAGGTGGACCCAGTTTCGGAGGAGGTATCAGAGGTGGACCCGGTGGTTTCGTAGGTGGACCTGGTTTCGGAGGTGGCAGTACCTCCACTGCCACCTCAACGTCTAATGCTGTCTCCAATGGAGGGAGTGCAGCATCATCCGCCAGTTCTTCAGCCAGCGCAGGTGCAGGAGGAGGTTTCCTAGGATAAGACTCAAAACTAACAATGTGCGTTAATTAAGGATTTATTGAAAATAAAAAATAATATATGAAACTATGTTTTTAATATTAAAAAAAAGGTTGAGCCCAGCGAAATTCGATTTTTCGAAAATATAATTGATGGAGTAAGATCTGTAATTTCGTTGTTAGAAAGGAAAAGAGGATTTCGTAAGATTTTAGGCAGCAGAGTTTAAAATCCAGATGGGGTTGTGAGAAGATCTTCAAGTAAAAAGCGAAGTTAACCTTGTCACTTGTCACGCACACGATAGGCAATTGAATTTTTATAGATTTGTTATCAAAATTTGGAAACTGGTTCCCGGAAGTTGTTGCTACTTAATTGGTCGTAAAACTCTGTAAATGATTTGCTATAAAAACCCTCTACGGTTCCTGAAGTTAGAAAATTACACGAAAAACCGGTGTTACAACTGAGTATGTAGGCAAAATCTGCTAATCATTTGAGAACAATAAGACCAAACGAGAAAACTTAAAAAAAAAAAAAATTATATAAATATAAAAATATAATATAATCATTTTGAGATTGCGCGTGTCATTCTTCTATTAATATTCTAGCAAAAAGTACATTCTGAGAATCACCTATGGATAAGTGAAGATGTCAATTAACACTCCGTTTAGTCAGTCGTCAGCTTTAGTGCTGAAAATATTCCTAAATTTCAAACGAAAGAAACATCAGCATCGAGATGTGTGTGTGTGTGTGCGTGTGTATGCATATGTGAGTAGCCTGAAACCGGTTTGGGTGAAATCCAGTGCGAATCCAGAGACACTTTGCGAGAAGCTTGACCATTCGATCCGGCATAATCAGGAACCAAATATACCATCATAATTCACAATGTAAATGTTTTGTCTGCGATTTGGATTTTCGTCGTTATGTATGCTAATTGATCGATCGATCTTATAGTGTATACAGGGGTATATAGCCTAAATCGATGATAATGATATGTATAATTTGCGTAATTTAATAATAAATATGAACAGCAAAGTCTTTTTAAATATATATTCTCATAATATTCTTAACTAACAATCCATGAGTTTGATTAGAACATTTCGAAACAAATGGCATTTTGAATTTGAATCAGGAAAGGGTATCCAATGTTCGTTGCTGCCCTGCATACTTTGAGCACATTATGCCGTCTGCTTTCTGTCTGATTTCGATAGCCAGACGTATTAGTTTTTATAAAAGCGCGATCTCAACGGAAGATTTCTAAGTTTGTTGAGTTCCGTCAGACAGCTCGCACAGCCGCATCATGAAGATCTTCATCGTACTCAGTGTTATCCTTGCCCTGGCAGCGGCGGCTCCTCGGCCACAGGCGACATCGACGGCCGATGCCAATGCCAGTGCGCAAGCCCAAGGTCAAGTACCTCAATATGGTGGATACGGTGGAGGGCCTGCTGGATTCGGTGGATTCGGTGGAAGGCCTGGTGGATTTGGTGGATTCGGCGGATTTGGTGGCGGATTTGGTGGATATCCAGGTGGATATGGATTCGGTGGATACCCTGGCAACCGTTATTACCAAGGAAACAATGGTTACAGACCTGGTTTCGCAGGAAATGGTTACGGAGTACCCGGTGTTCAAGGTCAAGGTCAAGGTCAAGGATTCCCCAGTGCCTATCCTGGCGGCAATTCCAATGCCAATGCTAATGCCAATGCCGTGGCAAACGCCGAGGGTCAAGGTGGTTTCCCTGGCGGCAATTCCAATGCCAACGCCAATGCCAATGCCGTGGCAAACGCAGAAGGTCAGGGTGGTTACCCTGGTGCCTATCCTGGTGGCAACGCCAATGCCAATGCCGTATCCAATGCCGTAGCAAACGGTCAGGGTGGTTTCCGTGGTGGCAATGCCGATGCCAATGCTTCATCCAGTGCTGTGGCCAACGGATCTGGTGGAGATGCCAACGCCAGTGCCTCTGCCAGCTCTTCCGCATTTGGTAAATAAACCAAAAGACTCTGCGAACAACGATCGTGATTTAGTTTTTTCCTAATAAATAAATCTAAAAAAATAAATTAAAAAAAAAAAAAACTATTAAGAATATTTCTTCGTTTGGGTTTTAGGGACATTCTAGTTTCTATTAGAATTGAGTGGAAATTTCCGTTCAACTAGCTTGAAAACCATATCTAAGAAGCTAAAACTTTCGGAATATATGCCACTACATATACAAAGAATTCTTCAAAATTTCCAAGTATGTAAATGATATACAAAGTAATGATTGAAATGAAATGAAACCCTTAGAGGTTTTTTTTGTTTTAATATTTACTCGTAGTTAACACATAATTTCATAAGATCATATGAGATGAATATATAATTCTTCTTTTTCTGTCCAAACCTGTCTACGCTTTATGTTTATGGAGAGCACACAAAAAAAAAAACCAGAAAGCAAAGCTAACTTCGGCATGCCGAAGATTGTATACTCTTGCAGAGATTTATAATTTAAGGTTACATCCGATCGTTCCTATGGCAGCTATATGTTATAGTGATGAAAATCGATGTAGAAAGTTTGATAACGCTATCTTGAAAACTAACAAAAATCGGCCGATAGTTCTACGATATATCGGCCCAATCTGGCTCATTTCAATTTATATACAGCCTGCAGCAATTAAACAAATTTCTAACAAGTTTCATTAAGATAGTTCTGAAATTGAGAGACAAGATCGTGTTGTAACAGACAGACAAAACTGATTCAAAATTTATATAGTCTATGGGATCGGAGATGCCAACTTCTGGCCAAAAGTGAATATACCCACTGAAAGGGTATAAAAAACAAAGATTCAAGCAATCGACATAACATTATCATTAGCCGGTTTGAGAGAAATCTGGCATAAGCTTCGCCTAGGTAAGTCCCCCGCCAGAGGTTCGCACACATTTCTCACCTGCACAAACGTATTCGACTAGCCTCATTTTGTTGTTTATCTTATTTTCTTCTATGCTAATTGATATCAGCGCAGATCCTATGCGTTTTTTTTTTTGGGTTATCACACTTCGATTGGTTGCTATAAAAGGTGAATTCTCCGAGCAGATCTTAAGTTTCTTAGTTATCGTCAGATAGTTCGGTTCATCATGAAGATATTTGTCATATTCTGCATTCTCCTGGCCGTAGCCTCGGCTGCTCCACGACACAATGCTGGACCTGATCGCTTTGATGGCGGATCATCAGCCAACGCTAGTGCCGACTCCAAGGCGGTTGCCAATGGCGGAGGAGGAGGAGGACGGGGAGGTGCTGCCAATGCCAATGCCAATGCCGCTTCCAATGCTGTGGCCAATGGAGGCGGTCGTGGTGGAGGTGCTGCCAATGCCAATGCGAGTTCTCAAGCGATTGCCGAGTCCAATAACCGTTCGGGTGGTGCGGCCAATGCGAATGCCTCGTCCAGCGAGGTATCTAATGCCTCTGGTAATCGTGGTGGATCCGCCAATGCCTCCTCCAGTTCGTCGGCCATAGCTAATGGAAAGTAAAAACTGAATAGAGTATATACTTTATATAAAATGAAACAATGTTAAAATATGCCCAACAACTTTGTGAATTTCCTTTTTAAAGTCTAATTCCATATGTTTATATATATTATATATACATATTATATTATATTGCTGCGATATGGTAAATAAACAATGACACACCACATAAAGCCGGTCCAAATCAACTTTGATTAGCAAAAGACTGTGAAGTCGCTTCTTCAAATATTGCAGTCTTTGGAGTAATAATCTACTGGGGGCTTTCACATTTTACATATATTCTCGCATGACTTCACTTCTAAATGGAATTCGAATAGGATTTTTTTAAGGATTTCTAAGCTATTATATAATTGATGGCAGCTAATTTGCTTTCGTCTCTTCATATTTAAAAAAGTTGCATTAATATCTGCTTTTAATATTGGTTATTTTCCATACTCATACGAGTTGAGCAAAAAAAAAAAAAAAAAAAAAAACAATAAATATAAATATCATAAAAATATCAAGTGAAACCAGAACTGAGAAGTTCTCAATTCGATTCCCTTGTGACGTTCTGATCTTTCTTATACATACTATAGACACACGTACCATATGTAATCATCAATATTCAGTGAAATGTTAAATGTATAACTGTAACCTTGCCAAACCTGTGCCCAGATTGTATCCCGATAGCTGCGCATGTTTGTTATTAAAATCGTATTTAAATCGAGAATGTTTATTTTGGATCTAAACGCGCCTATTGTTTATCAATATTGTGTGCGTAGCATCTTCACTAATTATGCAAATTGCTTAAGCAAATTCAACCAGTAAATTTTGGAATAAATGAATAGAAAACCGGTTCCCTAAAAACGGCAGCTTTGCCAAAGATTCGCAATTTATGGACTTTTTTCTGGCTACCGCACAAATCATTGTGAAGAAATAATTAAGTCGGATTTTAATCAGTTGACTGGTCGCAGTTCCAATCCGAAACCGTTGCTCGAAAGAAATCAACAATAACATCGCATCCACTATGATAATAAAAGTTGCGAAAAAAGTCCCTAAATTGAAGTGGATTCAAGATATGTTTGTGTTTTTCTTTTTTGTTATTATCAAATCTTTCAATATTTTCATGTGAACAAAGATTAAGTGCAAAGTAAATAGATGTAGTCATCTAGGGGATATTTTGAATCATTTGATGTGATTTCAGCTAAAGAAAAATATAACAAAAGATTTGTATACGCTAACTATACTAACTTTGTTCAAATGCTCAGGATCACTAGCCAAGTCGATTGAGCCATGAGAACACAGATCTCAACTATTAAACAAGCTAGAGCCACCAAATTTGGAATATATATACATATTAGACAGATCAAGTTTGTATAAAATATATGAGACCACGCTCACCACAAGGGTTCGTTGCGGCCCTGCATACTTTGAGCACATTAGCCAGACGTATTAGTTTTTATAAAAACGCGATCTCAACGCAAGATTTCCAAGTTTGTTGAGTGCCGTCAGACAGCTCACACAGCCGCATCATGAAGATCTTCATCGTACTCAGTGTTATCCTTGCCCTGGCAGCGGCAGCTCCTCGGCCACAATTTTTTGGAGGCGATTCAGGTGGCTACAGTTCAGGTGGCCACAGATTCGGTGATACCCCTGTCAAACATCACTACAGACCTGTAGGAAATTACGGAGGACTTGGTGGTCCAGGTCCAAATTTCAGTGCCTATCACCCACCTGAAAAATTTGGTTTCTTGGGTGGCAATTCCAATGCCAATGCTAATGCCAATGCCGTTACAAACGGTCACGGTGCTTTCCCTGAAGGCAAAGGCAATGCCAACGCCAGTGCCTCTACCAGCTCTTCTGCATTTGGTAAATAAACCAAAAGACTCTGCGAACAACGATCGTGATTTAGTTTTTTCCTAATTAATAAATCTTAAAAAAAAATAATAATAAAAAAAAACTTTTAAATATAATTCTTCGTTTGGTTCTTAGTTTCTATTGGAATTGAGTGGAAATTTCCGTTCAACATATTTCAAAAACATATCTAAGTTGCTAAGATGCTTTATGAAATTGTTCGATATTTTCAAATTTTAGGTAAGGGTCCCCCCTATGAAATTTCATCAAATTTTATTATTTGTTAATCTTAAATCGCGAGTTTTCAATTTTAATCGATTGCGCAGGTCAAATTTATAACTAAACAGTTTTTTAAATCGATTTTAAACGTTACTTAATTTTGGCCCAAAATCTGCGAATGAATTCATGAACACCCCCACCAGCCTGCCCCTTTTTCCCCTAAATTTTTTTTAAAAAAATTTTTTTAAAAATTTTTTTTTTTTTTTTAAAAAAAATTTTTTTTTTAAAAAAAAAATTTTTTTTTTAAATTTAGGTATGATTTTTCAACAAAATATTTTTTTTTTTTTTGATTTTAAATCGAGAGTTACCAAAGAGAGTAACGAGACACACTAAATTTGGCACGAAGGGTATCTTACATCCGGGCACACTCGACTTTAGCCTGTCCGACTATTTAATGTTATATAGATTAATTAAAAAAGTATATGTCACTTACTCAAGTTTCTTAAGGAAAGTTTAAATAATGCACTTCTATTTTATTTGGAATAATCCTGAACTGATTTTTATGGAATTCAGTCACTGGCTGTTCCATTCTTTCCGCACTTGTTCAGCCTTAGCACGTACCTTCTTCACTCGTTGATTTCTCAGCCCCGATTGATTTCGGAATCATCTCGCTGACTAATTTAAAACTCAAGTAAATCGATTTTGCATGGAATACACTTAGCATAAGATCTTCATAAATGATCGTGTGATGCAGAAAGGGAAATATATAGTCTGCATTTAGGCTGCAAGCGAAAAACTCTCGATATCGAAGCGACGCCTATTTAACTAGTTTGACTTTGCGGTTTCTACGATTTTCATATGATATGCAAATTAATATATCATAGTTAGGGGGCATGTGCCGAGACGAGCCCACGTTTGTCAGCATATCTAAAGTGTTAATGCGACCTGTTTACATTTAGTATAAAAAAAAAAAAACAATCTTTTGCAAAAAATATTGGACTTTGTGCTTATTTTATGTATGCATATTTGTTTAATTAAAAGACCGATTATAATTGAATATTTTAATATGAACCAGGTAAACAAAAAATATAGTTTTGTTAAGTAAGCGAAAAATCAATAAAGAAATATACCATATTAAATACCAGAACTTGTTTCCAGTTATCTTTCCTACAAATTATAAAAATGTCAAAATTACCCCGAGTAATTATGAAATGTGATGCAATGTTCCATTTAATTATATCAAGGTCTGAGTTAACTGATCCGGTTTTGAGGCAACTTTAAAGAGATCAGAGATATAACAACGTTTAAGATGATACGTAAAGCACGTAAAAATACGTATCTTAAATTTAGCTAGCATATTATTCTGTATTCTGTTTTAAAATAAAAGAAAGTTAATTGAAAGTTGTTTTTTTTTTTATATTTTATATTTCAAACTTTTTGACTGTTTTTTTCGATTACAATTTTGTTCTTTTCACAATTTTATTTTCCATATCCATCCGATTTAGCGCTGGCACTTGAGTTGGCTGTGGCGTCACCTCCATTGGTACTTATGGCGCTGGCTTGTGAGTTGGCAATAGCAGAGCCACCGCCTTGGGGCCTACCGTATTGACCACCGCCGCCGTAGGGACCTTCGGGACCGTAGGCACCACCGCCACCACGACGGAAACCACCTTCGCCACCACGATGTGGGGCTGCCTGCACTGTGGCAAGTGCGAGGATCAGGAAAGCGAATAATACAAAGAACTTCATTGTCGAAGATTGCGATGATAACTGCTCGATTGTCGCGTGCTTTTATATCCGATTCGATCGCTGCATCGATTCTTTTAATCGGCCGACAGGTTTCTGACATATTTATGAGGGACTTTTTTTTTTTAGCTACATATATATAGATGTATATAATGACGCCATTATATCGATCATTGCGCTTAGCACAATGTTTCTAATTATAAACAGGTCTCTAAACTTGCATACGATGTTGTAGAAGCGAGAATCTATTTATCTTTAGTCTGATAGTGCAGAAATATGAAGTCGACTTATAGGCTTCTCGCATATTGTTGAAGATCTCTCTGGTTGTGGTCAATGAAAGCGAAAGCTTAAATCTCCAAGCTTTTCAACCAGCTTTACCTATCCAGCGATCTCTTCTCTTTCGCTCTCATGATACAGTTGCATAAATCAAGTCATTCACAGCTGACTAATTGTTCAGTTATGTCCGCTATGCTCACTTAGTTAGTGGTTTGATATAGAGAGGGAGAGAGAGAGAGAGGGAGAAGGAAAAAACCCGCAACGTTGAAACCTTCACTCGGCCCGCATTCAATGTGCATTTTAGCGCCTGCCTCAGGTTCAAATGGAAATGAGCGTGTTGTGTTTCGTTTTATTTATATGGCCAACTCTTTGGAATTGGGGAACGTGATAATCATTGCTAAATTGCCACATCCATTGGCCCATCCGATAGCCCTCTTGGGTCGTACCACCACACATTGCCAATGAATGAATAAGCCACAAATTTGTTGGCTCTGTCGCCAAACCAGATTCAAATGCGGCTGCGTTCGAGCAAATTGTGGACCAGTCTATCCGCATCAGCATCCACGTGTCTGTCTGTCTCTCTGTCTGTCTGTCTCTTTGTCTGTCTGTCTCTCTGTCTGTCCGTCTGTCTTGGCTCTCTGTTTGCGTCTGCTCATGCCGGAACATAAAAGCCCAAAAATGTATGACGATGTCTTTGGCAAATGCCGGTTTGGAGCGCAGGTGGGCAGCACCAAATGCACGTTGGCGGTGCGAGAGACAGAGAGAGAGAGAGAGAGAGCTAGATAGAGAAAGAGACACCCAATATGATCTGCCTACCGTGCTGCATATTGCAACTGCAGCTACCACTTGCAGATACCCTACAAACTATTGCAAGTGTAGCGGAAGAAACAAAAAGCCTACAACTTTCGTAAAGTTCAAGTTCAGATCTCCCTGGGTCCATACGACACTTGAGCATGATATATCGATCTTTGATTTTTGATTCTACACTTCTTGATTAACTTTTCGATCTGTCAACTCTGTCAAGGGTATCAACGGGTTTACTTCTTGCCTCTCAGCAATGTCAAATGAAACATGATTTATCGACTCTGATATTTTAGTTATTTTTCGCAAAATTTTGAAATGATTTTAAGGAATTTGAGTGGCTTGTGTGATGATCTAAACTCCAGTTGGTTCTAAGGTATTCAGAAACCATAATATACCGCAAAGAATATGAAATTTTCAACGACTTGAGCAACAAGTTACTCGGCTTCTTTGGGTTTTTATTGGGTTTACGAAACTAGTTAGTTAGTCCGTCTTGTAGGTAAACCTCATTCGAATGAGTGCAAAATACCTGAACTACTCGGACTACCTCGGACTACCTCGGACTGGTTGCCACACCTCTCTCTCTATCTGGGGCTGCCCAAGCGATTTCTATGCACATTTTTCGTTTGTTTTTTTTTTTTTTTTTTTTTTTATGTTTCTCTTCGATCCGTAGCGTATGCGGGCAGACGTCTAGGCCCCACTATATTATATGATATGAATATTATGCACAAACCCTTAGTTTGTTTTTTTCTTCTCCTCTCCACACTTTACGCAAATCTCAAGATAAACACGCTGCTGGACCATTTTTGGTTCGGTAATTCATGTTTTATTTATAATTTATTTATAAACTCTTTTTCTTTTTGCTCAACCACACAACATTTTTGCACAATATTTTTTCGTCCCGTCTCTTTTCTTCTCTTCTCGCACTTCTCTTTTGCGCTTTATCCACTTGTCTCTTGTCTCTTGGTTTATCACAATATTTTAACGCTTCATTCGTTTAGAATTTGGAAAACCCAATGCGAAATTCGATGAAAATTTGATTGGTATGGCATAGGTTGACCTTGACCCAAGGTTGTTGTTTTGTTTTCTAATATTTGGTAGGTAATTTGTGGTGCAGTCTCAGGCATGATTCGTGCGCACCACCGACGAGTAACCGTAGAGCACCTCCACACCGTCGGAATTGAAGATGCGTTCGACGCGTGGTGCACGTGTCAATGGAACCACCTGCAGTGGCGGACTACTGCTGCTGCTGCTGCTGGTGGTGGTGGTGGTGGGCAGTGGTGGTGCTGGTGTTGTGGTTGCTGCTTCTGTTGTGAGCAGCTCTAGGAGGCCGATGGTGGTCGCAATGGCCTCTGGCTGTGCCTGCTGCTGTGGTGCAGCAATTGTGCTGACGATCTCTGCCATCTCGGCCACTGTGGTTGCTTCAGTGGGTGCAGGCGTGGTGGTGCTGGTTGTGTCCACCATTTGCTGCAACTTAGTTGGGGCTGCTGTGGTTGTGGCTGGCAGTGTGGTGGTTGCTTCCGCATCATCGCTGGTGGTGCTAGGCAGCTCTGTGGTGGCCACCTCCGTTGTGGTGGACAGCCTGGGTATGGTGCTTGTCGTGCTCTTGTCCAGCATTTGCAATAGTTTCGGCAATTCCGTTATGATCTCGGTGGTTGTCTCCTCGATGTCCATGTTGGTGGTTATGTTGGGCAATTCGGTGGTTGAGCTGGAATCATCGGCGGTTTCGCTGGTACGTATTCTCATATCTGGCTCCAGAGTGGATTCCACTAGAAATGCCAGATCGGGAAACCATGTGCTCTGCTCCAAATGCATTCCCGACTGGAATTCATTTTGCTCCGCCTGCTGTGGCCTCATGGAGACTCTTACGGTATTGGGGCTGGAATGCTCCTCACGCACCAGATCAGGTTTCTCGGTGCTAACGAATAGATCCACAATGGGTGCCTCCGAATAGAACTCTTCGCCCTGTGGAATGAACGTGGTCATGCCTGGAGAACCCTCGACATTATCCCCGATCCTTGGCGTATTTGATGGCTCAAAGTTACTCAAAGTGGTCTGCTCCCCAATTGCCTCCATTCCTCCCTCCAAACGGAGCCCATAGTCCGCATTGTTGAGATCCCTGAAGCCTGGATTCGTTGTAGGCATCATCGTGGTCGTCGTAGTCGTAAAGCTGATGATGTTATAGTTCTTGGTTGTTTTTGATTGTGATTTTCCCGCCATTGTTGGCTTTGTGGTGTTGCCCTTGAGATTTGCTGATCCCTCCGTGGTGGTTGTGGCAATGGTGGTACGATCGACTCGTTTACCCTCACGCTCCTCGCGCTCCTGTTCCAGCTGCAGCAGCACCGACTCCGGCAGTGGCTCCTCCGTGGTGGTGCCCACATGATCCATAAGCTGTGTAAACTGTTGTATATTATCCTCGGTGGTCAGAATGATATCCGAATCAACTGCCACGGTCATTGTATTCGCATTCAGATCCCCAAACAGTGTCGTCTCCTGGCTCTCCATGTTCGCTTCGGTGGAGGAGGAATTCGTTCTTGGCGCCGCTCTGCTCCACGCTGGTGCCGAGAGAAGCGAGAGCAGCAGCAGCAGCTGAGGCAGCTGAGGCAGCTTCGGAATGCGCAGCATTTTGGCTTGGAATGCGAGGGCGAGAGTGAGACCGAAACGGCTAAAACAGGTGAGCTTGGTAAGCTTGGAGACCGCCAAACAAGTTGCACATTCACTTTGGCCCCGTTGGCCTTTTGCTCTCTCACTTGAGAGACAGAGAGAGAGAGAGAGAGAGCGCGAGAGAGTGGGAGAGAGAAACTTGCTCCTGATCTGGCTAACTGGTTAACGGATCAACTTGGCTAGCAGTGGCTTCCGCTTCGCTTGCGTTGTGACTAGTTTTGTTTGCCGCGAGGAACTAAACCGTTTGCAGTCTCGGATCGCGCTTATAAATCGCCAAAGCGTCAGGGCCCCCACACACACGCTCTCTCTCTCTCTCTGTCTCTCTCTCTGTCTCTCTGGTTTCTGGTTACGCAGCTGGGTCTGCGTTGCCAACTGTGTGTCTGGTACTGAACTTGAGTGTTTTACAATCGTTTAACTTGCCAATCGATTCGCCGATCGAGTCTCTGCTCGCACACTTGGCCCAGTTCGCTGGGGGATCCAACAATATCAGAAAACATCTTTTAATAGCGCTTCCCGGTCAGTCAATTTCACTTTCAACGCGCACTTCACCACCTGTAAACCTGCTTTCAATGGCAATTAACTCTCGTTACTCACTGTATCCAGTTACCCAACGCGATCTTCGATTGCCCATCGATAGGCAGCATTTATCGGCTTTAGTTTCACAAAAGAAAAAAATTCAATTGTTTTTTTTTTTCGCTTAATAAACATTTATTTGCCGCAATTTGTTTATTTTATGTAATCATATATTGTTTCTATTAATTTTGTTGGAAAAAATATTTTACGCAAAAATATTTAGAGAATTTTAAACAATCTGTGAAATTTTACGCTCTTTTAAACAACGTTGGGCTTAACTAAAGGGATCGTATAACTTCTCGAGTATCAAAAAATATTTGTATAAAAAATAGTTTCAATTGAACTTTAAAGATCTGTGTAGTAGGTTTTTCTTTGCTTTCTTGAGAATCAGTAGATCATTGGACTGGTGTGTAAAAAAATGTATAAGAAAAATTGATGGAAAGATGAAGATAAATGTAAATATTATATAACATATTATTATATTGTTTAGACGACCTTTGTTGGATATTACCTTCTCTGTTGTCAAGTTAAGCTGACAGAAAAGATTAGAATATTACACATATTTGTAATTTGTTATTTTCACGATTTAATTCAAGTTCTCAAAGAAACGCTTTAGGAATTAGACAAACTGTTCTTAAAATAGCATCCCAATAATCATCACTCTCAGATAAACCCTAGCATGATATTAATGTCAAAGTAAGCTGTATGTAAAACTTCAGCTTGGTATTTTTTAATCATTCTAACCTTATGTCTAAACATTAAGCTATAGCTTGACATATCATCAATGTAATTCGTTTTTTTTTTTGTAACCTCAGCATTTCTCAAGCACAATTACACTTTCTTTCTAGAAATTCCTATAGCATATTATACATTTATTTATAACAAATAATAAAACCAATATCCGGAACTATTAAAGCGTGTTTGATTTATGTAAATGTCAGATTTAAATGCTCCAACTTGATTTACATCACATTCTTAAATCACACTCACTCTGTGTGAATCATTTCTTAGTAATCTCATTTATCTGTCTCTACTCACTGACTAACTTTGATTGCAGCAACCGAAACTCTATATAAGATCTACGTTTCCCTACAATGAAGTCATAGATGAAACTCACGCTGCCATTTCCATTCGCAAATTCGGATTCCATTTAAAGTAATTTGTCGGAATTGCCAATGAAGCGACGATAATCGTTTGGCTATAAAGTGCCACGCCTGCCAAATGCCTGGGGGCGTCAAGGAGAAAGAGAGAGAGAGAGCAGCATAGTGCTTGCTACGCATATTGAGAATTACATTTTGGCAAAACAAATTTGCATACGAAGTGTTTTAGCTCAATCTTGGCCTAATGATTTTCCAGGGCATAAAACTAAGAGTGGATGGAGAGAGGGAGAGGGGGAGAGGGAGCGGGAGCACTCCCGAAATTACTTACTTCCATCAGAATGTGGGGCACTTGAAAATGCCAATTGATGAGGCCGAAGCTGAACTGTGATGCTCGAGATGCCACTCGAGGCCAACCAAATTTGTATTTAAATTACATTTTGCTTGGCGAAATTGAAAACTTTGATTTGCCTGCTACTTAAATGCCTCACGCTCTTCACTTTGCACTCTGCCACTCCTCTCCCTCTCTTTCTCTCTCTCTCTGGCTTGCCACTTAGAAGCAGCTCGCTCTGCTGTGTGGCGCACGCTGCGTATGATTAATATTTTGTTAGCTCTCCAAGTCGCGTCAATAAACAATACATCATTTGGCCAACACTGGCTGCCAAGTGCTGCCCATGAATATTTCAAATTACGCGCAAAATTTACGAAAATTCTCTCTCTCTCTCTCTCTCTCCTTGTCCCTTCCTGCCCAGCCTCGTCGTCTGTCAGCTTCGGTTTAACAAACTAATTTGCTTGCCAAAGTCCTTTTTGGACATTTTATAAGTCATATTTATGTTGGACGCCAGCCAAGTGCTGCTCAATTTAAGTGAGTGCTCTCTTCCTCTCTCTCTTCCTTGGCACTTCCCCTCTCTATCCTGACATTTTAATGATGTTATTGAAGTCTCTCTGCGCTGTAAAAGGTGTTGACTGTAGGCCACCACCTGAGAGTTGACAAATTTCTTTGCTTCTCTTCATTTCTCTTCTCCCCGATTAGGTACTTCTCCCCCCTGCCAGAGTCTTTGGCAACTTTGCTCGTTAGTTCTTATCGCGTACATCGTAAAAATCAACGAGCAGCGGGTAAAAGTTCAACTGTTCTGGCCATATAAATCATATCGCATAATGTGCGCTAGCCACGCCCCCTGCCTGCCTGCCTGCCTGCCTGCCCATATTTCCTGTTACATTTTTGTGCTGAGCTCAACAAAAAAGCAAAACACAAAATGTCGCTCAATCGCAGATATTATTATTACTATTATTATTATTATTATTATAACGAGAGTTCTGCTCAGTTGTTGTGGATAGTTTTGGGCATTATTAGCCCTGAGAGTGGTCAGAGATTTTCTGTCGAGTTGACACTAAAACTGTTTGTCTGTGGGTTCCATTATATTTATGTCTGTTGTTGCTGGAGAGTTTCAATGGTCAGTTCTGTGGTCAGCTAATTACGAAGCTTCCTGGGTAGGAAGGGGGTGGGCAGGGGCAGGGGCAGGAGTTGGTAATTAGGCCATGGATTTTAAAAAATATATGTTTTTTAGTTTTTTGAAAAAAAAAAAAAAGGAAAAAAAAAAATATTCCCAAAAAAAAAAAAAAATTTTTTTTAAAAAAAAAAACAACCCTATTTAAAAAATTTTTTTTTTCTTTTTTTTTTTTTTTTTTTTTTTTTTTTTTTTTTTTTTTTTTTTTTTTTTTAGTTTTTTTTAATTTAATAAAAAAAAAAAAAAAAAAAAAATAAAAAAAAATAATTTAAAATAAAAAAAAAAAAAAAATTTTTTAAATTTTTTTTAAAAAACCAACCCAAAAAAAAAAATTTTTAATAATAAAAAAAAAAAAAAAAAATTTTATTTTTTTTTTAATAAAAAAATAAAAAAAAAAAAAAAAAAAAAAAAAAAAAAAAAAAAAAAAAAAAAAAAAAAAAAAAAAAATAAAAAAAAAATTTATTTTTATTTATTAATTTTTTTTTTTAAAAAAAAAAAAAAAAATTAAAAAAAAAAAAAAAAAAAAAAAAAAAAAAAAAAAAAAAAAAAAAAAAAAAAAAAAAAAAAAAAAAAAAAAAAAAAAAAAGAAATTTTTTTTTTTTTTTTTTTTAAATATTTTTTTAATTTTTTTTTTTAATTTTTTATTTATTTATTATTATTAAAAAAATAAAAAAAAAAAAAAAAAAAAAAAAAAAAAAAAAAAAAAAAAAAAAAAAAAAAAAAAAAATTTTTTTTTTTTATAAAAATAATATTTAATTTTTAAAAAAATAAAAAAAAAAAAAAAAAAAAAAAAAAAAAAAAAAAAAAATAATAATTTTTTTATTTTTAAATAAATATAAATTTAAAAAATTTTTTTTTATTATTTTTTTTTTTTTATTTTTTTTTTTTTTTTTTTTTTTTTTTTTTTATTTATAAAAAATAAAAATTTTTTTTTTTTTTTTTAATAATTTATTTATTTAAAAAATAAAAAAAAAAAGTTTAATATATTGATTTGAAATATTTTCCCCAAAACTTGCAAGGCCAGATAGGGAGGAATTTATGATAGAGCGTGAACAGGGCCGCAACTAGAACCGTGGGGGCCCTGGGGCTACAATAAAATAATGGATAAGATACTCTCAAGGAAGTCTGATAATTTTTGAAAAAGTTTACCATACTAGAGGCTGTATAGGGATACTGAAATCAAGCAAGGGGTTGGCATGGAAAACATATGAAAGGTCGAAATTTTCGAAATCGTTAAATAAATTATTTTTTATTGTAGAATTAATCTAGAGGCCAAATAATGGATAAAATGTATTCTCTCAAGGAAGTCTGATGATTTTTGACGAAGTTAACCATACTATAGTCTGTATAGGGGCACTTAAATCGGACAAGTGGGTGACATATCAAAGATTGAATTTTTTGAAAACGTAAAATGTATTCTTTTGATGCAAAATGTCTTCTCTCAAGTAAATCTGATGATTTTTGACGAAGTTTTCCTGGGGCAACAAGTAAAACAACAAGTAAAGTAATTCGGGGGCCCCATACGGAAACCTTTTAATGCTATTAGTAACTATAAAAAAAAACAGGAAAAACTTTCCTTTTCAGTAGCAACAATATTCAATTTATTTTTCATTGAGCAATGCAAACAAATCGCATTTAAAGGACATCCTCGAAAGGAAAGTCGCTGGGAAAACAACTGGCTGAAAACAATTCCCTGCCCCTTTCTGTTTTCCCCTTTATAGAGAGTATAAAGAGGGCTCTCCTTCATTGAAAATCACTTGGATTGCTCGTGCAGCAACAACTCGAAACTTGCAACAGTTGCTAATTTTGCAATTGAACTTGCCACTTGAAAAAAAAACAAAAGTTTTCAATGCTGTAAAAGGAGTACAAATAAAGCGTATTGTATTGAAAATATCGTAGTATATATTTCAGGGAGGGAGTTTCGATGCATTGTCTTTTGTTCGTTGCAATGCAATTACCTGTTAATAAAGCATAATGGCCAAAACGGGGAAAGGGCGATTGCCGGACAGCGGCCCTGCATGAATTTATAAACATTAAGCTGCGATTAAAATGCCGCAGTTAATGGAAAGCCTTTTGTAATGTCGGATTGGGGAATTTACATTAACTGTACCCTCCCCCCCACACTATGTGTGTGGCTTAAAGTTAACGAGCTTATCGGAAATCTGTGTAGGTTAAAGGTAACTAAAGTTATGTGTCTAAAGATAAGAGGAAAATTTCTAACAGCTTAAAATATAAAAAGTTTAGTTACAATTTAAGTTGCTTATCTCGTACTTATCTGCAGACTTACTAACACTATCTATAGCAATCTGTTAATTATATTATATTTATAGCCAAACTCAGCTGCCTTTCATGTTTCCTACTTCTACATTTCCCTGCGTAACAAACTGCTGCAGTTGGATCTATAACTCTAATGACAGCAGATGGCATAGAGCAAAGCAGGGCAGAGCGAGAGGGGAATACCAGTGAGAGAAAGAGAGAGAGAGGACAAGGCCCTTGCCTCACAATATGCCACGGCAAGAAGCACTAATTGACTTTAATTATTTTGTTGTACTTGATGAGTTGTTTACACAAGGCACAGAGACGGGGCTGGAAAGAGAAGACAGCAGAAAGAAGAGAGGGAGAGAGAGAGAGAGCGAAAAGATGTGAGCAGGCAGGAATGATGGGCGTGGCAGTGACAAATCGAAGGCACTTGAGTCAGTACATGTAGAGAGAAAAAGATAGAAATAAAGAAGCAGCAGGAGAGGGACAGAAAGAAAGAAAGAGAGAGAGAGAGAGAGAGACAGAGAGAGAGAGAGAGAGGAAGAGACAGAGAACACACACAAAAGTTAGTTAAGGCCAATGTGGCAACATGTGGGCCACATGTTCTCCGGTTGCCTGCCAACTCTGGCAGCTGAAACTCTAATTAAACTTGAATTTGTGTCAATTGTGTCGTGTGCCCTCTGCAACTGCGGTGTAGTTTCTATTTCTGTTGCAGTAGCAGGAAAGAGATAGAATGAAGTGTTGCATGTGTTCTCTTTCTATCTCTCTGAAATACTTTAGTTGCATGGGGTATATTGTTTTATTCAATTGCAGCAATTGCAGTGAGCATATTCCATTGGCATAAGGTTTATTCCACACATTTCTGGCTGACTGCAGCTTCCTTATAGCACACATGATATACCATCCCATATATATAGTTTACTATGTCAACAAATTTGCAGTGAGAAATGTTCAGCTTCTTCTTTTTCGATTGCACAACTTTGCTCGTTTAGCCCGCAATATTACGCGATTTCGGTCAACAGCGGAAGCAGTTTGCGGCGCACAGACCGCGTATAGTTGTCAACACACACAGAGATACAGAGAAACACCCACACACAGAGAGAGAGAGAGAGAGTCAATATATTTCAGTTGCTCAACCCGCAGCACGCAGAAATGAGCGCAGCATTTCGACTTTTTGCGCTGCTGTTTGCGTGTTTATTTAACAACAGTGCGCCAGGTAAGTTTACTTACAGCAGCAACGTCCAGACTCGCAAACGTGGCCCAAAGGACAACGACGACAACGACAAACGATGGCAATTCATTTGCGGTGCAGCTTAAGCTTGTCGCCAGCGAAAGGCGCAACTGCTGCTGGGCCAGAGAAGGGGGAGGAGGGCAGAGAGAGACGACATCCTGCAGTGACTGCAGTGCTGCTACCCCGCTGCGAGGGATAAACTTTTCGCGCTGCCTGTCGAAATGAGTTGCGTTTTAAGTTGCAATTAAGCGTCAAGCTGTTTGCTGCAGTCGCTGTGGAGCCAATTGACGTGCCTGCGGTTTGCAGCTTACGCGGCATGCTGATTCTGTGCGTTTTTAAACGCGTGAGAAACGCGCGAAAATTTTATTGCCTACATTTGAGAGGGAAAAAGTGACGATTTTTGCACTACGAAGCACTCAGAGCGTTTCTAAGCATCAACAAATTCCATTGCCTACTTTTAAGCTGCGGCACATAAAACGTATACGTATTAATAGCGAGAGGAGCATTTATATGAAAATACCATTGCATACTTTTCAGCGGCAGCGTATTATACAGCGCATCGAGCATTTTTGTATTTTGTGTTGCCTACTTTCGCGCTGCGTTCAAAAGCTGACTTGTTCGAGCTTGCGCGCATGCGGCATACAGTGCGTATGATTTTTAAAAAATCATTGCCTACTTTCGGGCAGCAAATGAATTTTAAATAGTATAACACGCTCTTAGCAGCTGTAGATAATAAATTTCGAGTTTTAATAATAAATTTATGAAAATATTAATATGTATTAATATTTATGCGTACTCAGAGTGCTTTAATGGTGGAAAGCAAGGGATGTATCCATCATTACACACAAGAATTAATTTGTATTTGTCAATTTAATTAATTAATGTTCCGCTGCCAATAGAAAGATAAGAACGCAATAAAACTTAAAATACATTTATTAAAAATACATAAACATTACAGTTACTCATAAATTTGTACACAAATATAAATAAAACATTCTCAAAGTGGGCAGCATAGAGATAGTGAGGAAGAGAGAGAGAGCAAGCCGGAGAGATAGATATGAGGGAATCTTCTGCTTCGATAATGGATGCTGGAATTGCTTCGTGTGCGCCTTGGCAATAATAATATATGTTGGATGTGCTGGGTGTGCCTGAGTTGCTGTCGATACGTCCGCGGGATTAGAGCGTAAATTGTTAAAATGTCATCACAGTCAAATGAAATTACACAATAAAGAGAGAGAGAGAGAGAGAGAGAGAGAGAGGCAGAGAAAGAGAGAACTGCTCAGGGCAAAAGTCACGCATCTGCAGCCGCATCCATTGCCAAGGTGGCGCTTGCTGTGGTGCTGCTCGTGACCGTCTCCTCTTCCTGCTCCTCCTTCGCCTCCACTCGCTCTGCATCCTCTGTTGTTGTGGCAGTGGCAGTGCCCGCTGTTGTTGTTGTTGTTGTTGCTAGTGTTGCTGCTGCTGCTGGTGTTGTTGGTGCTGCTGCTGTGGGTGCAATCGTTGCTGTCATCTGCAACTGCTGCTCAAAGTGATGTGGCAAATGCACATTGGCTGGCAAGGAGGCAGGAGCTGCAGCTGGGGCTGTAGCAGGGGCAAAAGCAGGCTGCAGCGTTGCCTGCATTTGTATTTGATTCTGCAGCTGTAGCTGCTGTTGCTGCTGCTGCTGTCGCTGCAGCTGCATGGCCAGAAAACTGGCCAAATTGGCCGTCAACTTGGCACGATGATTCTCCACGCGTCTTATGTTCCGCACCAGACGATTGTAGACCAGCGGCTTCACATCGATGGCCCACAGAAAGTCCAGATGATTGAAACGCTCCATGGGCACCAGATACTTATCGATCACATTGGGCAACTCTCGCGCCAGTCGATCCACGCCCGTTGTCGAGACGAGCAGATCGTTGACCGAGTAATACAGTGCCACAGGCACCTTCACCCTGGACAGATCGTAGTCGGGCGGCGTCATGCGATTGTACTCCAGTTGATTGCGCAAATATCCACGATCGAATTTACGGAAATGCCCCGACTTCATCAGCTGACCGAAGTGCTCCAGTTGCTTGATTGACGCGCCCGACGGCGTGTGGCTCAGCATGACGGGCAGCATGGTCTGCGAGGGGAGAGAGAGGAGAGATAAAGAGATTAGGGAGGGTGTATTATACAAAACAACAAATTAGCAATCTGTTAAATCTAAAGAAAAGCCAAGAAAATGCACATTGAATGCGCAATTCGTTTTAAATCACTTGATAAATACCAAGCTAAGTATTGCGGTTTCAATTATTTATAAATGTTCAATATTTATAGACAATTTCAGCTAACAACTTGTTAGATTACTTAGGCAATTATGTGCTTATTTAAATCATTATATCAGGCACATCAACAGATCGTTTGCTTCTCTTGCATTTTTCATATCATTTTCTTATTATTTTTTCTCTTTTACGCTTCCTCTACTTTTGCAGCTAGATTGTGCAGGAGTAAATTACTCAACTATATTATCTATATTTTATAATATATTTTATATATATTTCTCCTTATATTTTCTTTACATTATACACATATAATTCCCCAGCTTAGCCTGAACTCTGCGTTATTATTGACCTCAAAATCGCCTTCAAAATGCAGCACGTTGCTGGTGTTAAGCACACGTTGCGTATACGCACTGTGCGCACTCGATAACATGTATGTACATGCTCAGCCCGCATTTAAGTCTTGCCACGCCCACTTCCTCTCCCCCTCCCACTCAGGCTAAGCTTCCGTTCTGCTGCTGCTGTTGCTGGGTTCACTTTGGGTCAGCGAGGCGCCTAATTTGCATGCATTGTCGCTCGTTTGGCGTTTCGTCGTCGTTTCGCTTGTGTCAGTTAATTATTCTCATTTTCCCCAACCAGACTACAACGGGAACAAGGGGAACAACGAGAACAATAACAAGGGCGTCGATTCTGGCAGTCAATGGCATTATAGATAATAACACCATGGGCGCACACCTGGCGCACCTGTCCTGCATGTTGTGCACGTAATTTAAGCATCGATGCTTCCATTTTGTGGGTCATAACTTCAAATCTGCCCCCCACTCCGCCTCCTTGCGGTCAACTGTGCAGCAACAACAACAAGAAGAGGGACAATGTGAACTGTGTACTGGATGCACTTGGGGATTACTAAATGAGGCGCTTGCAGAGAGATGTGTTTGCATTAAGTATTGAATTTCGATTCGCAGAATCAAACTGAGGGTAAGTGGAAGTGTAAGTGCTTTGAGGAGAAGGAAGAGGTGTGTGTGTGTTTGAGGTGAGTGTTAAGGGGTGTCTGAAGTCCAAATTAAGGCCGAATATTATAGCAAATAGTGCGGCAGTTATTGAAGAGAGTGCTAGAACATGAGACTAAGGGGAACTGCTAGAGAACAATAGGGCAAGTGAGAGAGTAGGGAACGAGTTGAAGGATTAAAGATAGGAAACCAAAAGTAAGTATAAACAGAAAAAAGAGAAGAGGAAAGAAAACTATAATAAGATAAGGAAGTGTTAAGATGGAGAAACATAAAAAGAAAGAGAGCTTGAAATTAGAGTTGAATATTAAACATATTAATGCTAACTAAATAATTATAGGTATTCAAAAAAATTTTAATTAGTATTAGGAGATGTATACTCTGAGAAAAAGGGGTAGACTAACAGAAAAATTACAAAGAGGGTGCAATTAAAATTAAAAAGGAAGATTAAACCCCAAAAGTTGCTAAAGGAACAATTAAAGAATCTGCCAAAAGAAGAGAGACTAGGGAAAGAAACATAGATTACAGACATTGATTGCATTCGATTCTCACTTTAGATTTCCCATTAAACTGTCCATCAATAATACTTAACTTTAGCTATAAAAAAAACTATCCACTACTGAGCTACCTTACCTAGCCAAATATTAAGCTAAGCTTTCAGGCAGAAGCTCATGTGCTTAGCCAAATTTGTTTATCCCTTTTGCGACTCTTGACCACCAAAATTGGCCAGCCAAATGAAGTGGCAACTGCAGGAAGACAATCACAGACAGCCGGGCAGCTGGGCAGCCTGCACTGGCCACGTGCCACATGTGGCAAATGCAAATCGAAGCCACAAATATTTGTGGAAAACACGCAAAACTGCAACCGGCCCCAACCCCGTCGGGATTTACCTTGTTCAGCTGCTCCGAGTTGTAGCCGGCAACCAAAAAGAGGATATTCGAGCAGACATCCTGCGTCATGGCATTGTCGTGGCACACAACCTGGCTGTGGTCCACCAGGAATTTTGTGTTGGGCATGAATTCGGTGATGCGCAGCATTCGCGTGGCAGCCTGCAAAGGGGAGAAAAAAACACATTGAAAACTCGATGAGGGGCAGAGGAAGAAGGGCAGCAGCTTCTCACTCACAGTCAGAAAGTCCAGGAAGAGGACGAGGGTGCGAAATAGCGGACTCTTCATATCGTGTATATAAGCAATCGGTGCCAAAGCATGCATCGAGGTGATTTTCTGTGAATACGCAGGCTGCTCGGAGCAGAGCACCCAGAAAATGGCTGTGCCCTGCGAGTGCCCAATGTAGTGCAGCTGCTCGTAGCCGGTTTTGCTCAGTATATAGTCAATATTCGCGGGCAGATCGTATTTGCCCATCTCGTGGAATGTAAAGTCCCAGAACTCTTGGTAGTCACTGTTCAGGCTGGTGTGATTCTTTGAGTAGCGATTGCCACGCGAGTTGCCCATCCACACATCGTAGCCCAGATCGGAGAGCATGTAGCCTGGAGAGGATTGCAGGAGAATGAGTTGATGAATTGCTTCTAGTTGTCTTGGCTGCTCCCCCGTACTCACCCAGTCCCGACTTGGGACCCATCAGCACCCACGTGGCCGAGGTATCCAGTATGCCGTGCATCAGCAGCACAGGCTGCGCTCCCTTCTTGGGTATACGATGCATCTCCAGTATGTAGCCATCCTTGGTGACCACCGTGTGCGTCTCCGAGGGATAACCGTATTTCCGAATTAGTTTTGGCTGCACAGTGGAAAGAGAGAAGAGAGAGAGAGACAGTGTGAAAAAGTTGTTCATTAAACGGAGACAAGTCAGGGCTGTGTGAAATTGCGTTTTTGCCACGCCCCCTACACTTTTTCTGAGCTCTCTGTCTAACTTCCAATTTGCATAACTCTTGGGTGCAGGCGGGAAGACCCTCGTTCTATCCTTAACCACAGCAATTTGGGGGCTAATGAATTTTAATTTGTGGCATCAACAAGTTGCAGTTGCCAAGGAGGAGGAGGAGGTCGCTGTGGCAAGAGCAAAAGTAACTGCCAGGATAATTAGCAAGAAAGGGAGAGAGAGGCAGCTGGATATATACTAAGAAAGAAGTGGCTTGAAATAATCCAGAAACTATAATATGTAAGTGGAAATTGAAGAAGAAACTGAGCTGCATAAGTAAATATTAAATAATTTTCTTTATCTAATATTTTAGCTGAGATCTGTGTGTTCAAACAGACCAGCAGAAGGGGGAGGGACTCTAACATGATTTAATTAAATTCTGTAATTGATTTTAATCGTGAATATAGCAGAAATCAGTTGGGTCTGCTTTCTAGCTAGGTGAATGAGCTTTAAGTTCTCAAAATTCCAATAATTTAATTGCTTTTATTTATTTATTATTCGCACACACTCTATAAGCAGTACCGCCAACACTTCCCGTCTGCATCAATTACTTTATCATATTATATAGTCAACTATTTTGGTGGGCCATGTGCCAGCTGATTTCCCCCCTGCCGCACACCCCATGCGCGTGCCATAAATAATTTCGCTAGAAATAGAAAATTAAAAAAACAGTCTAGCTTGATGACTTATCATAGTAACAAGTTATAAGGCTGAGAATTGCCTCTGGTGACGTAGGCAAGTCACGTATACGTGTATTACGTATTACGTATACGCAGCGTATGACAGCATAGAAGCAAAGCGAGTGAGTTTTCCGGCTATTTATGCACTTTGTTTCGAATGTTTCGAATGTTTCGTGATAATTTTGATAAGTTCAAACAATTGTTATACAATCAGCAGAGCGCGGGTGCCGAAATAATTATATATATGAATGTAATATCATAATGCAATGGTCAAAACACATTACAGACACGCGATTACACAAAGTAAACAAAGACACAGATAGAGAGAGAGAGAGGGGGAGAACGAGCATGCATATAAAGCAGAGTTGAAGCTGTTTGGCATTTTAATTAACCTTGGCAGCGAATCGCAGAGAGAGAGGGAGAGACAGAAAGAGAGGGAGAGAGAGCACTCGCTTAATGAGTATAAACAATTGCATTGGCCAACTGACTTTGCCGGCTGGTTGGCCAACACGAGGAAGTGGTACGCTGCGTGCTGCTGCTGCTGCTGCTGCTGCCACTGCCACTGCCTGAGCCACTGAAATATTTTTTCCTTTTTCATGCTCTTTCGAAAATGTTTTTTGGGCATAAATTGGAGTTTTCTTTTTGGCAATTTCCTAGCTCTTTTGTTATGCAATTTCAACAGTCTCTCCCAGTCTGTCTCTCTCTCTGTGTGTGTGTGTGTGTGTGCCAGCAACAAAGAATAAAAGTGGCCGACACAACTCTGGCCACACTGGCCTGGCTTTTGTTTTTGCACGCCAAACAGCGCAGGCCAACTGCTTGACACACTTTCGTAGCGGCCAAAATGGCACAGCCAATATTTGTTTAGGCCAAGAGGCGCAGAGCGGGGGGCACAGCTGTTAAATGCAAAAAAAAAGCCGGCGCATCTGCATCACACTCTCCTCGCTCACACACACACACAGCTTGCCAGTGTTGTGAAACGCTTGTTGAGTGTTGAAATCTACGCAAATGTGCGGCAATCTAAAGCGCAACGAGCTGCATTTACTCCCTCCCTCTCTCTCTCTCTCTCTCTCTCTCTCTCTCAGTTCCCTCTTCTCTTTGCTATCTTCTCTGGCAGATAAAACGCGCAAATTGCAGCGCATTAATTTTACAGCTTATATAAGCAGCAAGGTGTGTGTGCCAGTGTGTGTGTGTTGCCACAAGTGTTGGCCACTTTTTTAGCACTTTATCACACACGAAATTAGCCAATTAGTCGCGTCTCTTTGAACACCCCCTCCCCCTCATACACACAAAATATGATTTCAACTTTTATTTAACAAGTTGTCAAAGCGAATCGGAATTCGCCAAGCTTTCGATATCAGACAGACAGTGTTGTAAAGGGAGTTATGAAATATTACTTATCGTTTTAGGATGCTGCGATAGTCAGAATTATTGCTGGAAAAACTGAGATTCAATATAAAAAACTTCTGAAATTCTTTCTTTATTATACAAATAGCATAACCACATAAGTTTGTGCACTCTATATATGCACTCAATATTTAATATTTAAAATTTCACAAAGCTATTGACAAATATTTCCGCTTGAATATTATTCAATAATTTCATTTATTTGTCAATATTTGTGCATCGAGTCTCTGGCAAACAAGCGTGTTTGATGAAGAATTGTGTATGGGAAAAATGATTATTATTTCTAGCTGGAAAATTGTACCATTTAATTGTGAGTTAGTGATATATATATATATATATATGTACATATATTCACAGTTTCTATGGACGCATCAACGCGCTTCCAATTAAAACTGTTTTCTGGCTGAGCAAATAAATCACAAAACTAAAACTGCAGCAAAAGTGAAAAATATTGCAGAAAATGCAAATGTGAATACAAATACAAAATATATGAATGAATATGAATGCAAGTGTATTCAAATATTTACTTTTGACCCAATTTTGTGCAAAAAACCAGGAGAGGGAAGGGAGGTTTGTTTGCGGGGAAGAGAGGCAGAAATGAAAAAACTGAGAGAGCAAAGTCAATAAATCAAGCGAGTTATAAAAGTGGCGAAAACAATGAGTAAATAAAGAGAAAGAAATGGGAGGATGGGAGCTAGGGGTAGAGAGGGAGTGGGGGAGGTAGCCAGTAACAGATAAATATAGTGGTAGAGCATCTATATAACTCTGAAAACAGTTATATATACAGCTCTATTTATCTGCGTATGAAAACATGTTTATACCCTTGCAGAGGGTATATTTAATTTTAGCAGCAGTTTGCAACGCGCCTTAGAAGGCATCTCCAACCCCATAAGCTATTTCAGCTGTCCCTCGCACCCTCTCTGCTCTTGGCCTTCCTTTTTCGACTGAGATTTTGGCTTGACTTGTCTATGTTTTGGTTTTTGCCTAAAGTTTTGCTTGAATTTTGACTGTTTTTTTTTCTTTTATTTATTTCTTTTATTTTTTTCTGCAGCGTGTGACTTTTACCGTTTCGCAGACGATGCCAGCGAAGCCTCATTAGCACCTCCAGCTTTATATCTGTGCGATCTACGCTTCATGCACATCATGACCCACTAAAATGCCTGCCGGTATGTGTCTACGCTGTGTGTGTGTGTGGTTTGTGTCTATGCTAATTGTCTGTAGGGCGACACACGGCGAGGCGTGGCTGTTAATGCTTTGTTTGCATTTCATTTGTTGTTGCTGTTGACTTAATCTCTGTTTTTGTAATTTCAATGCAAATTTTTTCGATGTCAACGTATTTGTTTTTTCATTTTATTTTTTTTTTATTTTTTATATTTGTTTATGGGCGAGCGCTGCTCATTTGCATAAAACACTTTTGATTTCAGCCCCGACGTTGGCAAGGAAACTCGAAGCACTTTTGTTTTCATCCATATCGATCTCCACATCACTCGATTTGTAACTGACCTTGATAATGACTTCTCTTTCCACACCCTCCTCCTCGCTTCCCTCTGCCCCCTCCCCCTACACGCATCACATCGACACCTCCAGGCCTGCATAAACATAATGATCGTGATTATAATTGCCCGGCAGCAGTTCGAAGCGTCTCGATGCGATCGATCCAAGCAACCAGTTTCGATAAACAAGCTCAAATACGCATACACATGTATTTATGCTAGACACACACACACACACACACGATCGATCACACACTTGTGATGAGTCTTTGCCTGGTTTATTGGCCTGACATCAATTTAATGACATCGAAACAGAAAGGTTAATCACATTTGAACTCTTCTTTGCAGCAGCTTGAGGCTTCACAAATGTGGAACACACACAAACACATGAGCAACTAATCAGTATTTTTTTGGTATTTAATGCCAAGAGATTTAAATTCGAATTCTTTACAAATTTGTTGGGGTATTTAAGTGATAAAGTCATTAATTTTGAAGCACCTTATCGATGATGAGAGTGTTTACTTAAGAAGACAAGTGACGAGGTAATCAGCTATAGAGCTCTTGAGTTCTTAAGTTACACTATGGAGTATTTTGATAGTATGCAGATATCATCTTTTTGAGCTAGAAATAATTGTATTTGCTTATTAGAAGCCCTTAAATAAATTTAATATCAATGAAACTTTAGTATATTGTTTATTTACTATTAATTTACTCAAACACATGAAAACTTTTTTGAAAAATATAAAAATAAATAAAGTATATCCTTAGTTCCCTTAAAAAACAACAAAATACTTAAAATAAATTATTAAATACATCGAGTATTACATTAGTTCACTAAGAAAACAATGAAAATACCGCATAAATTCCGCAAGAAAACCTAAGCAACTTGATAGGTATTTATTCCCCACCTCTTCATCTCAAGATCCCCCTTCGTACACCCTAGACTCCACTGCATTAGCCAGGCCTATGTAATCAGCTTGATGACAACAGTTTACAGGTCTCTTTTGGCATGCAAAAACAATGCGGAAACTCTTCAAATTCAAATTAAGCCACTGCCGCGGCCCAAAACAAAAAGAAAGAGCGAAAGAAAGAGGGAGAGACAGAGAGAGACAAAAACAAAAGCCGAAAACTAAAGTAGACCTTACGAAAAAAAAGCGCAAAATGCGAATGGAGAATGAAGGAGGAACAGAGAAGCAGAGAAAAGTATTGCAATCGCATTTCCTTGTTGTCGTAGATACGAAGCGAGTTGCGATTGCTTTCTTTGTGTGACAAAAGAGACTAAAGAGGGGGAGATGGAAAGAAACAGAGAGAGAGAGAGAGAGAGAGAGAGAGGAGGAGAGACTTGGGGCCTGGCATTGTACCACTGTGGTGGGGAGCACGTGCACGGCTCGAGCTGCTGCTAACCCATATTTCAAAGTCAGTCAGCCAGTCGACAGGTTAGCCTAATTGCATGTTGATTACGACGAGTGTGTGTGTGTGTGTGTGTGTGCGAGAGTGTGTGTGTGTGCATTGTTGACAATTTCCAATTTGTTATTGCTGCCATTATGGGAGGTGTCTGTCTCCCCCCTTACCACCCTTCCCCCTCAATGCTTATGCAATTGGCAACGTGCAGAAATTGCTGAAGACTTTGGCTACGCTTCGCTTTTGGCTTGCTTCGCGCTCAGCTTGTTGGCCGCATTTGAAAGCCCAGCCATGACTTTGCATAAGATTCAGTTTCAGTTTCAGTTTCTGTTTCGGCTTCGGTTTTGGCTTCGGTTTCGCTTACAGTTGCGCCTTTTCGGTGTCTGCCTCAGTCACAGTTTCGGTTGCTATCTCAGTCACAGCTTAGGTCTTTCACTCAGTCATAGATTCAATCACAGTTTTAGTCTCGTTCGTTTCGTTCTTTTATTCAGTCTGCTTTCAATCGCTCTCTTAGTCACAGTTTCGGTCTTTTCCCAGTTACTGTTTCGGCCTCTTTCTCAATCACTGTTTCGGTCTCTGTCTCCTCTTTTTCTTAGACTCGTTCCAGTCTCTTTGTCAGTCACAGTTTCGGTTTTTGTCTCAGTCTCCTTTCAGTCACTGTCTTAGTCACTGTTTCGACCCTTTCTTAGTCACTGTTTCGGTCTCTTTTTCAGTCACAGCTTAAGTCTCTGTCTCTTCTTTTTCTTAGACACAGTTTCAATCTCTTGCTCACACTTGTTTCAGTCTCTTTCTAAGTCGCTGTGTCAGTCTCTGTCTCAGTCACTGTTTCGGTCTTTATCTCAGTCACAGTTTCAATCTCTTTTTCAGTCTCTGTCTCAGTCACTATTTCAGTCTTTGTCTCAGTCACAGTTTCGGTCTCTTTGTCAGTCTCTTTCTCAGTCACAGTTTCAGTGATATCAGTTTTATAAAGCTGTAGTTACCCAGCTTGACAGTACTCGCATATATATCTCTGTCAGTCGTAGGACTCACGTATTATTCGCATAATGTACTTTATGTTAACACGTAACTGCAGCACGCACCCCTCCCCTCGTATACCCCTTGCCAAGCCTGCCATCAACTGTCTGAACTCCCTTTGCCTTCTTCTATTTGGTAATTTGGTAATTTGTTACGTTGTTAATCATTTTTTTCGACGACTTTTATTGGCTTTGTCAATTTTCGCCTGACTGTCATTATCGCAGCTTATTGAAATTGATGGCCACGTTAACTCCACCCCAAAAACCATATAGGGTTATGTGGTAATCTTTAGCGATATCTTTGCCTTGGCCAAACTGACGCCAAGCTGCTAAAATAAGCAGAGAGAGAGAGAGAGAAAGAGAGGGCGAAGCAAGCGGGTAAACAATAGTGTGACCAGAGTTTTCTTTGTGCATTTTCAATTTCAGAGTGACCTTAGGGAAAATCAACGTCGTCGTCTGCATTCGAATTCGAGCTATGTGAATGGAAAACCTAATGAGACCGCAATGAATCTAATTGCGACCACGTGAACTGGGTCAATAAGCTGGCGAATAGGGCGCTAGGGTTGACCTTGACTGCCCTACGAAATGATCTAACATTTCCGAAGAAATATGCATACAATGGAAGTCGTAAAAAAAAACCTAGTTGAAGTTTACGCCAGGAGAATTACAAAATCTACGTAACTATAATAACTTTAATGATTTAATAGCTATAGTTCAAAAATTATCCCATCTTTCTTTTAGAAAATATGGCAATACTTTAAGGGAATTAGGGGGTATAATTATTTGTAGGAAGTTTCTACAACATTATTAAAATATTCCTTCTTCAGTTTCTTATACATATATTACATTACTCTACAGTATTATGCATTCAACTTTCGCAAAACTAAACCTGCTCGAACTGCAGAAAAAAATCATTCAATTTACACCCTGCTGGAAAAACTCTATAGTATTACGAGTTGCTGTCATAACTCCCTCCCCCATCCCCTCTGGCTAAAATTAGCGACGCCACCATAAAAGACGAAATACAAATTCGTTATAAACAGACCGACTCGCTTATGGGCTGCACTCACGTTAGAAGGGCATAAACAAATCCGCCATAAAGCCAGAGGGTTCCCCTGGGGGAGAGAGGAAAACTTGCCTCACGTGCTACGCTGTGATTAGAGCGCCATCTGGCGGTGCCCCATAAAGTTCTGGTGCTACACAAAGAGCGTGTTATTAGAAACAGAAACAGAAGTCAACGAACTGCAGAAAGCGCGACGAATTTGAAAGGGGTAGGGGGGGAAAACTTTCTTTCTCAAGAAAAAAGTGTAAATTTATTTAACATGGAAAAAATTGTTGAACCAAAATCACAAGAGAGCTGAAACCAGTAACAAAGGCAGCAGAGGTAACAATGGTAATAACAACAATAACAACTCGAGTAACTGTTACACACTAAGCCCAGTCTGTTGGCCAAGTTAGCACACGCTCTTGCCACTTACCGTTATCAGGGAGGCATCCTCGAGCACATCCGACTTGAGGTTACGCCCACCGCCCGCCAGATTCGCGTTGCTTGAGAGGAGCACACTGTTCAGCAGATTCTTGAAGCTCAGCGAGCTGTAGCTGAAGGGCGACAGAATGGTGAAGGCGTCGGCGCTGCCGCAGAACAAAAGTGCTGCCCCAAGGCAGTTCAGCAGCAGCGCCGCCGTTGGCCATGGGCAGTTGGGCCACATTGTCAGACAGAGACAGCGAGAGAGAGAGAGAGAGAGGGGGGAGGGAGGTAGCACTACACTCACAACACTCACTGAGAGCACTCACTCGACAAATTGGCAATGCAACAGTTGTTGTTGTTGCTACTGTTGTTGTTGCCCGCACCTAAGCGTAACGATTACGTTGTCTCTGTCTCTCTCTCTCTTCTTCGCTCTGCCTCCCGCTGCTGCTGCCACACTTGCCACACTTTTCATTCAACTATTATGCGCACTCGGTACAGGATTATCCGTAGTTCGTAGCGCGTAATCCCTCTCAATATCGCACACTATATATGTAGATATATATACTAGACGATCTACGCGCACTCGCTGCACAGTCGCTTCGATTTGTGTTCGTATCGCTTCGCTTTCGTTGCGAGTTTCAGTTCACACAACCGATGTGCTGGAGCTTTCCGACTCAACTGACTCCAAGTGTAGGCCCCGAGCTCAGCTCGGGCTCGTGCTGGGGATCGCGACTCGACGCCAACTTGTTGCAGCCCGATGGCAGCATGTTCGCAGCACGATCTCAGTTTGGATTGGGTTTGGGTTGGGTTGGATTGCTGCCAGCTCTTGTCTTGATGTCTGCAGAAGGCAGAAGGTTACTAGTTATGGGATCGTTCAGGTGACGAAATTTCATGTGAATATAACAAGATAAGATCAAGTAAAAATAATTATTATGTGCAGCGTGTTCAATCGAAGAAATAAAACAAAGTATTATGAAATATATTATTATTATTATTTTAAGTCTACAAACTATTTTGTTTTATGTAGCTAGTTATAGCTTAAGTTAATTATAGATTAATAAATATCATTATACTTTTTTTAAAGATAATAGAAAATATAAATAAATTCATACTATAATACATTTTTATCGAAAATAGCTTATGCATTTTCGGAATTTTTGAATTAAAAAAAAAAACGTTGACACCTTGCAATATTTGGGAATAATGTCAGGAAATTTAGAAGCTGTAGCTTTTCTATTCTCTGATATCGCGACAGACTGAGAGACAGACAGACAGATAGACAAACCAACCCAACTTGTTTTACACTTACAATCTGCAGTGTTAAATCCTCGGCTATAACCCACCCTACCTTATTCAGTTTCATTTGATGCTCAAGCCCATAAATCTTTAGAGCCCCCCTTTTTACTACGCCACTGCCTCTGCGTCAAGGTCATTGCGTTGTCATAAAACTTCTGATCTAGAGCAGCTGATAATACGGTTGTTTTGCGGCCCAGCAATAAATTGTTTGGCTTGTTCGATGCGGCCCTCGCGGCGTGCAACATGTTTGACGCCCCCATATGAGGCTGATTGGGCTAACACACACACACACACACACATACACACATAGGGGATTATCTCAGCAGGCATGCTCCGATCTATTATATTATCAAGCTGTGCGTTTGTCTTGTGACGTTTGCTCTCGTTTGCTGCTGCTGCTGTGCCGCGCGTGCCAAGCAAGTTTTTTGCCTAAGTCTTTCGTTTTTTCCCCACTTCCCACTCAGCTGGCGCTGCGTTCGTGCCGTTACCCGTTGATACGTTGATTGTTTGTTGTGCGCGTTGTTGTTGCTGTTGTTGTTGCTGCTGTCTTACTGACTCGATTTCTGTGTTTGGCTGTTACGTTTGCCGACGCGCAGGTAATTGCATTCGCACAACCCTCCACCTCCGCCTCCAGCTCCAGTGCGTCCCCTTGCTCCTCACCCTGCAACAGACACGCCCCACTGCACCCCACCGCCACAGGCAGTTGTTGAAATGCCCCGAAACTGTCCAACTGTCTGCCTCTCCCTCCCTCTCCCTCTCCCACTCCCTGTCGATTTGCCTGCGCTTTCTGCGATTTGGGATTCAGCTGAAGTTGCTCGGCGTAGGCGACTGATTACGTTGGTTTCAGTTTTTTTGAAAATGCGAGCAAAATGCCGATGATTGTCTACGCCCGCCTCGCTGCACGCACTCGCAGTCGCTTTTTGCATGCACAATCGCACTCGAAGTCACACTCAGGTACTCAAGGGGTACCCCCTGAAGACTGCGATTACATCCATTTGTTTTGATTGCGAACCATCTGAGGCGAGCAAACGTTTCCACATAATAATTTCCCGGTTATGATCTTGCAGTGCGGCTATCGTGGCTGCCAGCCTTGGCCGGAGCGGTTCAATGACGCGAGCGGCACAGATGAATCACAGATTCAATCAGCATTTTTACATGGTTACTTACAACATCCATGGGCAAGATACTGTCTGCCCCAAGGTGAGCTGTAAATTGCAACAAGAATGGACACGGGAATGTCACGAGCACGTGCTGCTGCTGCTGCTGTTGCTGATGTGATTTGGGGGCCAGGAGCAGGGTCAGTCTTGGACAACGACACGCCTCCAACTGCTGCCAATTGCAGCCGCCTTAATTGTTATTGCAGCTACGGCTACAATTAACTGCAGTGTGTGTGTGACTCGCGCATACCCTGTAATTAGACAGCGAGAAGGAGTGAGCTGCAACTAATCTGCTTGTGCCGTGATACTGTGCAATTAATGCAGCAGAAAATTGCTTTACAATTTCTTATTATAATAGTTCTTAGACATGATATATGAACTATAAAATGAATAGGAGATATATCAAATATCAGAAATATACCTTACTCATCTCATCGCCAGTTTTCTTGTTCAATTACTTTTTTTAATGAACCATTTTCAAGTTAATTCTCTAGCTAATTTCTCAGGAATACTTTTTCAATTCATTCTTTCAAGAACCTATTCCAAGTTTTATCATGTATCTTCTAAAAGCAAATGAAGTATCTCTTCTAAGTATTTTTACCAGTAGAAACATATGTTGTTCATTAGCTTCTTTTGCGAGTATTATCATTTTCTCTAGAGAACTCTTGTGTACCCATAATCCTATTATCTCCAGGCTCCTTTGCTAGATAACATTAGAAGTAAACTCCATATGGTTTCTTTCCCATCTTCTTCTTTACATACCTTCTAATATAACCCTTTTCCTTCTTTTCTTTTCCTTCTAATATAACCCTTTTCCAATTAGACTTTTCTAACTTCTGATTCTGATACCTTCTTTTTTTATTATCCCTCATTTCCACATTCTCCAGACACCATATCATATCTGATACAGCATATCTCACAGTCGTGCTCGTTATCACACCTTGCCAAGATTCTTGCAACATTTAAGTGCGGCAACTCTGCCGCTTTACAGCTGCCAATAACAACAAAAGCAACGGCAACAACAGCGACAAGAAAAGCTGCCGGTACATTTACAGGTTTTTTCGGGTAGAGCCAAAAATAAATTAAAAAAAAAAAAAAAAAACTGTTGCAATTTAATGCCACAACTCAAGGTCAGAAGGCGCAAGCGGTTGTTGTTGTTGTTGTTGATGTTGTTGCTTCAGTTGTTGTTGCTGCTGCTGCTCTGCTTGTTGTTGCTGCTGCTGCTCTGCTTGTTGTTGTAACAGATTTATTGTCTGACGATGCTGTGGCAACCTTTTTGGCTTTTAGCTTGTCTTTTTTTCCGTTTTTTATTATTTTTGTTTTGCTAAGCGGCGGCGTTTTTTTTTTGTAGGCAGATGCAGCGTGACACTGAAATTGTTTGCACTACCAGACCTGCAAAGGGGTAAGGGGGGGAGAGGTAGGTAGGAGGGAGCGGGGTAAAGTACCAGTTTCAGTTGTGGTTTAAGCACAGATCCTCAGCTGGCCTTGTCAGGATGCAGCTTGATGCAACTGGGTTTGGCCAGTTGACATACTTTTTGACGGGTTTCTCATTTGCATATTGCGTGATGGATGAGATTGATGAGTTGAGGTTTATACTATATATATATATAGCAAAATGATGTCAGCAGATGCTCAGGGAAAATCTACATTAAATGCAGCTAAAACTGAAACCAAGCTGAGCTTGTGATTGTTTTATTTTATTGCCCTATCTAATTGCATTACGTCTTCTACTCTCTCTCTCTCTCTTTCTCTGGTATTACGTCTGCCAAGTTTCCCATTTCCCTGACCTGCTTTTATCACCTGTGTGGAAGTGCCAACCCCTCTTCCCCCTCCACCTCATCAACTGCAACTGCCCCCTATGGCTTGAAGCGCTCTTAAACGTCATTTAATTGCCGCACTTGCCACATGTTGCGCCTACGCGAGCTGTGTAATCAGCGGCAGCAATGGGCGTGCTGCCTGCGGCTGCGTAATGCGGTAGTTTTTGTGTGTCTCCTTCTGTGTGTGTGTGTGTGTGTGTGTGTTTCACACACACTTTGCGGCTTCATTGTTAGCGCCATGACGATTGCCCGCTCAGCCAAGCAGCGGCAGCAGCAGCAGCCTCCCTGGCGTGTCTCATGGGGCGTATACTTAATAACGATTATGTAAAAACTTTTCTAAACTCGCGCCTAGAAACTTCGCGAAAACTTGTGGTTGCTGCGAGAGTTGTTGCTGCTGCTGTTGTTGCTGTTGCTGCTGCTGCTGCTCTGACTGTCATCAATATTTGGTAAGAAATTCCAGGCGCATGCCAATTTAATGCCACTTGCAGCCTCTGAAAAATGCCACTGATAGGCAGCTACTCCCTCTCTCTCTCTCTAACTCGCTCTCCCTCTCCCTGTCTTCCTCTGCGCCCGCTTGCATTATATAATCGCATCCAGCCGAGCCGGCGCCGCATTTTTCTGTTCGTGATTCAACCGCAAATGTTTTCCCAAAAGCGAAAGAAAATCTGCTAATGGTGCAGGCAGCAGGAGCAGGCGACATCGAAAGTGGTTTCTCCTCTCTCTCTCTCTCTCTCTCTCTTTTTATCTCTCTCTGTTTTGTCTCACAGTGCATGGGGGGTATTACGACTTGGACATGCGATTCGCCACTCGAGACTTGCAATTTGCGCCTGCTCGTGTAATTTAAATTGTCTGCGGTTAATTAGGAATGCGATTAGATCACCGAGTGCCAAGTTGCAAATTACTTTATCGCAGTAGATAAAGTAAATATATGGCAGAGATGTAACAGAGATGTAACAGATATCATAAAGACCGTGGGTTTAACTTTAGCTTAATGCATTATTTCGACAAATAACAACTTTATTTCTGCTTGAAGTCGCAGGTTTAAGTAGGACTTTCTCTTTATTAAGCTAGATTATTTTGAATACAGCTTTAATAAATTTTCAAGAATTTTTCTCCGTTGCAGAAGAACCTATTTTCTTATACCTCATACTTGGAAACTTAAGAGCTACAGAAAATAAATATATAAAATAAATATATGAATTAATATCGCTTTAAAATTGTTTAAATTTAAATTTAAGCCGAATATCTTATTTTTTCATATGCTTACACTATATAAATGCTTATCTATTTATAATATAGTACATTATACATATAAATTATATATATTCATATTATACCACTATTATGCCAGTTAGAGTATTAAATCAGCCTTTGCCAGCTTTATTCATATTTCATGCAACATTTTTTTGGCGCGACGTTGCCGGTGGCGTTGTTTATGTATTTGGTTTTCTATGCAACAGCAACAATGACAACAACAACAACAGCAGCAGCAGCAGCGACAACATTGCGATTGGGGTTTGCCACAACAGCAGCAGCAACAACAACAACAACAACAGCAAATGCTGTGCGAGATTTGTCATTCAAAAGGCAGCAACAAAATGTTGGTAAATGTGTCATGGAGGCGTTGCGTTTTGTTGGCTTTGTAGCTGTTGTTGTTGTTGTTGTAGTTGCTGCTGTTGTGGTTGCTTGCTGCTGTTGTTGCTTGTGGCACGCTCTGTTCCTGTTTACATTTGTTGCACTGTAAGCAAAACATTAAACACATTTTTCAAGCCAGTTTCGTGTGTGTCTTGCAGTTGCTGCTGCTGCTGTTGTTGTTGCTGCTTGTTGTTGCTGCTGCTGCTGATGTTGTTGTTGCTTCGATTCGTGCGATTGACACATATCCCCATGGTCTGTTTTTCTGCCACACTTGTTGTTGGTCCCGTTGGGCCTGTTTCCCGTTATGTTTATGTTTGTTTCTCTTTTTCTTGTTATTTATTCAGCCGCAAATTCTAATCAACATCATCTTCGGCTGCCTTCGATGACGCAGCACAAATTTGTGGGAGAAACCTGGGCCCTCTCCTTCCCGGGGGGTCTCTGTAATAGACGCAATGATGGATGCGATTTGCCAATCGTAGTGTGTGTGTGTGTGTGTGTGCCACAAGGTTAATGTGCCCCAATTGGTTGGCAATCCCAGCTAAACCTGCTCGCATAATGAGATTTTAATTTTGACATTTACGCTTTAAGTATTTGGGAATCTTTATGAACACAAAGTAGCTATAAAAGGGGTAAGTCAAGCTAGAGAATAGTATTATATTTACTGAGTTGTACTTAAATACAGCTGCCTCACTTTTAGTCTAACTATAGTTCTTTAGCTGTTTAACCTTATGAACTGAGCTATTGTATTTAAATTAATGAGATCTGCAACTCTATATATACCCTAGAATTTCTATAGGAGTTTGGATTTATGATGGGCCCCTAGATAATATATAAACTGCATTAGCTCTTCGCTTAGTTGCATATAACTTAGATAACCTAACACAAAATCTACAAAAAGAGTAACTCAGCTTGAATTAAAATCGTCTCTTTACATCCTTTCGTTCAAGAATATATATGCATTACTTTTCTAAAGGTTCTACAGATAATGTAAAATCTGCATTAGCTCTCTGCGATCTCAAATAAATTCTAAATAAATGCAATCAGTATTATTTATAAATAATATCGTCTCTCTTCATCCTTTCGTTCAAGAACATATATCTCTAAGCCCCATTAACTACATGTGCAGCCACATAACATGTCGAAACTAGTTTATCTTTCCTTAGCAAGTTTATTTATCTATTTGACCCGCTGCTCTCGGCCAGAATCTTATGGCCATAACCGCTCGAAACGACTTTCCAGTTGTCGCCGAAATTGTTGTTATCCATTTTAATGCGCAACTCTTTACGCACTTTGGCAACCCAGGCACGTTCGGGTGACATACAAAAAATAAAGACACAACAATGGCAGTGACAATAACAATAACAAGTTATCAGTTAAGACGTAACAATTAAAAGGCTAAGAGCCTCTTGGCCAATTGCATAACATGCCACAAAATGCGGCACAAATGCAAAGCGATTCACACGCTTCCCAGACCGTGTGCCAAAACACACACACACACCCGGTGCGAATGCCCAATATCATATGGCATATAAATATGATTATACCATGCATATATATACATATATGCATATGCTATAAACACGTCGGGCGAGTGAGAGTGAAAAAAAGAAATGTTTATTAGACAAGTTTTTTGACAGCTGACAGCGAGCAATGGCAGCGTGCCCCGTTTCGAGATCACATAATACGTCATAAACTGAAGTATTCGGAAAGCAAGAAACAGAGTCTCAAATAGAAATTATTATCATTATACAGGCGGGGGAAGAGGCAGGGGGAGGGGCAGGGGGAGCAGTCAGTCAGCCACATTAATAGCACCACAAAAAGTTATACGAAAATTAGCTGAAAATTATGGCTGAGTGAATGTTGTGCCAAAATTATGTTAATTACATTCACAAATGCACGCTGCATTTGTCTCTTTCCCCCTCTCTCTCTCTCTCTCTCTCCTCTCTTTCTGCCACCCTTTGATGCAAATGAGCCTGTGCCTTGGGGCAAGCGCCCTGTGCCCTGTGGAGGATTCTGTTTTGGTTGTGTTCGCCGCGCATAAATTTTCTTCGGCCTGAGCGCGTCCAGCGACCATTTTGACCGATGCTAAAAAGCAATTTTATTGCAGGGTCAACCGGGGTCAGGTGATGGAAACTGGCAAATGTCCGCACAGTTGCATAATTAATTTGTTTGCACAGTTGTAAGCAAACTCAATCCAGGTAGAGGGCCAAATGGGGCCCAATATAGAGAAATACAGTATTCATATTGCCCACACTGAGATGGAGTTCAGCTAATAAAATTAGCAGATACTTTAATATTAAATCAGTTACAGGGAAGGGAGTGAAATGTTGTAATTACTCTCAGAGTGAATTAAAGATGCAGAGATAGAGAGAGAGAGAGAGTTTGTTAGTCCCTATTGAAGGCATGAGAGAGCTATAGAGCACTAGTAAAGCACTTATGAGAAGATTAGGAGAAAACTAGAATGGAGATAGGATATATCCTTTAATATACTTTATAGACATTCTAAAGAAAATATAGTAAATTAAGTTATTTGCATAAATGAAAGGAAAAAGTAGTCTTTTATATTATGAGCTCAAGTGTGAGCTTTAAAAGCGCATTAAAGCTCCTGTCTATATTGCACATAGTCTTGCATGTGTAGAAGAGCTTTTGAACTAACACTAGAGTGTATGAGAGCTTTAAGAGCAATAATGAATGATTGTGATTTATGGTGATATACAAAACTGCCGAATATATTTTTTTTTTCGCAATCAATCAGTTTCCCTAGATATAATGATTTGAAAACACATTAAATTTAATACGCAAATATAAAGCTTGTGGTTTTAATCCTTCATTATCTAAGCTTAAATATTGTGAATAAGGTTCGTATTTAGATTAAAAAATTACTTCCTTATATGCCACTTTTAATCTACATTGTCTTTAAGGCAAACTAAAATACTTTGAGCTTTAATGCATATAAGGAAAATTCTGAGAAAGAACTTTAGCAGAATTTTATCTTCATTTAAGTTATGCAACACACAAAAATATGAAATAATTTTAAACCGATTTCAATTTCAATTAACACTCACTCATTTAAGTGTTATCCCTTAATCCTGGCAACGAGCTTTTATTTAAAAAATACTTTTAAAAATTGAACTGTAAATGCCTTGCAGTCTTGCCGCCTCCCTATCTCCCCCTTCTCTCGCAGACTCCACTGCTGTGACGCGGCAAGGAGTCGCCTCGCCTGGTCGACAGCCGCATCCGCTTGCCATGGATGCAGTCAGTTCGAAGCGCCAGCAATGGGTATATCATTAACTATATCATCGATAAACTGTCATTTCCCTCCTATTTATTTATTTTGCGACATTTTTCTACCCTCCCCCTCTCCCTCTCTCTCTCTTTCTCCCATGTATTTCTCTGGCTTCTCCTTTATTGTTATTGTTGTTGCCTGTTTATACATTTCCTGACTGTGCAGCAGCAATTGCAACAATGGCGTCAAATGTTTTACAGCAGATAAGAAGTTTAATTTATGCGAAAACATGTTTTGACCCCACACCGATCCCCCCTTCACCCACGTGCACCCCTCCAGCTCAGCTCGTCTCTCTCGCCAGACAGGCAGATAAACAGATATCTGTATATATGGATGCATGACTATGTGGCACATGGCACATATGCCAACTGCTGCTAGGCTGGACCTGGCCACGCCTACAATTTCACACGCCACCCCCTCTATGGGGCGGCAGCTGCTATTGACCTTCATCGGGGTGGGGGAGGGGGAAGGAAATGTGCAACAATTTTTTCTTCATACTCGCATTGAAATTCGCCCATAAATTGTTCGATTCGCTTCCGTTGTGCGGTTTCATGATGCGCTGACATGGCTGACTGTGTGTGTGTGTGTGTGTGAGTGTGTGTGTGCTCTGCTGCGATTTATTTATTTATTTAATGCCATGTTTTGTCTAGACACCGCGCACTGCCTGCCTGCCTGCCAGCCTGACTGACAACGGGCTGGGTTGAAGGGGAGGAAGGAGGCACTTGTGATATTTACACAGCGATAATTCTGTTTTTATGGTCCTTTTCGCATGGCGACGCCGACGACGATTCCTGGACACATTTTATGCGCTTTTCGTCTGGACTCCTGCCCAGGCATGGACAACGTGTTGCTGCATAAGCAGGCAAAGCAATTAAAAGCAAAGAAGGCAGACAGATCACACACACACACACGCACACACACACATAGCTGGCATGCAACGTTGCGCCTCATTAATCGGAGCAGAGCAGCGAAGAGTTAGAAGTTTTAATGGGAAATGAGTGTGGTCGGTTAAACAGAGCATAGCTGGCATATTCAAAATGCAGCCAACTGATTTGTAATCCTTAGTAACCTCCGTCCAGAGTTGCCAACAGAGATTTAGAAAAGAAAATGCCGGCAAGAAGCGTAGATTCAGCTCTGGCAGCACTTGGCAACATGTACGAAGGCTTAGCAACATTTTATTGCGACTTACGTTGGCAGCACAAAAGTATGCAACAGTTTTTTATGCAGCTGCGATGATTTAGCTGCGGCAGCAGAAAAGTATGCAACAGTTTTTTTTATAAGTGAAATTTACAATTACTGCGAAATGTAAATCTAAAATGTAAATATTAAAATTAAAAAAAAAAAAGAATTGAATTCACAACTGTTGTTTTTTTTTATCTTAAGATACCAAAATATTGCAGAATTAATAAATCCTGGCAAATCAAGTACAATTCCCCCGCTTACTGTGTATATAACATATGATGTCTGTTTTATTCACTTCATTCAAAATACACATTTCTCTCTGCTGCGAGTTATACAATACGTACATATATATGTGCACATGGTACACATACATATATATATTATACGGATTACTATGATATGATATAACGTATGAAAAAGATATATAGTTCAAAAATAAATTGCTAATAATACGGCATAGCACATACACGGCCCGTTACGGAAAGCTCTCTTTCTCTCTCCCCCTCACTCTCTTTCTTTCTGTCTCTCTTTATAAGGGGGGAGAAGCCTAACATCTGAATGTTTTAGTTACTATGATAGGCAAGCCGTTTCCTATGCAGACGCCCCTCCTCGTGCTGCTTCACCGACTTGAGATGATTGAGCGTGACGTTGCATACCTCGCAATAGTAGGCGGCATTCAGGTCGATCAGCTTGCGCATATCCTGCTTCACATAACCATCGTACATATAGAAGCCAAACGGATTGAGTGGAGCCAGCGAACCGTTGGCATGAATGCGATACAAGTGGCTGCCATCGAAGGATTCCAACACCGTGCCCGCACCTGTTGTCGAACGTTCCCGCTTGCGATGACGCAGGCCGGACATGTGTATGGCCAGCTGGGATTCGGAGGTGACTATCACATCGCAGAGCTTGCACATCAGCCACTTGTTGTTGGTGCGCACCCAATGGCCAGACCTATCGTAGTAACCCTCCCCATTCGGCTTGCTAATGTGCCGCTCGACCAGACGATGCCGTCGCCCATAGAAATGCTGCCGGGCATGAATCACCGAGGTCAGCTTCAGATCGCACAGATCACAGTGCAGCACCGCCGGTCCCGTGGTGCGCAGATGCCGCAGCATATCCTCCGACAGATTGCCCTTCACAAAGCTATAGCGGATCAGCCAGGAGTCGACGCGACGCAGATGCGTGCGGGACAAGTAATGATCCAAAGCATTCCGCATGGTTCGCATCACCGTATGACAGAGATGGCAGCATTCCCAGAGGAACATCGCTTGCAGTTCCGACGGTACCTGCGGCGATTCCGGGGTATCTGTAATGGGTATCATAATATATCATTATATAAGATGGTCAATTAGATAGACGCAGGCAGGCTAAGCTGCAGATCTCTGGAGCAACAAGAGTTATGGATACTATCTTTGCTATGCAGAGTTCTCTTTCAGATTTTAAAGATATAAATTAATATTTATAATCATTGTAGCTGGCTCGAGGTCAATGAGTCTTAAAAACAAAGGTCGCCAAAACTCTATAAATATTTATAATCAATATTTTCAATATCAGGGTAGCTAGAAAAACTGTAGATAAGCGGATTAGTTAATAAAGAGCAAGCAAAGGGTATCTAAAAGTACCCAGAACTTGGGATCTATACGCATAAATTATATCAAATTTGGTTCATAGACCAAGAAACTCCCGTACTATCCAGAACTTAAGTATAGACTGTCCTAAATTCAATTTTCTGTAACTCATATCTATCTGAAGTACGATATTCTGCAAGGGGGATTCCATCTAGGGTTGCCCACAAGCGTACACGCTATAGGGCTACCCCTCTCCGTCTCTACTCACCCGTAAACAAGCGCTGAAATTTCTGATGTTCGAATAGTCTCTGACACTCCAGATCGAGCTCCAGTTTCTGGCGCTGAAGGAGCTCACGCTGCAGATCCAGGGCCCTGCCGTAGTCGCGCACACGTGGCAGATGCGCATAGATGGACTGCAAGTTGTCCATGCGGCTCAGCTGCAGACAGGCGGGGGGTGGTGGTGGGGCATGATACGAGGGGCGTTCATGGAATTCAGCTCGCTTAGGGCGTGGATCGCAATAGGACACACGTTCGTGGTTCAGTTGCTTGTACACAGATGGCGCTACAATGTTGCCACTTGGGACCACAGCAGAGCTGGCAACACTGGCCAGGGAAAAGTTGCCATGCTGCTGCTGCTGGTGTTGCTGCTGGTACTGCTGCTCTTGGCGGTTCTGCTGCTGCTGTGGCAGATCGAAGTTGTACATCGGTTCCGTTGGCTTCTGTTGGTACATCAGCTTATTGTCGTTGCTGCTGCTGATGTAGTTGCTGTTGTAGTTGCTGCTGTAGTTGCTGCTGTATTTGCTGCTGTAGTTGCTGCTGTAGTTGCTGTTGTAGTTGCTGTTGCTGCTGCTGTTGTAGTTGCTCTTATACTTGCTGTTGCTGCTGCTATTGTTGTTGCCGGACAGATGTATAAGTCTGGCGGGCTTGCGAGGCTGCCTGTAGCCATTGGGCAGCTGCATCTGTGACGTCACGCTCTTTGTGGCCGGAGGCAATGGCACCAATTGTCGCTGTTGCTGCTGGTGTTGCAGTTGCTTATGCTGCTGCCACTGCTGCTGTTGCTGCTGTTCTTGGTGTTGCTGTTGCAATGGCTGTTGCTGTGGCCATTGCTGCTGTTGCTGTTGCTGTAGCTGCTGCTGCCATTGTTGCTGCTGCTGTTGCAGTTTCTGCTGTTGTTGCCATTGTGGCTGCTGCTGCTGTTGTTGCCATGGTTGCTGCTGTTGCTGTTGTTGTTGGCACTGTTGCTGCTGCTGTTGCTGTTGTTGCCATTGTTGCTGCTGCGGCTTTTGCTGCTGCTGCTGCTGTTTCTGCTGTTGCTGCCATTGTTGCTGTTGCTGCTGTTGTTGCCAATGTTGCTGCTGCTGTTGCTTCTGCTGTTGATGCTTCTGCTTTCGTAGCTGATGTTGCTGCTGCTTCATATAGTTGCTCTGCCGACTGTACTGCGACTTAAATCCATTGAGAGGTTGCAGCTGCTGCTTCCTGTGGCTCTCCAGGTGAACCTGCTCCACGTCGCGGATCTTCTCGAGCTGAGCCCGTGGCAATGTCAACTGCTTCACTTCCCCGTACTGATGTGGCTGCTTCAGCTGCATCTGCTGCTGCTGCTGCTGCGGGTGCTCCTCCTCCTCCTCTGACTCCTCCTCAACTGGCCAGAGCATGGTGCAGTCCAGCGGATTGGCCCCCACCTCGTGCAGCGCGGCCATGAAATGATCATGCGTTATATTCGATGCGCCACATGCAAAGGCTTGATTCTGGAACGAGGAGATGGCCTCCTTGGATCTGCCCTGCCAGTAGCTTTGTTTCACCACATGCACAGCCTCCTGAACCATGACCAGCTGTGGCGCATGTGCTGCCTGAGACGCATTCGTTGCCACTAGAGCAGAGTTGCTGCCTTCTGCCGCCACTGCTGCATCCTGCAACTGCCTGCACACTGCTCCAGCAACAGCTCCAACACCTTCTCCAGCTGCAGCACCGTGCAGCAGGCAGGGCAGCTTGAGCTGCTGACTCAGCGCCTTGGCCTGATCCGAATTCATTTGGCGACGTTCGCGATCAACGTAGCTGGGCGGCAGATTCACCTGGTAGCGATAAATGGTCTCCTCCTCGGGACAGCGCAGCTCCACCAGCACAGGCAGATGGCCCGTGGGAGTGCGCGGCTTGGGCAGCGCAGCGGCCACTTTGCTAATATTCCTGGCGCACTGCATCGCGATCCGCTCATGCACCAACGGTGGTCGCGGACTCACCTGATACTTGTGGGCATGTTGCAGCATGTTGCTCGAATTGCTTCCGCTTCCGCTGCTCCTGCTCCTGGTTCTGCTTTCAGCTGCTGCCGCTGCTGACTCTTGATTTTTCGATGGTTTTTGGGGCTGCTCCCAATTTTCTTCGGTTCGCTTTTTATTTGTGTCGCTGCTCTGCCTGGGCCTGGGCGATGCTTCACATAGAAAATAGAGAACTCACTTGGTCGTATGGATTCGGATTCGGATTCGGATTCGGATTCGGTATGGTTTCTATACACTTGGGGCCGCGTGAATTGGTTCGACCGCTCAACATTTAACAATACATTTGAATTTGCTGGAATTGGTGTTTAAAATGTGTGAAAAGTTTCGTCACCAATCGAAAAATACATAATGGAGAACAAATAAAAAGCGACTCGCGATGGATATGTCAAAGCCATCCGAGATTCCTTTCCATTCGATTCGATTCGATTCGATTTGCAAACCTCGTCGCGCCACACATCCCCAATACGATGAACTATCGATAACCATCAAGTGTCAAAGGGTTGTCACGTGCTCTCTGCCCTCTCCTCTCCATTCGTTATCGAGCATGTCTACCGTCACTAGCTACAAAAATATTATTCGGGAATTTAGTTTTCTAAAATCTCTCTTCTTTTTTTTTTTTGAGATATAAACAAATGCTAAGCGATTTTTTCCTAAATGGTTTAACATCCGTTTCATTGTTTTCACACCCCGCATCGTTAATAGGGTATATCTCTTATTATAAATATTAATATTAATAAAAGAAATAAAAATATATCCTTAATCTATTAACATATTACTTTTCATCTGATTGGGTTTTCTTGGTTTCCGCAATACTTTGCAACAAACTTTACATCAATTAAAATTGTCCTTTTATTCCCAGAATAATTGATAAAATACTTTTAAAAATTTAAACAAAATATAATCGAATAATTTAAATACTTATAACCTAAAGAAAATTAATTTTAATATTCTTAGTTCCAACTTAAATTATACTTATATTTTAAATTCAATTTGTATGTGTAATTTTCTTATTTTTAAATATTTTTGAGTCGACTGATCTTAGTTGAGGTTAAAGAAATAAATAAATAAATAAATGTGTCGTTCAGATTATACCTCTATATTATTATCTAACTAACTGTTTGGCTCTTCTACATATATTATATTTGAATGTCCAACTCATATTCATTAACTTTCATAATTATCTATAGGGTATTAAGCAGTCGAGTGTACTCTCTCAAACATTGACAAGCCGAACTAATTTCTGAAAACAATTCTATTAATATTAGTTTTTGTTTTGTTTGATTTGCACTGAATATGTTTATAATCTGTATGTCTGTCTGACATCTCTGACCTATGCCCCTACGCACCCCCCGGTTCCGGCGGCCTGTTTATCTGGCAGTCTGGCCTAAGGCCCAGCCCTAGACGATTGTCTAAACTCTTTAAATTAATCAGCAAACCAGATATGTGTTATTATCTCTTGTTCTTGTTTCTGTTTCTATCTTCCTAATTATGTGGGATCATTCCCCTCTAGTTTCGCTGCCCTCTGTTTTTATTGTTCCATATAAAATATTAATATTATGCGGCATAATCAAATTTGTCTCAGTTCAGTCTGGCCCTCTAGAGCTATATCGTATAAGAGCCGATCGATTCAGTTCAGTTTGTAAAATCTATTTGAAACTTAACTATGAAGATTCTCATCGCTCTCGCTGTGCTAGTGACCTTCGCCGCAGCTATGCCTCAAGGTGGATTCGGTGGTCCTGGAGGACAGGGTGGCTCCGGAGGTCCTGGAAGACAGGGTGGTTTTGAAGGTCCTAGAAGACAGGGTGGCTTCGGAGGTCCTAGAAGACAGGGTGGCTCTGGAGGTAATGGAGGACAGGGTGGTTCTGGAGGTGATGGAGGACATGGTGGCTCTGGAGGTGTTGGAGGACAGGGTGGCTCTGGAGGTGATGGAGGACAGGGTGGCTCTGGAGGTGATGGTGGACAGGGTGGCTCTGGAGGTCCTAGAATACAGGGTGGCTCTGGAGGTGATGGAGGCCAAGGTACCTCTGGAGGTGATGGAGGCCAAGGTACCTCTGGAGGTGATGGAGGACAGGGTGGCTCTGGAGGTGAAGGAGGACAGGGTGGCTCTGGAGGTGAAGGAGGACAGGGTGGTGCAGGAGGTGCTGGAGGACAGGGTGGCTCTGGAGGTGATGGAGGACAGGGTGGCTCTGGAGGTGATGGAGGACAGGGTGGCTCTGGAGGTGATGGAGGTCAGGGTGGCTTCGGAGGCGATGGATTCCGTCGTTAGAGTAAACGTATAAATTCGACCCAAGCTAATCATCACTCACAGAAGTACAAGGCAAATGTTTTTCAAACTGTTCACCATTTAAGGAAAGCAAATCCGATTAAGCATCTGCATTTATTTAAAGATTATCTTATTATTAAAATAGACCCCTGATTCAGGCCTTACTTCCCGAAATTCTTATCATAATTCTTTGGCATCAAGCGTTGTATGAGGGAATTCTTTTTCGAGATTTTCCTATAGATTCTAGGTATAATGCGGCAGCTTTTTGAGTCTCTCTATCTATCTCTCTTTGCTCTCTATCCCTGTCTCTCTCTGACTTTCATTGTCATCTCAGATGACACCGGGTTTCGCTTAGTGTCACCTAAACTTGCTGTCATTCTGCTTAAATTGTTGACATTTGGCTCATGGAATCTCAGTAGCTCTGCTTATATATATTTTATCTGTGAAGCATCGACCTGTGCTTGGGTTCCTTACGCCATAATTCAGCGGGATTTCAATTCGAGAGGCTTCCTTCAAGGCCAGGTCGCAGCAGGCATTTATAACTGTCAGCCCAGAAGGGAATTGGCGCTGAGTAAACGGAAGTACGGCAATGAGACGAAGCTTTAAATATTTCCGACAAAACCGGGAGCAGTTCCAGATACCTTCACATGTGACTCGCCGTGACTCGCTGTGACTGCCGGCGGCATTAAAATAATGTTTAGCGCGTGATTTTGTGCCAGGTCGCTGCTGGCATCAATTGTCAACGTTTAGCTGCCGGCCAGGTTTATAGACGCAGCGTGGCAGGTGCCACAACGAGATGGAACGAGATGGAACGACTCACTGCCAGCATCAATAACTCTAATGGGAAAAGGATAAAGATAAGCATTAAATAACACACGTACGCCCTGAGGCATTTGAGGCTTATGGCGGGCAACCCGTGACGTTGTTAGTCCCCACGGAATCAGGCTGAAGCCTACATGAGAGAGTGTGTGTGTGCTTGAGTGTGTGTGTGCGGTGTGTGCGTGTGTGCTCACCAAATTGTTTGCCTCGCGGCACTTGCGTGTGTGTGTGTGTGTGTGGGCGTGGCAGCGCGTACGTGCCAGCTGTTAAGCGCCATCTTGCCTCCTCCATCCGCCATCTTCCATCTTCGTTCCTCCTCTTTCATTACGTTCAACTGCTTTGTTCGCCAGCCCTGCACATTTTTCACATTTCACGCTTCCGTTTCCGCTTACGCCATTGTCGCGCGTCTGCCCGGGTATGGCATCTCGAATTGTGTCACACGCACACTCTCGCACACACACACACACGCACGTGAACCATTTAAAGTCGCTGTGCCGCTTTTGTCCTTCACTTTTCTCGCCAATTTCCATTGCAAACTTCATTTAAAATCGATGCCTTGTGGCATATGAAATTTATAAAGCATCCCCCATCCACATCACGCCTTGAGTTCCCCATTCATTTTTGATATATTGTGAATCACGTAAATTGTCATTTGCATTGATTTTGGGCAAAGAATCGAGCAGAAAAATTATTCGCAAGAGACCTGACACATATATCTGTGGAGCACCCTGTGAGTGCCTGAAGAGAAACATTCTGGGATACTCTGTAAAAATCCAAGTAAACTACCTCGTGAGGTACCCTGTGAAATTACTTGGGTATACCTTGTGAGATGCCAACAACCTTGTGATATATTTTGAGTGATATTTTGTGAGTAGGAAACCCTGTGAGATACCCTGAGAGATCATATGTAAGAGTTACCCCAAGATATCTTTACAGTTGCCATGGGACTTCACATAATTAACTTCCGAGATATCATCAAAAGAAATACTATAATTTACCCTGTGAATATTAATCCGTCACATGTGCGGAAACTTACAGACTGTCGTAATCAGGGTGTAGCTAATACGATAAGGTTACAGCAAATAAATTTCAAATTTCACACTGTTGTATAACGGCTCGAAAAAAAAAAAATCTCAAATAACAAATTGTTAGAAGAAATTTAAATTTTTATTTATTTTCTTTGTATACCCTCCACCAGTTGAATTATTTATTTGCATAGTGTATATAACTATAGTATATGGGATGTATTATTTATATTCTATAGGTGTAACTCCCAAGCAACCGAGAAGGTGGCCACAATCCGATGCCTCTGGCACTCATTGATCACATCGTTATAGAGACCACTTCGCACATTCTTCGAGATCAGATAATCATAGTGACTGAAGCCCGATACCTGCCTGCTATAGAGGAGATTGGGCAAACGGTACTGCAATTTCTCAATGTCTGAGGAGCGGGAGAGCCAATCGTCCTGGGAATGATGGAGTGCTACCTTGCAATTGATATTTGTAAGATTGTAGGACGGCGGCTCCGAGGAATGGTACTCAATGTTGTTGAGCAGGAAACCCTTGTCGTAGCGCCGGAAGATCAATCCGTTTATAAGCTGGGCATAATGATAGATCTGTAGGGTTGATGCACCCTGCGAGGCATGACCTGCCACAAGTGGCGTGAGAGTCTGAGTCGAAGAAGGGAATAGGATCATAATCATAATCAATGAAAAGTTTAAGGATTACTCACCGCATTGAACTGATTCCAGCCAAAGCCGGCAAGCACAAAGTCGAAGATCTCGCAGATCTTGCTGGTTAGAACATTTGCAGTGCAGATATGATTACGGAACTGGGTGATCAGCGTGTTGTCTCTTGAGATTTCAAAGCCGCCCAGTAGATTGAGCAGGATCTGCAAAGGAAAACAACGAAATGAAGCTCGCTCTCTCTCTCTTTCTCCTCTCTCTCTCTCTCTTACCGAAAACTCGCCCTTGAAGAGACTCAGATATCTGAGGACGGGACTCAACGAGTTCTGCAGGTAGACAGTCGGGGATAAGGCCTGCATGAGGGTAATCTTGGCATTGTAATGGGGCAACTCACTGCACATCACAAAGAAGGCGGTGCTTCCTTGCGAGTGTCCCACGTACTGCAGCTGCGGCTGCTTGGTTATCGATAGGATCAGATCAATTGAGTTGGGCAGATCGTAGATGCCGATCTCGTGGAAGGTGAAGCCCCAATATTCTGAAGCCTTGATATTGGGCCGCTTGTGGGTCTTGGAGTAGAGGTTGCCGCGCGTGTTCAACATCCAGACATCGAATCCTTGCTGATACAGCAGGAATGCCAGGCCATCGCTTGGTCCCATCTGCACCCAACTCGCTGAGCTTGACATCAGGCCATGCACCAGGAGAATTGGCTGTGCCCCCGGTCGGGGTATACGGTGTAGCGTCAGTATATACGAATCGTAAGTCGTCACATAATGCGTCTCTGAAGGATAACCATATTTGGTTATCAGTTCCAGCTATTGATCAATTTAAAATAAACAAAAATCAGATCTATCTTGGGCAGGAGCTAACAGCAGATATATCGTGTACGTACTGTTGTCTTCAAGGCATCCAACTCGATCTCATAATTCGTCTTGAATCCTCCCCATTCTCCCCAAATGATCTGACCATTTCCATTGTTACCATCTATATTCGATGGAGGTGTTGGAGTTGGATAACGCGTTGGATAACGGCTAGGTGTCGAGGGTCTAGTAGGTCTTTGAGTTGTTGGAGTTGTTGGAGGTTGGGTTGTCGGTGGTGGCGGGTATGTTGGCGGGTATGTTGGCCATGTTGGCCATGTTGGCCATGTTGGCCATCTTCGAGTTGTTGATGATGGCCATCTTGATGGCCATACTGTTGGCCAACTTGATGGGAAAATTGGACGTTCAGTTCGATTATCAAAAACTGGAGGAGGTGTTGGCCATTCAATTTCTGGATAGTCCGGCCATTGATTTTGATTTTCAGAAGTTGGTGGAATTGTTGGTCTAGAAGTTGTTGGCCATGTAAATGTTGGACGTCTCCAATCAGATGTTGTTGGTGGATATACTCCATTTGCACCACCATTGTCAGTTGGTATCCACCCCGGAGATGGAGTTGATTCTGTTGGATAATTTGTTGTAGGATACTCTGGCCTATGTGTGGGCGCTGAAGACGGTATAGTATTCTGATCTGAACCATCCGGTAATTCTGGAAATTCTTTCGGCAATCGCATATGACAGACAGTCTCCAGCCACTTCACGGAACTCTGCTGTTTTATAATTAGCTTCTGAATGGTCAACCTTTGCTTGGTTAGGCTAGTCAGCTTGTTTTCGCATATCTTTCGCGGTAGATGACTCTGAACCAATACTCCGATGCCACAGAGGGCTAACAGAGAGACACAGTAGAATGGACCCATCTCCAGGCCGGCTCAACTCTCTGCGGAACGATCGCCAGTTGACCCTTATATAGCCAGGCTGTCGTAAGCAGGGTGTGTCCAATGAGGTTTGCTTGTTAGGGCCATTGAAAATTGATTTCCAATTACCAAGGCAAATTTCACAGAGTTATATAAGGCATACATAATGGATTGAGTAGAGGTTAGCTCTTGCATAACTCTTTGAGGAATAAATAACCGTATATATACCTTAATCTTATATAGAATTGGATGTGTACCAATGACTTTGGGATCAGTTTCGAAAGCATCTATAGGTCGCAAGTCTCATATGACAACAAATCTTTGGATATCCCATGTTTCATAGCAATGATTTTACTTTCAATGTTCATTCTACTCTCCCAATAATATTATATATATATATATATATATATATATATATACTTTATTCTTAGACACATTTATTTTGTTTCTTTTTGTTTTGGTTCCTGTCTTTTATCGCGACATTAGGGATGGCAAATGTGTCGATTAACATACAACCCACAAGGGAGGAGCGTCATAAGGCACATAGGTTGGCGGAGTTTGAACGTCGCTATGAGATGATAATGCCAATCGATGCCACTGGGACAGAGACCCAGTGTCGCGATAAGTTCCTGCAACAATTATTCGATGGTATGAGGTTCGATGATAGTGATGATAAGGAGTCGGATATTGAAGAGGAGGTAACGCGTTTCAGCAATCGAATGTCGGTCGGACACTTTCTGGAGAGTGCGCGACGCATAGTGCGGGCGACACGCAAATTGGAACATTTTAAATCCTGGTACGCAGATCCCAGGCATTTCTGTGTGATGACAGGTCGAACGGATCTCTACAAGGAGCTGCTCGAGTCCATGAAGCTCTCCTCGCTGTCCTACCTCTTCACGCGCGTCATCGAGCGACTGAGCGCCATGCACAGCATTTCCCTGGAATGGGTTAACATGGACGCGGTAGACCTGCAGCACGGCCTATTCAAGTGGTCCATGAAGGCGTTCTTCAATCGCTGCAAACTGAACGATCCCGTGTATCTGGATGTACTGATGCGCAACTACTCGGAGAACCTACTGGACTGGGTGAAGTTCAGTGAGGATCTGAACGAGATGCAGCGTTACTTTCGCTACTTCCAAATGGAAATGTACGATGAGAAGAATCACAATCAATTGAAAACCATAGTCTGGGATCAGGAGCAGCTAATCAACATTGGCGATGAGATGGACAAGATGCTGATTGTGTCCCTGAAGAAATTCAAGACGATCGAGGATCGAGCACGTGATATTGCCAAAGCCTTGGAATGCCGCAAAATGAAAATGAAGATCAGCGAATGCTCTCACGAAGCCCATGTGGCCCTCATCCGTCTGCCCATGGAATGGCGATATGTGCGCACTTACTATGAAAGCATTGTCGATATGGAGGAGCACAAGGACAATGTGGCGCTGCTGGAGCTGAAGAAGCAGGTCAAGGAGCTGCGACAACTCATGCTCGATCATGAGCAGACAAACTTTCAATCCTCCTGCATATACACGTTGACTATCGAGGTTTGTTATCGTTATCGTTATCGTTATTTAATCTCACTGTTTCTTCGATCTATTTCCAAAAGAATTACGAACAGCGTCTGGCTGAGTTCACAAAGAAACTGAATGAGGAGAGTGTCTACTGGGACGATAGGATACAACTGACTAAGGGTAAACTGGCCAAGGCTCGCCTGGACTACGTGGAGACGGAGCAGAAGATCACGTATATGCGATCACGTGTGGAACAGGTCAGGGAACTGCAGAGGCAGCAACATGAACAGGCACTTGAGGTATGATCGAGTAGGGATTAATATGTTAGGGGCTGTCTACACTAATCCCCTTCCCTTCCTTTACTCAGGCTCTCAGGGCCGCTAATCAGGCTGAACTTGAGAATAATCTCCAGATGAGTAGCAAACGTCGAAAGCGTAGGCAGACAAGATCATCAGAGAAGCAGATAAAGCAGACTAAGAAGACCAAGAAGACTAACTAGCGGTACTTGTAGCTCCACAGAGAGTTCTTCATAATCTACATTAGAGAGCATTATGAACAGCTCTCTGGGAGCTTGCAGGCTTATCTTCTAGCTAAAACTTACTTGATTTATCAAGGCGTAAAATAGATTAATAGATTAATTAATCCTCCAGTGTAAACTAGAAGAAACTCTTCGTATTTGAAAGCTGCTTCGAAAAGCTCAAAAGCTTCTGGTTTGAAGAAACTTTGTGGAACTTGCAGTAGAGTTGCCTAATTTGTCCTGGCTCTACCTCTCTTCCCTCTCTCCTGGCTTTGCCTGCCCTTCCTGCTGCGCCCTTCTGCCGCTTCCTTGTTTGATTATCAAGCGCAGACGGAGCAGCTGGTTGGAAGCTGAAGGGATAAGGCCATGTCGCCGCATTAACACGATTGCCAGGGCCAAGCTGCTGGCTGGAATGGGCTGGGAAGGGATGGGAGGGGCGGGTAGGGTGTAAGGGAACAGTGGCAGCCGGGCAAGCGTGAAACAAGCTGAGGGTAAATTGTGTTTGGCTTCTCGCCGAGGCGTCTCCCCCCCTCCCCTCCCTCTGGCGAGTTGTTCCCTTCTTTGTTTGCCAACTTCTGCGGTGATTCGTGATTTTTTCGAGCATATCATTAGGATGCAGTGCAGCAGACAGCAGGCAGACAGCAGGCACGCTGGCAGGCAGGCGGCTACGACATGCACAAATGGGATATTAAGCTCCACTGACAGCCGCGTTTATGGCGCAACCCGAGGACAGGGACAGCTCCTGCTTGGGCCACATATTAAATTTCATTTCGCATAGACACCAAGTTGGAATCGGACGCGCCTAATGAAGGTTAAGCAACTTTTAATGTCCACACCGCCCGCCCTCCACCCTGACAGCGGCCATTTTGCAGACCATTAAATGTTTTGCCTGGCAATATGCCATATGTTTTGACATGGACATCATGTGCTTCGTATGCTTCGTGTGCTTCTCCTCGTCTCTTCGTACTGCAAAAAGTTTTCTTATCATTTGCGAGAAGGTCATAAAGAGATGTGTGTGTGTGTGTGTGTGTAATGATCACACACATAAACACATATGTATGTGAGGCAGCATATGCTGGGCTTAGCATTACAACGTCTGGAATCGCCACTAAAGAGCAATTTAGCATGTCAAACGATGTGGGGGCGCTAATCCTGGGTGCAGGATAGTCCAATAAATAAATGATATTTGCTTTCAATTACATATGATTTTGAAAAAATTACAAAAATAAAAAAAAAGGAAAACCAGCTATAATTAAATCGATATATCGGTTCAACTGTTGATATATATAAATAAATCGATGCAGCCTGTTTATAATGATTACTCAGCTTTATAATGGCATATCTTAAGTATGTAATGAAGAGGAAGTTAAGTCAGCGAACCTTATATAGTTTATATGTATATTCAGCTTTCTTATGCCACTCTCAAGTTACATAATAGTCTGCTTTATATAATAGTAAATACTATCATAAACTATATATAACTAATTGTATCGATAATTGAATATATTCTGCAACGAATCGAATTTGCAGGGCAAAAACTAAATGTGATTTAGTTCTTTATTTGTATTATTATTTTATTTTATATTTAGTATACAGTTTTAATGAGTTGTTGGGTATTTCTTATATTCAAATTCTCTGTTTTTCGCTGCTCCATAAACATGATTATTATCTTCGATTTTATAGCGCCCCCGTGGCCTCACTCAACATGGTGTTACATATGATGTTTGGCCTTCAAATCGAATTGACTTTTTCACGCTTCAGGCACGCCTCTCCCTCTCTAATACTCCTACACTCCCTCCCTCTCTCTCTTTCTCTTTCTGGGCCTGGGGGAAAGTGTGAGAACTGCATTAAAGAAGAAACGCTACGTTGAGCTTCCGCACCCTTCGCCGCATTGGAGCAGAACACTTCTTCGATGAAATCCAACTTTAACTTGAACTTTGCCTTCGTCTTTTATTGTTATCAACATTTACATGTTTCCCTCTCCTCTCTCTCTCTCTCTGTCTCCCTCTGTTCTCTCTGACTTGTGCTGTTGTAATTTTACGCTCCATTGAGTGCGGAAATCGCCACACAATCAAATCGCTCGCCTCGCCTCGTCTCCGAGAGGGTGTTCCCGAAACTGTGTCGCCTTGTGAGCTGAAAATGCTTTAAGTTTTCCAATTAAAACAAATGCAGAAAATGTTTGAGAGAGGTTAAGAATGTTTCCCATATATAGTATGGGGCGGGGGCTTTGTTATTTCTGGAATTTTTTAACTTGCGAAATTTATGCGTGGAAATTTTCAGTGCAAGTCGTAAATTTTGGCATTGCGACAAGGACGAACTCGCGACGCGACTTTCGATTGGCATAGCTGCCTCTCACTCCCACCTTCTCTCTCCCATTCTCTCTCTCTATTTTGTTTTTCTTGGTTATTTATGCAGTTGCCTTTTGCAACACTATCTGCCAGTGTTGTGTTGTTCTTGTTGTCCGCCATTGGGCACTTGTTTCCGCACGCCATTTCTTTTCCGCGGACAGCGCCATTTTCTCTCCCTCTCTCCCTCTCTCGCTCTCTCTCTATCGCTCTCTTTGCTGTCGCAACTCCAAACACGAGAAGTCCATTTTGAAATTTATGTACACACAAATTGAAAGAGCGCAGAGAGGGAGAGGCTGAAGGAGAGCAAGAGAGAGAGAGAGAGAGAGAAGAAATGGAACAAGAAAAGCAGCACACACAAAAAATCAACAAAAGAAATGCAGCATAAAAAGCGAAGAAATGGAAAACTTGGCTGCATTTCTGGCATTGCTGCAGTGGGTGGGGGAGGGGAGTTGGCTGATAAGGGGGTGCCTGGAAAAACAAGCAAAGAAAATGCCTTCAAGTGACTCTCGACTCAGCTCGCTTTGTGCCGTGAGGTTCTCGCTGTCACAGTCAGCTGCGACCATGTTGGATGGGGCCAAGTGTTGACCCTGGCTTAGACAGGGTTGCCAAGTGCAGCCAAAGAAGTTAAATGTGTGAGATAATCATCCGCCTGGCTGATCCATCGGCAGTCGAAATTTAAAAGATATGCGAGATATATCGCTCGGTAGAGTCAATTTGAGACTTGATATTCTTAGGGAACCCACATGAGAATTTCTTATAAGGACTGTAGCAATCCTTGCTTGATCTATTTTATACACCTTATCTCTACTCTTTAACCCAAATTCAAACAGTTTCTTTTCCTTTATTACCCAGAATACCTACAGTTCAGTTCAGCTTTAAGAACTCCAGTTTACACTTTAATTCAGTTGCAATTTAAACAAAAGTTTTCCTCTGGAAAAACTTTCCAGAGTTGCCACAATAATGTGCTTTTTCCCCCGACAAAGTTTATTGCACTTTGAACTGCTGCCGAGAAGCTTCACCTCGATTTATGGCCAGTTGGAACCGAGAACTGAGCTTGAACCTCAACATTGGCACTGCAATTGCTCTTGGCATAAATGAAATGGGGACGATTCCAGTTGCAAATCAGGGTAGCTGCAGGTACACTCAGTAGTCAGTTGTGAGTACTATTCACTATTCACTATTCACCTACAAACGGCAAGAGAGCCCGAGGTGACTTCTGTCTCTGCCGCTGCCTCTGTCTCTGTCTCTGGTTTATTGTTATTGTTGCAGTTGCACTTGCCACATCAGAGTATCAGTTGCTGTGGCGGCGGTGTCAATGCGAGTTCACCTGAGCTGCGCTGCGCAGTCCCTGAACCTAAACGGCAGCCACAGCTGCTGCAGCGAAGCAACACCAGCACGAAGCTGTGCTCCGTTTCCGGCTAACTGAGGCAGAGACTCATTCAGTCACACTCACAATGACTGCACTCAGCGAAAATGTGGGGTACTTCATGAGGCTTAAACCTTGAACTTTCTCAATACTTCTGATTCTCATAACTTTGCTAGAAATCTTCAGATTTGCTTCGGGTATGACTTTTTTATGAAGTTATTCTGCCTTAATTAATTCTACATTTAATTTTAATCGATTTAAGCAGTTCGATATTTTTGTGATTTTTCCATGCTAACCCCTTACAAAAATTTCGAAATTTTTTCAAAAAATTAAATTTTAGTTTTTTTGTTCATAATTGCTTAAGATACTCATAATAAGCATAAAAATCGTATCCAAAAGGAAATCGGGGACCAATTATGAAAAATATCGATATTTTACAGACTTTTCAGGGTTGTACCCACACTTGCTCTACTTGTTAACCCTTTTCATTATTTTCTTACTTTTATGTACCTTTATTACTCATAACTTAGTTATACATTCTTCGATTTTGCTCGGGTATGACTTTTTGATCACGATATTATACCCAAATTGATTCTGCATGTAAATTTGATCAATTTAAGAAATTCAATATTTTTCGATTTTTTCCATGCTAACCCCTTACAAAAATTTCGAAAATTTTAAAAAAATTCGATTTTGATTTTTTGCCTATAATTGATTAAAATACTCCAAATTAGCATAAAAATCGCATTCAAAATGAAATCGGACTCAATTTATGAAAAATATCGATATTTTAGTGATTTTGTAGGGCTGAAACTTTAATTTTTTTAATTTTCTTACTATTACACGTATAGCATACCATATATGCTTTATGAAACTCTTTCTATGAGGTACTTCTTAAGATCAAATTTCGCTCACACCTTCAAGTAATTTCTTTGCGTGTATTCGGGATTCAAGGTCTTTATACATCGCACTTTAAACTCAATTATCGCACAATGCGCAAGTTTGTCTTGCGTGTTATGCTAATTTCATTACAATGGACCCCTAGGACCGTAGTAGGACCCGTAGTACTCCGAGTTAACTATGCGCGATATTCACTGCTCGATTCTAGTTCCCTCTATCCCAGCACCCTATGCGAGTTCCCTGTGGTCTATGGGGTCTGCACTCCATGAATTATGATGGACGTTGTCATGAAAGCGCGAACAGTGGACAGCCTAGGGTTGAGGGGAGGAGGGAAAGAGGAGGTGTGGTCGGGCTGGTTTTGGTGCGTGTTGGCCGTGTTTATCTCTGGTCAACGGTTTACTTAGCACATGGGGTATCAATGAGCTCGTAGGCGGTTGAGGCGGACGAGTTTATTGCTGGTTTGGCGTTTTTGCATGCCACGCCCACAGCAAAGAGACGGGGACGGGGGGCGGCTGGAGGCGTGTGTACTAAGCGATAAATGGCTGGAAAATGGGGAAAATGAAGTGCTTAGCAAGCGAACAGGCTGGTTACGAGGGGGGAGGGCGGGCAGGGAACAAATAGGGAGAGAAAGAGAGAGAGATAAAAAGAGAGAGAGGGAGGGAGGGAGCTGTTGCCGGGCATTGTGCCAGGACTTTGGTCGCGCCACTTCATTATAAACATTTCTCAATTGATTATCGTTAGTGTGCGCCAGTGTGGTGAGTGTGTATGTGTGTGTGTGTGTGTGTGTGTGTGTGTGTGCATGTGTGTGTGTGTGATAATGCCATAATTATGCCTTTGCCTTTCTTGGCGTGCTGGAGCCACAGCTGGAGTTGGAGCAGGAGTTGCGGCTTTTGCACGCATATCCCTCTCTCTCCCTCCCTCTCTCTCCTGCCTGTCATGGGGTTTTACACCATGTTTATAGACAGCATGGGGGAGTGGCAGGGGCAGGGGCTGGGCAGGGGGTTGAGCTACTTTTGCATGCGCCTCTGGCATTCAGGCAAGCGTAATCCACATAAACTGCTCTTGAAATATTTCATTATCGTAATGAAAAGGACTAAAATACATTTATTTTTTGCCAGCTGGAAGCCCCCCTTTTATTTATGCTCTACATGTGTGTGTGTGTGTGTGTGTGTGTGTGTGTGAGCATAGTGTGCCTGTGCGTGTGCAACTGTGTGTGTTATTGATAATGAAATGGGATTCGGGTACGCCATTTGGTCATGCCACGAGCTTTTGTTGCCCCTTTCTCTCTCTCCCCCTCTCGCTCTCTCTCTCGCTCTCGCTCTCCTTCACGCCCAGGAAGAACACTTATGTCGAGGCTTAATGGAGACCTCTTAAGTGAGTGCCTGCCTCGACGAGGTGGCAGGCAAATTAAGGATTATGCCAGAGACAAGGGAATAACGATATTGAAGGGTTTTAATGGTGAATATATAGTTATAGCGGGGGATGGCAAGCAGGCTGAGACGAAGAGAGGGAGGGGAGGGAGGAATGGACGGAAAGTTATTGGTAATTAAAAAGAAAGAGGCGTGGAAAAGATGACGAAGAAGAAAAATGAGACAATCGAAAAAAGAAAAGAATGAGCAGGAGAAATGGCAAGGGAAAAGATTGAGGAAAAACAACAGAAAATGGGAGGAATATAAGATGAAAAAAAAAGCCAGAGATCCTGATAAAACGCACAAGAAGGTAGGAGAGCATGATCTATTCTGTGTGGCATACTTTTGAGTGCTTTCAGGCCAAGTTTAAAATCTAGAATGATATATTGAATTTATTCTACGTTAATTGATTGATCGCAAGGAAATTTAATGCTGTTGGAGGGAGCTATAGGGATCCTAAGCTTTAGAATGAGACAAGCATAGAAAGAAAACACTTGCCATACGATACCTAAAATTTGGTTATAACATTTTATGTTTTATAAACTCTTTTACCATAATTATGCCATGCACGCTATAAATTATGCAAAGATTTGTTAAACATACATATATATATATTTTTTTTCCGCATTCCTTATTTGATTGATGGAACAAAAGCATCCATCAACTTGTTAATTATTGCACAAATCAAATCTTAATTAATTGCACATTAATTAAGCCCTTTAGTGCGGACGTTCGTTCATTAGCCCCGCCCCCCTAGGCTGAAGATGGTATAGGGAAGAGGAGGGAGATAGGGTAGGGGGAACGGGTAAAGTATTCGCCGAAAGTCTGCTTAATTCAATTAATTTATCGCCGCAGTGTACACAAATGATATCGAATTAAATAACGATGCATCTTGCTCGCGAGAAATGCGACACTGTGCAGCAGAGTTGGGGTTGGAGACTCACTCATGTTGCACAGTGTAAATTCGGTATTTTTTTTTTTATATTACCACACACAGTTGGACGTCTTCTCGGGTTCCATAAATTAATCAATTCGCCACGCGTAATCCTTAATTCTCACTCCACGTTCCGTTGGGTTTTATCGTTGGGCAACCGCAGGATGCCGGAGCCACTGGCTCGGATCGGATCGGGAATCCATAGTTGTGGCACGCACAAAGGCATTCGCTGTCATTAAAAATCACAGATAAAGCAGGGTCCCCTACTGGACCCCCTCCCTGGCCTTGTCTGCCTCAACAATACGCAAATAATGACGTAATTAATGAAAGCGCATAATTATCCCCACTTTTCTTCCTCATCGATGATATTAACAGGCAGTCAGCACGTCAGGCAGTCCAGCGTGACTGCAGAGAGAGAAAGAGAGAGAGAGAGGGAAGAGGGAGAGCAAGTGAGAGTGAGAGAGGGCGATTTAAGTTCGCAATTCATGCTGTTTTTCCACATTTTTTCGTCGTTTGTTAAATTAACTTTGAATTGAATTAAATTTTGAAATTAATTAACTTGAATGTTATTGTTATTGTGGTATTAATTTTATTTATTTTTTAATTTCTTGTTTGTTTGTCGCAATCAACAAATGCGAGGGGCAGAGGGAGAGGGGGTAGCCCTGCTTAAAGCTGACCCTGAACGGCAACGAACTGCGACGGTTTGCGCAGTGCGAGGGCAAAAGTAATTACAACCAACTGCGGACTGCCTTCCGGGGAGGGGGAGAGGGTGGTAAGGTGGGCGTGGCAGTAGAAAGTGCCAGGCAAGTGGCATGCAGCATGGCAGCGCCGCCATTGAGTGAGCCTGACAGGCCAAGCAAACGCATTGTAATTGTCAATGGGCGAGCCCGAAAGCATAATAACACGACCAGCTCCAGCTCCAACTGCAGCTCCTGCTGCAGTCCAGTTCCTCCTCCAGCTCTTCTCCTCCTCCTCCTCCTCCCCCTCCCAGCTACCATTTGGCCCTGAGTCAACTCTGCTCGCTGTCGCTGAATCAAACGCAATATGCCAGCCCCCGCTTGTCTAGTCGCAGCGAACAGACAAGGCAACATGGCTACAAAGGGATCCAGGAGAGGAAGGGGAAGGAGAGCAGTGGGAACACGGTAGGAACAACTTGAAAAGGTTAAAGTCAAGTGCCCCGTTGGGCAGACCAAGGAAGCCAGCCGCGTCTGGCCAAGGCGAGTAAGGGATAAAGCGAGGACAACCCGAGGGGGTTGGGGCCTCCAAACTTCGGCCAAGTCATAAAGTTCGTCTACGCCTAACAGTTTAAGCAGTCGCAACTTTTGGATCCCATCCAAGAAAGGAAAAAAAGAATACCCAAAGCTGACGCTGTTTTTACACTTGCTAATAAAAGTGAAGAAAATTCGGGAAACCGAACTGCAGATGCTCTTGAGAAAGTGCAAGAAATGTTTATGAAGAAAAGAAAAGTTAATTTAGATTTAATCTTTTATTATACAAGCTAATCACATAGCATACGCTTTAAGTATCTTAAGATCTATTACTTCAAGTCTTTTAGAGTTTTGCATAATTTATTATCTTCAACTTGGATGGCCGAATATATTATACGTTAGTTTTGAGCCTCATTTAGTTACGCTTATAATGAGCCAGACACAGACTGAGAGTTTGTAAAGCTATAAACCAGGCCAGCGCCTCTATAAATTGTAGAAGGTCTGGTCTGGTCTGGTCTGGCTACCTCTCCCTTTCCTTCTTGGGATTCCCATCTGCTTCTCCTTGGGTTCCATTTTGTTAGTCTGCTCGCTCTTCTTATGTTTGCAGTCGATTCATTTGAACTGGCTTCTAAGTACCTTCTTTAATCTCCTTCTAGTTCCTTTCTGCTTCTGGTTCCCTTCTGGTTTCCTGCTGGTTCCCTTCTGGGTTTCGTTCTAGTTCCCAACTGGTTTCCTTCTGGTTTTCTTCTGGTTCCATTTTGGTTGACTCTGGGTTCTTTTCTGGTACCTTCTTTAGTTTCCTTCTGGTTCCTTCTTTGTTTTTTTTTGGTTCTGTCTATAGTTCCCTTCAGGTTCCTTTCTGGAGTTCTGCTTGTTATTTTGCTAGTTCCCTAGCTGGTTTCCTTACTGATTCTTTTGCTGGTTCCCTTGCTGGTTCACTTTCAGATTCTCTTAGCTTTGCTATTGATACCTTTACTGTTGCTTGCGGGTTCCTTCCCTAGTTCCCTTCAGGTCACCCCCTGGTTCTTTCTTAGTTCATCCTCGCCTTCCCTTCCTCTTCTCCTTTAGTTCCTTCGCTAGTTCCCTCTAGGTTTCCCTTCTAATGCTCTGCTAGTTCCACAGCTGGTTTGCCATGGGTTACCTTCAATTACCCAACTGGTTCCTCTTTATACTCCCAGCTTGGTTCCCCTTCTGTTTCTAGTCGCCCTTCTGGGCCTCCCCTCCCACTCCTGTGTTGTCTGTGATTTCGCATTCAATTTTATGCGCGCGTGATTAGAAGTCACGTGCGTGGCGAATCGGGGGGACAGGTAAAGTTAGGCTGGCCAGGAGGGGCGGGGGGCAGCTGCTGCAACTAATGGCCAAATGGCAGCCTAAATGCTGCGACTAAACAATGCTGATCTTAATCTGGCGACAACAGATGCTCGCGCTGCTCCTAACGAGCTCGAAGCCGAAACGAGACCGAAAGCGGGGACTCTCTGTTCCAATTCCAGTTCCAGAGCCAGTCCCTGCAACTCCCCTCCCCCCTCTCACTACTGGGTAAAACAATGGCTAAAGGGCTGCCCAATTGATTGGTCTTGTTTTAATAGCCCCATCTACTCCACTCCACTTAAGGTCTCAGCCAGACCTTCTTGTGCAACATTGTGTGGCAAGTCGTGCTCTCTGCGCGCTGCGCGATGCCACTCTGATTGGCACCTGGTCAGCGTCTCCAAGCGGCGTCGGCGTCTAGCTAATTGTCCCGGCACGCGCCTCGAACTCGTTCGACAGCGGGATGACTGAGTGACGGCCTGATTGGCTTGTCGCGGCAATGGCCAAAAGGGAATTGCCCAATGCCGGCTGGCTGCCAATTTGTTAACATGTCTCGAAGTGGGTCAAAAGTGCAACGTGGCCAGGTAAAATGCCACAGAAGATGCAGGCAGCCAAAGGTGTTGAGTCAGCGAGGTGTCTGACATATAGCGAGAAATCTCTCGAATCCCTTCAAGATCTCAGCTGTTGGTAGCTGCAGTGAGCTGAAGGTTGGCATAGGGATAGTTAGGTACCTTTATTCCTTATTCCCTAGTTATATCTTAACTTTTTCCAGTTTCTTTAAAATCTTCTGTAGTATTTCTACAACTTATTCAGCTTTAAGTGGGCTAAATCACTTTGGCAATCGTAGTTCTTAAATTCCTTGCCAAAGCGTAGCCGCCGGCTTAACACGTTGCCAGAGAGGGATGGAGGCAGGGAGGCAGGGAGGGGCACCCACAGCAACCAGAGCAACCTATGACAGCCCTGGCAGCCCCAGTGAGGCGTGGCCGAGGCGGTGCACAGACTGCGCTGTCTGTTAGCGGCTGCCGTTGCCAACATGTGGTGACAGCATCGAATTAAGTTATTTGTCAAATGTCGAAACGCTCGGCAGCTGCCCCCCCCAGTCCAGTCCAGTCCAGTTCAGCCCAGCAACCCGTGGAAGGGCCTAACCGGGATTCAGTCCAGCTTTGTCAGCCTGTCAGCCAGGCAGCAGTTGGCGCAAATAAAGGAAGCCCAAATACAGTATTTTATGCAAAAGCTGAAATCAATTTTTGCCAATCAATTGTAAAAAAAGAAAACGATAACACAATCGGAATCGGAATCGAAAGCGTTTGCCATGTTTGCTTGGACAACAGTCACGAAATGGGACGCCCTAAGGCGGAGTATTGGGTAAGACGAGGACTACGGGATACCCTATAGCTAACAGGCTAAATTGGCTTGTTGAAGGAGAAAAAGAAGTGAGAAAAAAGAAAATAGTTTGTAAAATTCTAGCAATAATCGATTTATTGCAGTTATCGATTTGCAAGTAACTCAACAAGTCAGTAGTTCCGATAAATGGAACCAGAGTAGAAAGTGAGTTAGAATGAGTTAGCCAGCAAAATTTTTAGTCTGTCTAGGCTTAGATTTACAGGGTATAGCCAAGCAGGGAGTGGGTGCGTCAGGGAGCTGGACAGCTGCACTAGACCAGGCGAGGATGCCCAGAGGAGAGCGCGCTCCATGGAGTGCAGGGCCTGTGCCGGCCGCAAATGAATTAAAAATTTAATTTTTCAATCAGTTCGGGCAAACAGTTTGGGGCCCCAAAGGCCCCAACCAGATGTGATTAGCGAGATTCCAAATTCGCATTTTCCATGTCTATATTCAGTTCCAATTTCCATATCCATTTCCAATGTGTTTCAATTGACTGACCAACTGATTGCCCTACACAGTGGGACGGATTGGATTGCAGGGATCTCCCCCCCCCTACCTCTCCTCTCTCTCCCGCGTCCAATGAACCTTGTACTTGTCGTGCTTAACAGCTCAACTCGCGCTGTATGTGATCGCCGGCGTTGAGGAACTGATAAGATCAGAGCTGGAGCTGGCGCAACTAATTGAACCAGTTGCGAGAGCGAGCTGGAAGCGAGTTTAGATTCGCATATTTTCAGTTGATTTCAAGCCATGCCCCACGCGAGTCGCTTGTGGAGTTCACTGGGATTGTGCCTGCTGCTCGAGCTGAGCCATTGCTGGGCGGGATTTCTGGAAGATAACTATCCGGCCAGCGTCTTGGAGGATGCGCATCTGACAACGGTGTGTAGGGGTTGGGCTAGGATGGGGATGCATGTCTGATTCCTCTTCCCTTTGCAGCTGGAACTGCTGAGCAAGTACAAGTATCCGGCGGAGGAGCATCAGGTGACCACCGAGGATAACTATCTGCTGAAGCTACATCGCATTGCCAGGCCGGGAGCCAAGCCGGTGCTGCTCATGCACGGTCTGCTGGACTGCTCCAGCACGTGGGTAATGATGGGACCGCACAGTGGACTCGGTTACTTTCTCTACGACGCCGGCTACGATGTCTGGATGGGCAATGTGCGTGGCAGTCGCTACTCCCGGGGCCATGTCAAGCTCAATGCCAACACGGATAAGGCCTATTGGAGCTTCTCGTGGCACGAGATTGGCCTATACGATCTGCCGGCCATGATTGATGCAGTGCTGGCCAAGACCGGCTACTCCAAGCTCAGTTACTTTGGCCACTCGCAGGGCACCACCACCTTCTTTGTGATGGCCTCCAGTCGACCCGAATACAATGTCAAGGTGCATGTGCTGAGCGCCATTGCGCCCGTTGCGTATATGGGTCACATAAAGGCACCACTGCTGCCCCTGGGTCGTTCCATGATCAGCATGTTTCCCGATCAATTCGAGATTCTACCCCACTCGGATTTGGGGCTGAAGCAGTGCATGCGAACCGCCTCCACGCTGCAGATGTGCATGTACTACATGGGCGAGATGCTGGGCAGGAATCCCGCGGAGGTGAATAAGGTAATCGATCTTCTTAACTTATCCCATTCTCCAGGCTAATCCTCTCCTCCTCCTCCTCCTCCCTTAGACCATGATGCCGGTTCTCTTGGGTTTGGTTCCAGCGGGCTGCAACACCAAGCAACCACGTCATTATATGCAACTGCAGGCCTCGAATCGCTTCGCCCAGTTCGACTATGGCAAGGAGAATCAACGCATCTATGGGCGGGCCACGCCTCCGGAGTATGCAGTGGAGAAGATCACGGCGCCAGTTGCCTTGTATTATGCACAGAATGATTACCTGGCCGCAGTGGAGGATGTGCAGCGACTGCGCAAGCGTTTGCCCAATGTGGTCGAGGATCACTTGTTTCCCTACAAGAAGTGGAATCACGTGGACATGTTGTGGGGCATCACTAGCAGGCGACGTGCCCAGCCTCGCATGCTGCAGGTGATGCAACGCTGTGAGGCGGGTGAAGTGTTCAATGCGACGGGAATAACCACGGTAGCAACTCCTGAAGAGCCAGAGAGTGAGCTGGAGGAGGAGGAACAGCAGGAGAAGGAGGAGCAGAAAGTTGAGGAGGCTGGAAAGGAGGTGGAGGTGGAGAAGGAGGAGGAGATGGAGTAGTAGAAAGAGGAGTAGTTGATAGAGACGAATTCTAGGGAGCCGCTGCTCAACCAACTCTTTATTTTCTTCTACTCTCTCTCATCTCTCCCTCTCCAACCTTCCTATTCCTCTCGCTTTTTGAAAGAATCATATGGCTTTAATTGTTATTCGTATGTTTGGGGTTGTAACTTATTAAAATAAAGTGAAAATATTATAAACAATTGGTTCTTTAAACTACGGCTATCAAAAGTTCAGTTTTCCCAGTTCTCTGTCTGTATGAACGCATAGATCTCAGCTAATATAAAAGCTAGAGATACCAATTTTGACATGATGATTCCAGTATAACATACGTTTAGTAACTTCATAGCAAATATGGGATGCCACGCCCACCACAGCGGCGAGCAGACCTTACTGCTCTGCATGCCTCTTATTTACTTAACTACCTTAAGTCACACCATATACCATTAATATACATATTATTGAAAAACTTCAGCCTCCCCTGTGGTCACCTTTTGTGGTCCTCTACTTGTGGGTATACCTCATGAATTGATTTTCAGTTAGGATCCCCATGGAACGATCTATTAAACTTTGCTCATGAATAACTCGGTCAAAGTTAATGCCGTAAGCAACTTTAGCTAGTCGATATTAATATGGATATTTTATGTATAAGCAAAGTATCAGAAACAGTAACTAGGAAGAGAGAGGAGTGGGGGAGAGGGAGTAAAACTGGAAAACGTTTGGGGAATTTGCGAACTCAACGAGGCGCGAAAACATTTACTCAACACTTAACGTCAGTTGGCAGCTCGGGATGTTACAAGTTTGAGAGTTTTTGGGCGAGTTAGAGAGCAAGTTGCGGGCAACCAGGGAGGGGGTAGGGACTGGAGTAGGAGTGGGAGCAACTAGGAGCCTGCTAGGTGGGGATGCTGGAGATGTGCGACGTGCGGCGAAAGTTTTTATGATTTATGAAGCTGCAAAGAGAGCGGCAGCTGCTTAGCTTGTACTCTCTGCCCCCCTTTGTGCCACCTCTGGCCAGAGCAGCAGAGCTGCATGTCGGACGCTGCGACGGAAACGGATGTGGCCGACACTTCAGAATAGCAGGGGGGGTGGGCAGGGGCAGGGTGGCTGGAGGCGTGTCGCGGTGGCAGCAGCTTGGATATGGATGCCAACACGGATATAAAAATTGCACTTTGATGCGTTTTCCCCCTCGGCCAAAGAACATACACACACACACACAGAGAGGGAACTCAAACACAGCTCACACACACACATATACTGTCACTCACACACACTCTCTGCTCGTGTGTGTAGACAATAAAAAACTAACAAGTGAAATGGTAAACAATGCAAAGCCAAAATAATAAAAGTTGCCTGGCGGTTTTTGCGCTGTGCTCATTAAAAATTTCGCTTAGAGCAAAAGTTTTGTGCATGCACAATGCATACCCCTACGCCCACCCCCCTTACCACCCTACCCCTCCACGCCACTGTGAACACACACAACTTTCTAAGCCGTCGCTGTTGTTGTTGTTATTGTTTCATTCGCGGACTAAAGTTAAGTGTGTAATTTATAAAAGTGTCTGCGAGGGCGTGAGACGTGTGGCAGGGGGCGTGGCATGCAGAACAACTAACGCAAATAGTCGCACATATTGTCGACGACACATTTTCCGCCAGAGCCAACAACAACAGAGGCGTAGGCAAAGGCAGAGGAGGAGGCGGAGGCAACTACAGTGGCGCAACAAGAGGAATCCACAGCACAAACACAGTACGTGGCAAAAGAATGCGCACACCCTGCCCCCCTACAAAAAGCGAAATTGGCACAATGAACTTTCGCTTGCACGGAGTCTTTAGCTAATGGGCGAATTCGCATAACGGCGAAAGTTAGAAGAGAATTTGTTCGTTTAATTCCAAAGAAATGGAATTCTAACCTCAAAATGTAAAGGGAGGGAAAGAAAAGAAATGAATAGAAAAGAAAGAAAAGGAAAGAGAAGGTTGAACTATATAAAACTGCAAAGATTATTTTAGAAATCCCAAAAGGTATACTCGATTAAAAATTCTTTTGATTCAGTTTAGAAATAATCAGACAATTTGCTAAATACCATATATTTAGTAAAGAGACAGACAGATAGATAAGACATACAGTAATGTTTCAATAGTCATATCAATGATTCTAGTTTCGAAAATGTATTTATTTATAGTCTATGATTCGCTCACCCTAATGACATATGGCAAAACCCAATATGATCTGTTTTCCATTTATTTTCCTAATCGTTTTGCAATTATATTAATAATACCTAATAATGCTTATAATGAAATCGTTTATTAGCTATTTGGAATTCCCAAAAAAGAGTATATCATACATAATATTAGGCTAAAGAGAGATAATAACTCTATAAAGCATAAAGCACACATAATTAGGCGGCTGGAATTTATAATGATATTATAATATTCCCAATATGATCTAATTTCTAATATATAACTCTAGAATTTTACCTAAATGTTTTGCTATCATTAAAATAATATTATTTAATAACTAAATGCGTAATTATCGATTTGGAAAGATAAAGAACTATTAAAGCAAACAGAAAGGGGGAAAAATAAAACTCTCTATTGGAAAAAACGCATTTTTAAGCCCTTTCAGCAACGACTCTCCCCCTCTTTATAAATAAAACACATTCAGAGCGTAGTTTTTAATATGCATTTTTAATATTTATTATTTGTTTTTCATATGACTTCATGAATAAACTCGTTATGTGTCGGGTCGTGTCGTGTTGTGGTGCCATGAATATGTTCTTTCACTTTTGCATAATGTTTTCATCAATTCATTATTATGCTTAATAATTATTACAATTATAAATATTAAACATGCATAGTATTGTTAATTTAGTTTAATTTGTTGTGTTTCCTTTTTTTCTGCTTGTGAATAGACTTAAATGGAAAAGTATAAATAGAGTTGTTTTTTTTTTAATTATAATTTAAATGTTACACATGTTAAACTAGCCAATACATATGTCTGTCTGTCTGCCTGCACAATGGCATATTGATTATTATATGTATAGTATGGTATTTGTATTTATAATATATATGTATATTTATAGATCATTATCATACTGCACAATAAAAAAACACATCGATAGCCCGGTAATTACACGAAGTTAGAAATTAGTAGTACGCTAATATTTACACGAAACTTAATCCAAGTAATGTTAATATTAAATGTAATATATTATATAATAATAAATATCCGTAAATGCGAATAGAATTTTATAAGCGCGAAACTCTTGGCTTTTCTTTAGTTTTTTGTTTTTCTTTCTTTTTTTTGGATTGTGTACTTGCAACTTTAAGCTTGTGTGTGTGTGTGTGTGTGTTTTGAATAATTCTTAGTTCTTAAATCTTGTTTGCACATTTAACATCGAGAATTGCGTGAAAATCTTGATAACTCTTTGGATATTTCGATATTTTCGAAGCAATAACTTTTCTTAGCTAATAAAAACTTTACTCTCAGTCTTTAAACTAAAAACTTGTGGGCGTGGCAACGCCTGAAACACCCAACATGTTGGTATTTTATTTTGATTTGATACTTTCTTTTGCCTCACTATAAGGAATTGTCGCGTGTGTGTTCTTTCGTATTCGTATATAATATATTATTTATAAGATTTGGCTTGCAAATTTAACACGCAAAATGTGCTCGTTGGACACGTAAACACACACAGATACATGCACATACACATATGCAAGTTCAGAACTACACTAATTGCTAATGGATTCAGTATTTCATATACCATATATATGTATTTTTTTTCGTTTTTTTTTTCGTGTTTTAAATTGATGCATTTAAATGTTGTTATTACTTTATCCCCTATTAGGTTCTTTTTTTTTTGGTGTTTTGCACGGTGCTTGATTTTTGGCTTTTTTTTTGTTGTCGGATTTGTTGCTGTCGGTTTTTTATAATTTTCGCTTTTTTCCATTTTATCGTATTTTACATTTCGTCGTTAAATGTTTTCAATTATTTTCAATAATTTTTTGATTCATGCAACGTGGTTCATTAGCTTCCATTGTATATCTATATATGATATATATTTATGCATATATATTCTCCTTCATTGCAGCAGCGTTTTAAAAACTCCACATTGATTTTGCGAATACAAGAGATACGAATATATTGGTGTAGATATGTCGCTAAACTTTGCCCGAAACTACAGTTAGAGAAGCATAGGTGTAAGTATGTGTGTGTGTGTGAGTGTGGTTAAGTTATAAACTATCTTTATATAGACACCGATAACTGTCGTTAATTGCCAAGCTATATATACAGAATTCACTAATCCCCCCACTATACCCAATGCCAATCCGAATCCGAATCTAAAAGTAATCCATCTTGGGCGCATCCAGAGCCGTGTGCATGGTCAGTGTGACGCCACGATTGATACTGACTGCCGGATAGAAGACCCCATAGAGATCTCGGAATGCTACGGAACCCTGCGGCATCTCATTGACCAGAAAACTCAGCGTGTGCCTCTCCAGATCCAACAACACGCCGATGGTGCTGCCCGTTGTGATGCCGCCCTCCACGCGACGCTCGTGTATGGAATTGTGCTGGAACCACGAGCGTTGTCTATCGATATACATGGCGAAGGATTTCTCATCTTTGCCTGAAATGAGATAAGAAATAAAGGAGATATGATATTAGTAGGTTGAAGAAACATATACAATAACTCAAAGACAATTTGAGTTTATTTAACTTGTTTCTATATCCTTCTAGATTTATTATCTACTAAACCATACATCTAACTTCAATTTCAGTATTAATTCTCTGTACTTTATATTTCTTTACAGATCTTAATCCAAAAACTACTTACTCCAAAAACTCCTATATACCCCTTTTATATGCAGTTGTATTTTTTTTTCTAACTATTTTCTGAGCACAAACAATATTATCTTCTATATTCCCTTTCACTTTACAATAATAAGTATCACTTCCTACTTATCCTACCCGACTTAAACCATATTTATATTTTTCTAACTTTTTTCTACCTTATCCCCCAGACTTTTCTTCCTCTTTCTTTGCCACTTGGGAAATTTCTTTAATCATCTGTCTGTCTCTTCAAAAATACTATAAACGAGAACAACAACAGGAACAGGAGCTACCTACAGTAACTGGGAGAATTTACAGGGCGAGGGTGCTAAGAAAACTTGGAAAAACTGCATTGTTAGTGTCATTGCCAGTCGCTGGGGGGCGCCACCTGCTCTTGCATATGAAAATTTAATTTAGGAACTTGAGCAAAGCGAGAGAGACTGAAATGGAGAAAGAGACAGAGACAGAGACTCGACTCGACTTGAGCTGCGACACGTGTTAAATGGCGCATGAATCGTAAGTCGTGAGGGGCGTAAGTCGAGGGGCGGAGGGGGCGTGATTCGTGAGTAGCTTTAAAAATAATTTCAAATTGTTTTGCAAGTTTTTGCAGCTTCTTTTTCCTTCGTTTGAGGCCGCCGCGTGCCGCAAATAAAGTTTTGTCAAGCGCGCCAAGTTTAAGTGCCGCAGTTTTAATTACTTTTGTCTCTTTCTCTTTTGCTGCCAAGGCAGATCCGAACCCCCCTTCTGCTGCTCCTACGCCACTGCGCTCCCAGGGCATTTCAATCAATTTGCCATTGCATACTTTCAGGCGTCTCGCACGGCTTTGTTTGTGTTGTTTGTTGGCACCTACATAGCTGAAGGCTTAAGGCAGGGGCGTAGCTAGGGGGGATCTCCGAAACTTGGGAAAGTTTTACGCACACACGCGCCACACACACTTGCAAAGAAATGGCAAAAGTTTTCGGTCACGCCCACCAATCGAAGTGACGCCTTCGCCTTCGACTTCGCCAGAGTTGTCAGGCATTATATTGGCTGAGGCAAAAGTTTGCCTGCTCTGGCACTCACTTACTTATTAGCAGGCAACTTTGCGCATACGATTGGCGTTTTGTCAACGCTAGGTGGCGCTGCAGAAATCTATTTGTTGTGCCGATTTCAGCTGCACTCCATTCCTCCCCCTCTCCCGGTATTCTTGGGGATTTCCTTTTATTTTTGTGCAAAGTTTTGTGAAAGCTTTTCAAGTGGTTTCCTGATCCCCCAAGTGGGAAAGAGTTCTCTGTTCTCTTCCCAACATTGTTAATTGAATTTCAAATGCCCATGGTAACCCACTAAGGGAGCGAGGTTCTCCCAACCCTACCCTAGCCTTGAATAGCCCACCTAACTCTACTCTACCCTACTGTACTTTACCCTACCCTAGCCTTGAATAGCCCACCTAACTCTACTCTACCCTACTGTACTTTACCCTACCCTACTCTACTCTACCCTAGTCTATCGTGGTCTACCGAAGTCTGGCGTAGTCTAGCCTAGTCTACCGTAGGGTACTCTATTCTACTCTTCTATACCCTACCCATTCCTACCTTATCCTCAACCCTACCCTAGCCTAACCTACGGTACTCTACTCTACCCTAGTCTATCGTGGTCTACTCTACCCTAGTCTACCAAAGTCTGCAGTATTGTACCCTAGTCTATTCTACGTCTACCCATCTCTACCTAACCATACCCTACCCTATCCTATCCTAGTCTACCGTAGTCTACCCTACTCTACTCTACTCTACCATACCCTACCCTTCCCTAGTCCACTCTACCCTCTACCTTTCCCTACCCTACCGTAGTATACCCTACTCTACTCTACCCTACCCTACCCCATCCCTACCCTACATTACTCTACCCTACATTACTCTACCCTTTCATACTCTACCGTAGTCTACCCTAACCCACTCTAGGATAGACCGTACCCCATTCACACTCTACCCTTCCCTACCCAACCCTACCCATTCCGTACTTACCCAACATTTTGTTGCGGGCCACATCGATGCGGGCCACACCGAATGCCGGATCCGTGTCCGCCGTGTAGTTGTCGATGGTGAACTCCCAATAGTGGACGCCGCGCGAGAAGCCCACCGAGCCGAGGGCCACACGATGCTCCCAGCCCTCCACGGAGACGGTGGCATTATTTTTGCTAAAGATTAAACCCGAACCGGCACCGCCGCTCAACACGGGATCAAACGTGAACCAGGCCACTGCAACGAAAAGAAAAGAGAGGGAAGAGAGAGAGAGAGAGGAGGAATTAGTAGAGCAGAGAGACAAGTAAAAAACAACAATAATAAGTAATGGAAAATGAGTGAAAATTGAAGTAGCCAGCAGTGAAAACCGAAAGAGACTGAGACAGAGACAACAAGAAGTGCACACTGTCCCCAAGGTGCCAGTTGAGAGAGGGCAGAGTAGGAGAGAGGGAGAAGGAGAGAGAGGGAAATGCAGGCAATAGAAAAGTGCACACTGCTTCGTGTCTGACAGGAAAATGTGCTGCAGCTTGTTAAAAATTCATGCAACCCTGTTTCCATTCTCACATTTTGAAAATTTGCCAGAGAAATAAAATCGGATGTTGTAAGAAAAGGCAGCTACATTTGAACTCAATGTAGAACTCAGTAAAATTAGTGTTATAAACAACACTATATATAATTCAGATTAGTGGATCAACTTAGTTTAGAAATAAGTTCAATTTTCTGTTGATTGCCAGTTCAAATTCTAAAAGAATAATATATATAATAATAATATATATATAATATTTTATATTTCTCCAAATGTGTGTTGTAAATAACACTTAAACTTCTAGAAATAAATAGAAGAAAATTGTAAATATATTTAAAAATAGTTTGCAGCTTAATTTTTGGCATATTCTGGCAAATTATTTATTTGATATTACGTTACTTGCAAAGCTAAAATTTCCTCCAATATTTTTCTCAGTTATCACGGACCCTTGCACCACTGTGCATTGTGTTAGCTGGCAATTTTCTCTATTGTCAAAGCTCAAGTGGCCTCGACCAGTGGCCAGAAATGACGCCGAGTTGCCAGATGAGACAAAGCAAGCAGAGAGAGAGGGAGAGAGGGTAGAGAGGGGCTACACCCTTGAGCTCCAGTTGCAGCATCCTGCCGTGCTGCACTCTCCGGCTCCATTGCAATGCACGATGTCCGATAGTTTATGCTGTTATGCGCCGCAAAGTATGCCACGAGCAGCGCCCGAAGTCGAGAACTTTATTAAATTTACTTTTATTGTTGTGGCGCATTAAGTGGCCAAAGAGTCGAGTCAGTTGGGGAATGCGGCTAAAGGCAATTAAGCCAGCTCAAGAGAGAGAGAGAGAGTGGATGAGCTTGAGCATGATGTGGCAACGCTGATGATGATGACGCTGCGGCTGCTTTGCTGCTCTGCAAGGCAATTGCGGCCAAAAGCAGCCACAAAACAGTCAAGTAGCCAAGTAGCCCAGGCCAGAGAGCCCTGTTCATTGTTTATGCCCGAATATGACTTGGCGCTAATGCCAAGCGATTTATAGAAAACAAATAAGGGTCCGTCTGGTCGAGAGAGACTCCAGTTAAGCCTGGCCCTAATGCCAAGTACTTGGCCAACTCTGTCTGGCAACAGGCAATGGGTCAATTAATCCTTGACGCTTAACGGCAATAAAAGCTGCTCTAAGATGTCTATAAATAAGCGGGAAATTGAGTGGGCTCAAAGGGTAATGAGCAGCTATTTACGAGGTGTGGTTATGCAGGAATTTTGTCTGTATTAAGTAGGTAGTCTGAGATATGCGAATTTTGAAAATATATTCTAATACATTAGATATGCAGTGCTCTCTATATCAAATTTGATAAGGTTAGCACCTTCCGTTGCAGAGATCTGATAAGTAAAGTTAAGAGCGACTGTTTCTGGCAATTCTCTCTTTAATTGCTGCTCCCACTTAGCACTAACTTCCATTTTAATTTGTCTTAAGCTAATATTATCTGATAAATTATGGACTCCAATGACTTTTGCTTTCCTACCTCTTTCTCCCTCTATCTACTTAATTTGTTTATTCTCAAATACGCACCCTCTGCCCGCCCCCTTTCTCAGTCCAATCCATTAGCAATTTAGTGGCAAGCCGCACATGAAGCGTTACGTGTCATTAACTGTTGCAGGCACCCGTTACCCCCCTACTGCCAACCCGCTTACCCGGTACCCTTACCCGTTAACCCGCTTACCCGTTACCCGCTAATTACTTAGGCGTGCGCGCCGCAATGTAAACACTTTATAAAATAACAATTTGCCCCTGCAATGTCTCAAGCTGTCGCCCTCCCCTCCTCCTCCTCCTTCTCCTCCTCCTCCTCCTGGCTACGCGGGCAATAATCAATTAAAAGTCGCAAATTAACGTGAAGCAACTAATGAAACGTCCAGGATAGAACCAGGACATGGCCAGGAATACTCCGCTGGTTCAGGCAATTTTATAAATTAAATAACTCCAAGCTTCAGTTTCATTTGCAAAGAGAGAGAGAGAGAAGGGGGAGAGAGAGAGAGGGAGGTAGTCTGCTCTGGGTAGGGAACCTTGTCAGGTGGCGCATGCATCAATCAAGTGAGAATTGGATTGCGAATGGAGCCGCCTTTGGCCAGTTTGGCCAGAGGCGCTAAAGGGGTCAATGGCTGTTTGACATGCAAAGCACAACGGGGGGTTGGGTAGGAGGAGGAGGGAGAGCTGCAGGGTAGTCACCGAAAAGGATTAAATTATAAAACAGTTGGCAAAAGTAGCTCAAAACTGAACCGACAACTGGCCAGGAAGCAGCTCAGTAAATGCCAGCAAAGCGGGGGAGGGAGAGAGGGTTACGAGGGGTAGTCTAATTGAAAAACCTAGTACGAGGGTCGTTTGATAAGTCCGTGACTTTTTGAATAAAATATATTTTTTTCGTCAAAGAAGCGTTTTATTTCTCAACATAATCTCCTTTTAGCTCTATACATTTAGTCCAGCGTTTTTCCAATTTTTTTATTCCTTCCAAATAATAGGTTTTCTCAAGGCCCTCAAAATAGTCGTTTGTTTCTGTGATGACCTCTTCATTTGACCCGAATCTCTTACCGCCGAGCCATTTCTTCATGTTTGGAAACAAAAAATAGTCACAGGGGGCTAAATCTGGAGAATATGCTGGATGGGGTAGCAGTTCGTAGCCCAATTTATGAAATTTTGCCATGCTGACTACACACGTGTGCACCCGTGCATTGTCCTGATGGAACAGCACTTTTTTTCGCCAAATGCGGTCGTTTCTGCTTCAAATCAATATCGAATCTGTCCAAAAGCTCTGAATAATATTCGCCGGTGATCGTTTTACCCTTTTCAAGGTAATCGATGTGAATGATACCTTGTGCATCCCAAAAAACTGTGGCCATGACCTTGTTGGCCGACAGACCCACCTTGGCCTTCTTTGGTGCACGTTCACCCGGAGAAACCCACTGTCTTGATTGTTCTTTGGTCTCTGGTGTGGTGTGGTGGATCCATGTTTCGTCTACGGTAACGAAACGGCGCAAAAATTCGTTTGGATTGCGGTTGAACATCGCCAAACACTCCTTTGAAATGGTCACACGGTTGCGCTTATGGTCGTGTGTGAGCAATCGCGGCACCCATCGCGCGGAAAGCTTTTTCATGTCCAAATATTCATGTAAAATGTGATGTACCCGTTCAGTTGAGATGCCTACAGCCTCAGCTACCTCACGCACTTTCATTCTCCGATCATCCAATATCATTCCATGGATTTTGTCGACGATTTCTGGCATGACGACCTCTTTTGGGCGACCTGAACGTTCGGCATCACTTGTACTGGTACGACCACAACGGAACTCAGTAAACCATTTCTTAACCATTGAAATTGATGGTGCAGAGTCCCCATAATATTTATCAAGTCTTTCCTTGGTTTCGGTGATGGATTTTTTACGCAAAAAATAATGCTTAATTAGCACACGAAATTCACTTTTTTCCATTTTCGTTAAAATTCACGAGATCGTCTGCTTTCAATGCCTATAAAACGCAAACCAAAAAACGCAGCTTTCTCAAAATTTTACAGTCAGCTGTTAATCGATAACTGCTGACAGGAGCAGTGTTGTATTTAGAGCAGGTGCGCGGCAAATACAAAAAGTCACGGACTTATCAAACGACCCTCGTAGTATAGGGGGGCAAAGGAGTAAGGGATTCAGGCAACTCACCTTCGGCCGTTTGCAATCCAATCAGCTCGGAGTATTCACCCTCGCCGGCGTTGTTGAACGCCTTCACGCGGGCGTTGTACATCGAGTTGAAGTGCAGCCCGTCGACGGTGCAAATGGTCTCCTTGCCGCAGTAGACTTCCTGCAATTGAATAGTTTATAAATTAATGCATAGATTCATAAATTCACTCATTTACTCATTCACTCGTTTAGTTATTAACTGCTGCACTCATTCGCTCGTTCACTTTTTTATTTTTTCACTTTTTAACTCCCTTTTCCTTTACTCGTTCATTTATTACCATATTCACATTAATGCTAGATGATTCATTCATTCACCTTTTTACTCATTGATTCGTTAGATTCTTCGCTCATGAATTCATTGAGTCCTTTAAACGTTCACTCGTTAACTTATTCACTCTCCAACCCATTTGCTCATTCTCTAGTTTATTTATTTATTATTTATTTATTTACTTCACTCGTTAGTCTATTCATTCAATCTGTCTTTCATTCACCCCTTCTACTCATTTGATACTCACTCGAAATTCACCGCCACTGCCATCGTCCAGTTCCAGGACGTATCCATCGACAAATGAATGATTCGGCGGTTGCCACGCCACGGTGACTGAGTTATTTTCTGCTGAGCAATCCGCTGGCAGTATGGTGGGCGTCATGGGTGCTGTGGGTGGTTAGTGGGCGTGGCAAATTAATTAATGTTGAAATTATATAATACCCAGCTTTGTTAGTGTGTATGTGTGTGTGCGTGTTAGTATTGTAAGTAAACTTAAAATTTAAAACAAAATTTAGAAAAACTAATAATTTCTTAATGAAAATTGTGTGCTACCTTTATACCCTGTTAAAACCCAAACTTAAACTTAATTTAGACAAAACAAAGTTGGGTGAATATACATAACGATAATGATAAATAGATCTTCTTAAGAGTTTCAAAACTTAAAGTAAATTTAAATGACACCATGGCATAACAAACGTAAAATGTGTTCTTAGTTTCCATTTCGCCTCAATTTCGTCAAGCACTCAGCTTAAAAGCCAAATTAAAGCAGAAAGTGTTGGTCGTAAAGCGCAATATTATGGATGAAAATAAAGCTGATTGAATGTTAAATAGGTGCGACAGGGAGGCAGCAAGGGAGGCCAGCCAAAAAAACCATAGAAAATCTTTCCTCTCAAAGAGTTTTATATTACATACATTATAGACTAATTGCGCCACGCCTCGACGCAGCGAGAGACGCATATAAAACTTAAGGGCTGACAATAAAAATTTATGACACGAATAAAGGGAATAACACAGAAACGAGAGATCTCCTTTTTCCTCTCCTCCCCGTAGCATGCCACAAAATGTGGCATTAAAACCGTCGACGGCGACGGCGGCGAAACCGTTGACATCGAATTAAAAAGGCGCCAAGCTGTCAAATGTCAGGAAAAAGCAAAGGTAGTTGAAAAGCTTTTCCGCGCTGGGAAATTTATTAGAAAACCGCGAGCGCGTTTTAGGCCAGGCCCAAAAGGGATAAGAGACAAGCCCAAGGCGGGTCGCTCGGTCAGTCAAAAATGTCGAAAAAATAAAAACATCAAAAAATGGAAAAGTTAAAGCGTAAAATAATGAAGAGGAAGAGGAGAGGGAGAATCAAATAAAACACACGAGAGAAAAGGCGAAAATAATAAAAAATATAAAAATAAATGTGCGTAAAAAAATTTATGTCATTTTGAGGCTCCCCTTAGGCACCCGCCCCCTCCCTGCACTCTTGCTGACAGTTTGCGTGCGGAAGTGGAAATATTTTGACAGCATTTTTATACCCTCGAAGAGGGTTGGGGGCGGTTGATGATGCCATGCAAAAGGGGTTACTTTTTGCGCTATACTTGTTATTTTCTGCTCTTGAATTTTTTTCATGAATTAAAAATCTGTTTTAAAACTCTAGATTAAATATGAATATGCATACTTTGTGAGGGTATTTAATTTTCGTATAGTGTGCAGTTTCAGTATTTTTCAGCTTGTTGTCGAAATGAAAATTTGAAAATTATTATGCGTAGGCGCGTACATCGAAATGAAAGCAAAAACCATGAAAATAAAAAAAAAAACAAAATGGCCGACAATGGCAAATTGCAATGAGTGTGTGTATGCGTGTGTGTGTGTGAGTGTGTGTATGAGTATGTGTGATAGCTATAGCACCAAGGAGAAGTTTTGAATTGTGAATGTTGTTGTTTGTTTTTTTTTTTTGTTTTTCGATAAAAACAACGCAAGAGAGAGAATAGAAAATATATGATAAATTTGATGATGATGATGGAGAATTTCTTGTGAAAACGAAAAACAGTTAAGAATTTTGTTTGTTTGTTTGTTTGTTGGCTTAAAGTTTTGTGTTTTGTTGGGGGATTGCATTCGGGGATTGCTCACCTGCCGGACATCTTTCATCCTCATCTTTGACTGCTATTTTTTTTTGTTTTTGGTATTTTTTCAGTATATTTGTATATTTTTTTTTGTTTTTTTTTTTTTTTGAGGCACACACAAAAAAGAGAGGCAGCGCGAGATAAAAGAGAAGCACAAAAAGTTAGACATTCGTATAGCACATATGGTATATGAGAATATATATAGTATGTGTATATCTTATATGCTATATGGTTTATATTATATATGGTTTATGGTTTATTTTGATTAATATTATTGCTTGAGTTGCGCTCGTAAATCGAAAGGAGAAAAGTCTCGAGTTTCAACACTTTCTTATGAAGTGCTTTTATTTTTGGGGTAAAGGTGTATGTGTGTAGGTGTATGTGTGTGTGTGTGTAGCTGTGTGTGGGCCCTCGATACTTCAAGGGAAATTTGTCAGGCACGAAATGGAACTGTGATTCGTTTCGCTTCACACTTTGCACTTTGTCCCGCTACTCAACACTTTTCTATATATAGGCTAAAGACAGGGCATAGAAGGGGTTTCCTTCTCCAGGGAATACCCCCATGACTCGACTCAACTATCTCAACTATTTTTATATTATTCTCCAGAGCGCACTTCTCTCAGGCACTTAATGAGTCTCGGTATTGTTTCAACACTCTGCGGTGTGGTGTGTAAAGAGCGTGTGTGCAGGAGTGTGTGTGTGAATGAGAGGTGTGTGTACCAAGGTGTGCAGAGAATGGTATTTACAATTGTGTGTGCGAGTGTGAAATTAGTGACAATATTTACGATACGATCTGGTTAAGCAACATGATATTATAGGACTTTAAGTACAGCTATCAATGCTAAGAGGGTTGCACACGCTTTAGACTTCTAATGGAAGGTATTGAAAGCTGAAATTCAGTTGAGAACTAATATACCTACTTTATGAGGCATAGACTTTATCATTAAAAAGAAAATTGAGTCTAATTGATGAGCTATAAATACGATATTTGAAAGAGAACGCGATCTAATTGAAGTTAAAGTAAGATTTGAGTTTCAGTTGAAATCAAATGGAATAAACTCAACTTCAAGTATTTAAAGAGCTATATAAGGATTCTACTTAAGTCAACAGTGAGTCTAAATCTAGCTAATTGTGCTAAATAGATCTAGAGCGAGTCTAAACCTGCTTTTCTCGACTCATATCTTGTTAGCAACTCGTTTTAGTTAGAACAACTTCAAGAACTTTAATGGAACTAAGGTTTCTCTCTAGCTATACGCACCTTTCATCTGTATAAAATTCAAATTGTCTATGGCCCTGGTCAGGGCTGCATCATCCAGGGTCAAGTCGACAATGGGAGAGACACGAGGCGCTGCATTTGTGACCTCCTGATGCCAAGTCATGTCCGTATTGGCAACGCGATTGATCAACATGGAGCCGACCTGGTAAAGAGAGAGAGAGAGAGTGAAATAAGTAAGTTATATACCCAGCAGATACCTAGTAATATGCATACCTGCAGAAAGGCGGCGCTATCAGTCTCTTTCAATGCTTCAATGCAGAACTGAATCAAGCCCGTTGTCTGTTGCAATTTGCCGGTGCAATTCGATTGTTGATCCTATATAAAAAGAGAGGGAGTAAGAGAGAGAACTGAAAGTAGGGGGATTCCTGACATACCTTAAGTATTCTGATTTTGGTATCCTTGTCATTTCGTATGGCCTCCAGCAGATATTCGCGACGGTCGTGAATCGCCTGTATAAGAGCCTCGCACTGAGCGTGCACCAGACGCTCGAACTCCATGCAGGATTCCTGCAAACAATTAAAATAAAAGAAAATGTAAACATATATATTATATATATGTTATGTGTGTATATATGCTTACCGTTACTTTGTCGCTCATGCCTTTGAGCCGCTGTATGAATTCGGTCGTGGAACGTGCCTTCTCCGACAATTGTTGCAGATTGTGCGAGAGTTCCGTCTGCATAAGGAAGAAAAAAGAAAAAACAAGTCGGAAAGGCTACAGTCACGCGGTGACTGTAAGAGGCCATGGATTTTGAGTTTATATATTTAAAGTAAACCTTAAAAAAAAGTATCGCAAAAACATGAAATTTTGTATAAATACATTTTATTAAATAGTCGCCGCTCGAATTCGAACCCTGGCCGTTTGCATAAGAGTCCGCCATCCTAACAACTAGACCACCGTCGCCGCGCTCCGCGCGCCCGTTAAAATTGCATTTTCAGACAATTTGCTCAAAAATGTCATATTTGTCTTCTACAACAATAACACAAATACTGAATTGAATGAGCACAAGAAAGACGAGTTTTATTTATCTATATTTAATAAGATTGTTTGTTGAAATTTGATAAATGAAATCAAATTTTATAATGATGAAAAAAAAATAAAATAATAACTTCCCAAAAAATAGTGAAAAAGTAAAAACAAAATCAAACCGCCTTCCCGTGGGGTCGAACCTCCATCCCTTTCCCTTCGTTCGATTGCCGGCTGCTCTACATATTTGACTATCGCTGCGACTGATTGCTGAGCAGCTAAGTTACTATTTCTATCTCTTACACATACATAACCATTTTCGCATTAAAAAGATCGAAAACGCACGTGGCTGGCAGCAGCTTGCAGGCAAGGCATCACAAATCAATAGAAAATGTTAACTCGCGTAACTTCTATGTTTATTATCCGATCGGGTTGCAATTTATAGAATAGGTTCACAACGTATTTATCTAGATGTATGCAAAAGCAGAAAGTTAAGACTTCAATACTTTGCTTAATAATCACAAATTACTGATTTACGGGGGCGGTGGGCGTGGTACCCGAAATTTGAAAACGACGTTTACTGCCTAGGGTATACAGGAATCTGTATACCGAATTCGGAGTCTCTAGCTTTCTTAATAGCTGAGAATCAGACGCTCATACAGACGGACAGACGGACAGACGGACAGACAGACAGACGGACAGACGGACAGACAGACATGGCTAGATCGACTCGGCTAGTGATCCTGAGCAAGAATATATATACTTTATGGGGTCGCAAATGTCTTCTTCTACCTGTTACGCACATTCCGACAAACCTAATAGACCATGTATTTTTTTAAAATCCATGGCAAAAAAATGGAATAAAATCCAGATAAAGCCATGACATCAGAGTATATACTATATATAACTGTTGTGTATGTGTGTGTGCACAGTAGTGCCACGAGTCGTAAAATTTTACGGCTTTTTTATGAAGTGACGCCGCGGACTTTAGTCACGCCTGCGGCAGACGTAGGATCCCTTCCCCTACTCCCCTCCCCACCCCCTTTCATAGTTTTTCTCATTCGTGTCAAAGTCAAGGACTGTGAGTGTGCGGCAAAGAAACCGAATGAATTACATGACCGCGAGGCACAAAAAACACAATTTCAATTCCAATTCGGATTCAGATGCGGATTCGTATTTCGTTTCCATTTCCAATTTCCAATTTCAACTTTAATCTCAGCAAAAATGCCATGGCAGAATCTATATACCACAAGGGGGTTAAAGGGGGGGAGGTTGTTGTGGCGATGGCGACAACAATTGCACTTGACATTGACATGCGACAAATTTGGCAACAATTAAATTACGCATACGCCGCGTCAGCCCGCCGCAGCTTAACAAATTTCAATTCATTAGCATTAAAACTGCGATGGCGGAGGCGGCGCCTCTTTCCGTTTCCTGTTGCCGTTGCTGTTGCTGGATCTGACTGGGACTGAGCTGGTAATGAGGCATGTCGTCTGCCTGTTCTGCCTGCCTGCCTCTCTCCTGCCCAGGCTTCCTGCTGCTCGTGTTGCCCCGCGGGCCACTTGGCATTGGAAACGTGCGTCCGTCCCGCAATTATTTCTGTTTCCTGCGACACGAACACATTGTCCAGCTGCTGCTGCTGCTCCTCAAGTGTTTGCCAGACAGGGTAGTAACAACATCATCATCATCCGACGCAACAATAGAACGAGCGACCCTTTTAATGCCCGCCTGAGGCATTTACATGCTTTTCACTTTTCTACCCAAACAACTCAATGAATGCAAGTCTCTCTCTCTCTCACTCCTACTCTCTTTCTATCTCCCTCTCTCTGTCTGCTTGTCTTGTCAGACATGGCGTATACTCATTACCTTATTTGCAGCATCTTGTTTGTTGATTATTTTATTCTATTTGCCATTCGTCGCTTCTCTATTTGCCTTTTTTCTTTTTCCCTGCTGCCCCTTACAGCTGTTTCTATACCCAATTAAAGTGGGCATCTCATTTTTTAAGATAAACACAATTTCGAGAACTGCCTTTTTAGAGCATTTGTTGGGGTAATAACACAGGTTAGGTAGGGGTTAATAGACTAAATAAAATATTTAAAAAATGCTTGTTTATAAAAAATACTAAAATTTGCATATATTTGTATTATAATATATAAATATTCTGCATTTTAAATAGATCATATGCAGAATATTTATATATAAAATATATACATATTTTAGTATTTTTTTTATATTATTTTATTTAATTTTATCGAAGCCATAAGAAACTGTAGATTAAATCATGAATATAATTATATTCATTGTAATTTCTATTCATTTAACAACAACTTAAAGGTTTAAAGAGAAGAAGCCTAAGCAGCTACATTAGTTCAAAGATCAAACCATAAGCCAAAGGAATTAATCGAAGAAAAATACAGAAAATACTTCCCAGGAATTTAATCTGCCAGCCAATTCAATTTCAATTTCAATTTTCAGTTTCCAATTGCAGCACAATATTTGCATTCCATTAGCAATTTGCAATTCTCTTTAACCTCAACACGCACACACACACAGGAACACACACACACAGACTGTGATAGAAACAATTACTTAAAGCCATAATCCGTCTATTTAGCCATAGAAAAGCCAACTGAGCTGGCCAAAAAGCGAAGATGGAAAAGTGTGTTTAAATAATAAATGCATTTTTCATGCTTTCATAAATTTCACAAAAAAGAAAAAAAGAGAAAAAAAATAAAGAACAGACAGGAAGCAATTTTAAGGAACCCAATTACAGGCAAATACTCCATCTCTCATTAGGTACAACATAGTACCCCCTTTTCACCCCCTCCCCCCTGCCTAGACAGCTTGAAACAAGGCAGCTTATGGCGATTACATTCATTAACTGAATGCCAGTCGCATTTTCCATTTCCCCATTTCCCTGCTCTCTCTCTCTTTTCTCTGCCTTTTCCCAATTCCAGACAGATGTAAGCAATAGAAAAGCTGCAGCGAACTGAAGGGGGAGGGGGAGGGGGAGGTGGGGGAGTTTCTGGAGGGTGCAGCCACATTGAATCTGGCTAAGTGCTGGCCAAGAATGCGCAACGCGGGCAAAACTGTTGAAATTTAATCCCTCAAGGGTTGCTTCAACGCGCCGCCCATGCACAATGGGCAAGAGAAGTGTGGGGAGGGGGAGTAGATAAAGCAGGGGGAGGCGGGGGCGTGATTTTGAATATGAAGTGAAAGCTGAAAGCGGCACTCGGACGGCGGCTAATGCGGAGCGTCTGTTTTGCATTGATAAGCTGACGCAACAGCGTCGAGTTGACCCACCTCCTGCTCCTGCCATCCCCTCTAGACCTTTTGTACGCCTCACTTTGCATTCAACTTCCCTTTTGACTGCCTCCCTCTCTCACTCTCTCTCTCTCTCTCACTCTCTCTGCAGCTGCCCGCTTTATGACGCATCATCATAAAAATGCGAGTATCAAGTGCGCAGTCCACATGCCTCCACAGTTGCCTCATCTGCGCCTGCTCCTCCTCCTGCTTGGCCTTCTCCACTTGGCCATGGCTTTTATCAGACAGTAAAAAAATAATATGACATGTTTATGCGACGCAGACTGCGACTGAGACGGCGACTGAGACGCGACGCCACTGAAGACATTCAAAGTTGCCACCGCATGCAAATCATGTGTGTGTGGCGACTCTGTAAATAATTGAGAAGTTCCTGCCCCTCCTCTTCCTCCTCCTGCTACCTCGACTACCCTGACAGCCCTGTGACACAAGTGACAGCAAGAGAAAGAGAGAGAGAGAGAGGAGACATAAATTATTAAGTTGTTAACCTGGCTAAAAGCAACAACAACAACAACAGCAGCAACAATTGCCGTCAGCTTAAATGCAGCTAATACCACCGCCACATGAGCAATGACAATGGGAAACACTCGCGACGAGCTTAAAGAGACATTTATGGAAATAAAACCAGCCCAAGCAAATAAATAACCCAGAGTGCACTTGAATGATCATGCTATATTTAGTAATATATTAGTACACTTTGTGGAGGAATTATAAGTTAGACTAGACTTGAGTTATGACAGCTGGGAGTAGGTAGGTTGGGTTTAAGTCGATTCCAACGACAGTAGCAGCGCTATAAGCTATACATTTTGGGAATATGGACAAGCATGCTTATAGAGTATATTATATTAAGTTCATAAACAGTCGTATTACATTATAGAATCCCTTAAAAAAGACTAAAATTGCACAGACTGCAAAAAGCAGCAATATACAAAGACTGCGTAAGGTTTAGTACAGTTATATACCCAACTATAGGTACTATGCTGAACTATATAGCAGCATATTATAATACCTTTATGCCTGCTTATATGGAACTACTTTTCCTTTCAATAACTCCTTCAGTTCTCTCAATTAATGCTTTCATACAGACATTCATTTTGCGTTTTTCAATCTTGCACACAACTTGCAAGCCATAAAAGCTGCGCTGTTGCTATAAATCTGCCATAAAATATATATAGAGCCGGGCTAGTGGCTTGACAACTGTAAACAGCTTCTGCCTGCTTAGGCAGAGGAGGAGGGGGAGGAGGAGTTGCTGCTGCTGCTGCCACAAATTGTTGCAAGCAAAATGCAAATGCAGCCCGCAGTGTCACATGACAGCGCACAATTTGTAGGCAGCAACATGGCCGGAAAAGGAGCAGCAGCAGCAGCAGGAGGAGCAGGCAGGCAGGAGGGGAAGCAGGAGAGGGGCAGGGCAGGGCAGAGGAGGCAACAAGCAGGCGATAAGTTGCCTGCTCACAGATAAAAATCGCAGACTTTGCGGCGACATTGTTGTCGTGCAGCAACAGTCGCCTGGCGCCAGCAACAGTTGCTGCTGTGTGTTGCTACTGTTCTAGGCGATTATCAGCATAATATTCCACATAATTTAGTGAGTTACTTAGTCCCAATCCCATTCCCGGCCTGGTCGTGCCGCGTCCTCATTAGGTGCGTGTTGTTTGGCTTGAGAGTTTGGCGTGATAAAGCTAGATCGTTTTCTTTTTTTGCGGCTAACGAGGATCAGGCAAATGCACAAACAATTAGCCAACTTGCGCAATGATTCACAAAGATCATAAACGATGATGAATATGAATATGAATACGAATATGAATGCGAATGTGAATGTGATATATAACTCTGGCTATTTGGTATTTTAGCTTGTTGTTGCGGCATGTTGCACAGACGTGACAACGGCTTTTACGACCACGATGAGCAGGTGGTCCCCTCCCCCCCTCCTCACTATACCCCTCTCCATCCCCTTATGACTGCTTGAATTATAACGCATTTAAGCCATAAAGCCGCTGATATATGAGCCAACTTTAAGTAGCGCGCGCGAGCAATTGCGGCCAGTTGTGTTAGCCATAAAGCCGCTATAGCTAGTTATACACTGTCCGCAACTGGAGGTGTTAAGCTGCCACACACACACACTCACACACACAGACATAAATTGATATTTACAACAATTTCGTGCCACATGCAACACGTGGCGCGCAATTGAGTTGTAAGCTCAGTTAAAGTTGTTGTTGTTGTTGTTGCCAAGCCACGTCTCTAAATGGCCCAAAAGACACGAAGATGGCGTGCAGCTGTTTTTGGCAGTTAGGGTGACTCACTGTGCGACAGCTGAAAATTTTCAATTAAATGGCAGAGCGTGAATATCGCATAATGCATGCTTGATAAATCAGCACGGAAGTGAGTTAATTACTTATGAAACCTGCAGAAAAAATACTATAATAATATTCTAAAAAAAAAACTAATTAATTTCATAATAGTTACCCCAGTGTGTTTTATAATTTTGAACTAAGCGCATTAATCATATAAATTAGTTAGCTGCTTTTATAGCTAATGGAAAAATACTGCAGCTGTTTAAATATGATATTATATAAATATTAAATACCCCCTTAAGCATTTAAAAATTTAATATCCTGTAAAATAATTTTCAATTTTTTCTTAACAGTGACACACCCTAATGCAGCAATCGCACTAAATCAAGGCATACACTTTAACGTTGCAGTGGAGCGCCAGAGCCGCCCCCTTCCTACCTCCTGCCTTCTCCTTCTACCCTCCCCTACCAAGTCTGAGTGTCTCGGCTCATCGGCGCTCTTCATTCATTCATTCATTCACATCTTCCAGCCGCAGCTCACCTGGGCTCACCTGGAGCCATGAGTAATGCGAGGCGCGTCGCCTGTGACAACTGCAGCCGCTTTTTTTTTTTTTTTTTTTTGAAAGACGATAAAAAGCTTAAAGTATAACTTACATTCTGACAAGATATGAATTTTAAACGGATTCTCTCTCTATCTCTTTCACTCCCTCTCTCATCTCTCGCAGTCTGCGATGATTTATGTGGCAAGAGAGGAAGAAGAAGGAGCTGCTTGTCGATGGTTTTTTAAATTGGATTATGGCTGTCTAGCTGCCCCGCGCTCTCCCTATCTCCCTCTCTATATATATAGTTTATACTACATATGCCTCTAGCGATTTGCATGCAACTCTGGGCAGGGTAGTCGCCTTCTGCAATTAATTAGCGACTTGGCAAATATCAGACGAAAGATCTGGCGGGATCTCTCTACTCTATCGACGTGTTGTTGTAGCTTAAATAAACAAAGCAAGGAAGGGAATGGGAAGGGAGAGTAGAGTGTGCAGGGGCGACTAACCGCAGACGAGCAAACCAATAAACAGAGAGACAGACAAGCAGACAGGGAGACAGACAGACAGACAGACAGAGAGACAAGTCAGTCGATTGATTGGAGCCAAACTAGGGGGATGAAATGCGCAATGAGACAACTGAGGGATGGGATGGGATAGATTGGGTTAGGGTTGGGTTTGGTCTGGGTTCGTTTGTGTCATAGACACAGGCAAAACCGCAGAATCAAATTTAGAGAGCGCATGTGGAGCATGTACAGCGAACAAATGTTATAAAATAATAATAATAATAGAGTAGCAAGAGGAAGACGAGAGGAGAGGGGGCAGAAGAAGCTAAAACTGAAGTGGAAATGCGCAACAATCAAAATATTTTCATGACAAATTTAAAATAACAGAACCATGAAGTGGAACACGTTGCAATCGTGTCCAACAAATGGTCACAAAAAAGAAAAAACGAAGCGAAGGGCGATGGAAGAACTTGAAGCACCAAGCAAGTAGAATGTTCTAGTTGGGAGTAAGACGAAGTTTGAATACCCTAGAGTGGTTTAAATACCATGAAAGAGCATTTCTGATAATATTCACTTTGATAACTTAAAGGGTCTACGAGTTTTTCTAGGTACAACTAATTTTTCGAGAGTTATCTTGATATCTATTTAATATATCTATAGTTTTTTTAATATTTATTCAAGTAGCAGACAATTTTAAAGAGATAAGTTAAGGAATTATATTGTTTCTGATATAAAAAGTATATAAAAAGGTTTCTTGCTCTTATATCTCCATATACATTCAAGTAGAATATAGTTGTAAAAAGAAAACTTCAGGAATCATATACATTTTTGGGTATAAGAATTCTGTAAATGGGTTCCTTAGCCTTATATCTCAACTTAGAAAAGATATATCTATTTCAACTATATCTTCAGGTATTTCAAAGAGACTTTTCTGAAGTTTCGTTACACACTGCGTGAGTCGCTTGGAATACCCTCGATAAGAGCGTAACGAGTGGAAAAGGGAGAACAGTTTTAAGAACCATCAAATTGGATGGGGGAGGAAAACTGGTAACAAGTTTGCGGCGTGCGATGAAGCGCAATGAGCCAGCCCAGTGGACATGGGAACCACAAGCAGGAAGGGTCGAGAGAGAGAGAGAGAGAGAGAGGGAGAGAGAGAGTGATATAGATGATGCGAGACGAAAGTGTGAAGCACGAAATAAGTCTTAGGGGGAGTGAGTCAAGTGTCTGGCAGAAGGCAAGAGGGAGAACTGAACTACTTAACTGTATCTTGACTCATATACGATATATACGTACGTATATCCCATATAAGCTCTCAAGAACGACACGTGGCCCCGTTTACAATTCATTATAAACGTCAATGTATCAATCCGTAGACTTTCGCTGACCTGCGTTGCATTTGGAGTGCGTTGTCAACCCTAACCCAGAGTTGCCTTTGTCTGCTGCATAACGGCATCTGCTGTAAGCCACTTAATCTTAACGTCGGCCAGAAGAAAGACTAAGGCTGAGACGAAGGGGGAGGGAGGGGGAGGATAACGAGTTAACTTGCCACACGATGTGCCTCGTGTTGCTGCCTCATCATTATTTGCGCATAAATTAGGATTAAGGCAGAGCAGACGCGACGCAGTGACTCTTCCAGACACTTCCCGAGAAATCATAACCAGACTGTCTCCCTCTCTCTCTTTCTTTCTCTCTCTCTCTCTCTCGCTCAATTTTGACCTTATTTGGCACATTGAATGGAATGTGCTCTGGCCTTATATGGGAAGGCGCTGCAATTGTTGAGAAATTGCCCTGGTTGCAGCAACGAGCAAATTGTCTCGAAGGGTTTTCCAGTTCTCCAGCAATATCATTAGCCCAAAATGGTAAGTCTAAAGTTAGAAGAGGCTAACTGGTACTCTAGGGAGAGTTGAGAGCTTGAAATTATAATATATTGTAGTGAAAACTTCAGCAATCATTTTTGCATTCTTAGAAGACTTCACTTGGAATTCTTAGGAGAGTTAGGAACTTTTATTATATATTCTTAAAATACTTTACTTGGAATTCTTAGGAGAGTAAAGAGCTTGAAGTATTATAATAAACTATAATAATCTTGGTTCCATTCATAGAAAAAGCTTCCTGGAAGATTAAGTAGAGTTAGGAGATTGAAGTTACAGTATAGCCTAGTAGAAATATGTATGATGTTTGCTTGATTCTTATTTCCATATGGTATACTTTAATGACGACCATAAACCTCAACTTTATCTCTTCCCTTACTTTTCGTCTCTCTCTCTCTCGCTCTCTTTTAATATCCCCATCAAATCTCGCGTCACTTTAAGTGATCATTTAAGCTAATTTATTTAAGAACTTCAAAGAGCGTGTCTTTCTGACAATTCGCAACCCTCTGGTATTTTATTTCCTCCCCCCGCCCCAAACTTACCGCATTAGTGTCACATTTTGCCAGCGAACTAATGCGACAAATTGCTGTTCAAAATGCTCGAAAATATCTGCATAAAGTGGCAAAAAGTTATGCGTAATACTCCCCGAGATATTCCCCACACACACACACATACACACACACTCGCACACACATTTGTTTCGCTGACATTTCCTGTCAAATTACTGACATTTAGTGTCATAAAAATGCGCAAATTGTTGGACAGCAGCAGCTGCAGCACAGCGAATGCGAAAGAGTCTCATAATGGGGAGAGAGGATAAAAGACAAACATCATCCTGAGGGTGTCCCATACTCAAACAGATGGCAAGAGAAGAAACAACTGCGATAACAAGACAATAAAAATAAATGTAGTTTTTGATCAATATCATTAGCGTAATTACTATCAAAGCGCTTTCCAACACTAGAAAATCATCGGATTGCTGTGGTAGCTAAAATTAAGATTCCCATGGCGCTTTGCAACACTTAAAACTTAAGAGAAATATCATAAATTCCCACAATTTCTACAATTGCAATCAAGTTTCTTTAATGAAGTTTAAAATATATTTTTAAAAATTTATTTAGATTAATAATAAAATATATTTTAAAATTGGAATATTTATTAAATTTTTTTTTTTTCCTGTCAACATTTGGCAACTCTAAATGTTCCTGACAACTCATTCGTCTTTTATCTGTGCTTGACATGCGACCCGCAATACGAAATGAACTTTCCAGCCAGCATATTTTTTTATGCGAATTTTCTAATCTTTAAAATATGCAGAAATAACAAAAGAAGTGAGAGAGAGAGAGCGCGAAATGATATAGTATATACATATATAGTATAGTAGCATTTTTCGGTTATCAAAGCGAAAAAAAACAAAACGAGTGGAAATGGAAAACAAAAGTTTCGAGTTGCCTCTCAGTGACAGTTGCAAACATTTCGGGTTCGGTTTTGGTTCGCTTTTCGGGATATTTGAATTATTTTTATTTTTACTTTGATTGTGTCAGTGTGCAGTGGCGGCAACAATGGATGAGAGAGGGGGGTAACATGGCAGACCGGTTTCCATTTGTTTGTTATTGTTGCCGCTGCTGCGGCTGCCTCTGCTGCTGCTGTTGTTGTCATGCGCATTGTTGTTGTTGCGGTAGTCCTCTGTTAAACATGTTTGACACGGACTCTCATGGGTTACCCCCTCGTACTCCCCTCCCCCTCTCTCTATCGTATGCCCTTCTATAGTCGCATGTTTATAAATAAGTTTGGCTCGACGCGACCCGCAGAATTCTCATCCGCACACACAACGCTAACACCCTGTAGACCCCTCTCCCTGCCCCTGCCCCCCGCACCCCCCTTTAACACTGAATGACAAGACGAGCCACTGGGCTGGCAGTGACAAGCCGCATACCCAGCACAGTGGAACCCGAGCACGGTCCTCACTGAGCCCGAAGGCAAACAAACAAAAACGTTGACAGCCCTGACAGGCGAAGTATCAGCAGGAGAGAGGGAGAGAGGGATAGAGTAGGGTAGCGGGCAGAGTTGCCACTAGCTGCATTTTAATAATTTAATTTGTATAAATTTACCCAATATGTCAGCAGCTCATCAATCCCAAACCGAACTGAACCCATCCGAATTGGGGCAATGTTAATTAGCCAAGATTTCCTCATTCCACGCACTTTCTTGCCCCGTAAAATTGGCTTATTTACAGCCTTTTTTTCTTAGCCATTATCAAGCCATAATTTGCCTGCTCGCATTTAGCGCTAAATGATCTACAAAGTGCCCCCGGTGCCGGACTTGGATGCGGTTTTAAGTGTTATTTGGAGAGTGTGTCCCATTTCGGCTTAAGTGCTACCTCGTACTGTGCTGTCTCTTTCACTCTTCCACTCTCTCTCCCTCTCTCTTTCCCTCCTCCTCCGACTTATCGCGGCAGTTGCAGCTCGCTTTGAATCACTTGTTTTGCATTCGTTGACTCGTAAAACGAGTCAACATGTTAATTGATCTTCCATCTTAAAGGGGGCGTGGCAGCAGAGGCAAAAAAGGTGCCAGGCAATATCGGGGTTAGTTATGTGACACTATCGCGTCGAACAAGTTATATAAGGCAGTTGAAGATTAAGGAAAATGCTGCCTTTTTTATGGAGTTTCAGAAAACCCTTAAGAACCTGAGCTGCATTAAGAAAAACCAGGGATAACTTGAGATGCAGTTCTTAAACCCTTAATACAGCTAGGAAAGTATTAAATTAGAAGCTATCTAAGCAAAAGACCTTTATGGTAGATCATTTTTGTAAAGATATTCATCATAAATCTGGAAAACCGAAGATGCAGTGCGTAAAACTCTTAATACAGCCAGGAAATTTTTAAAATAGAAGCTAGTTAAGAAGGTATTTTATGGTAGATAATTTTCCTACATATATTCCTATCAAGCTCGAGAAGATTTCACTATCCATTGCAGAGAACGGGTCTCCCCAGTCTGATTCAGATTCGAGAGCACCTTCAACTTTCCATCGACCTTATACCGTGACTCATCCCGTTGACTTCCAATTTGTGATGCATACACTCGGTTCATTAAAAAATCAACTGTTTGCTGTGATTCAACGGGAGAGATCCTAACGGAGAAGAACCTCTTAGGGAACAGTTCCTCGCCCTACCCCGACTGAGCTCTTCAATTCCAACGAAATCGATGCAAAATATTTGCGTAGTAAATGATTTTTACACTTTTCACAATGCAACGGTAAAGTTAAAGCTGCAGAAGTAAAGGAACTTGTTGTCCCCTCTTTGTAATCTCTCTGTCTCGGTTGAGTGTGAGTGAGTGAGTGTGAGTACGAGTGAATGTGAGTGTGAGTGCGAGTGTGACACTTGAACAAATTCGTCGCTGTTCACTGGAAATACGTGAAATTTTCACTGCCACTCGAACACATTTTGTTGGTGTGTTTTGTTGTCGAGTGTACACTGAGCTACCAAACAGCAGCAGCACCGGCTGCGGCATCTCCCTTTGCAATCGGAGCCGGAGCTAAGCGGCCACTTGACATTTTGCCAAATTAGTTGCGCCTCGATTTACACTGAGTGCGACGAGTGAGTGTGTGGGCGAGTGAGTGTGAGTGTGGGTGCCGAGTGAGTGTGAGTATGTAGTCAGCTGTATTGTAAACACGACTGATGGTTAGCAGAGTGTAGATTGTTGGCGCAGTGTGGGATTGGGTGATGTATCAATTTTACACTTGGCACAGGGCAATGTCAAGTACGCGATTAGGTTGAGAGGGTAACGGATATGGGACAGAGGGGGAGAGGGAGAAAGAGAGAGGGAGAGAGAGAGAGAGAGAGAGAGGGATGGGAGGGAGCTAGAAGGTAGCAGCTGAGAGGTAACACAGCTATGATGTCCTAGCTAGGATGTACTAGCCAAGAGGTACTAGCTAGGAGATATACTATGGAAGGTAGAAGAAGAGGGAAGAAGGTGAAGGAAGAAGGAAGAGGTGGAAGGAGAAGGTGGAAGGAAAGGTAAAAGGAGAAGGTGGAATCAGAAAGTAGAAGTTAGAAGGTACCAGAAATAAGGTTACATCTACAGGGTATCAGCTAGGAGTCAACTGTAACGTAGTGTCAGATATGAGGTATGTATCTATAAGAAGGTATCAAATAGAACGCATGAATAAGAACGTATCAGCAAAGTGTTTTAAGATAGAAGGTTCCAGAAAGAGGTATCCTATAGAAGGTATTCAAAACAATCCAACAATATTGAAGGTATTGGAAAGAAGATATAAAACAGAAACTATTAGAATGAAGATATCATATAAAAGAAGGCTACCCACAAGCTAACCAAAAAGAAGACTATCAACAAGAAGGTATCCCATACAATCTAGCTAAACCCTTGAGGAATCTCCGTTGAGGTGTTAAGCTTCCAAAGTGCTTATGCTCTCGTCAAATAATAAAACCATCAGCAGTACCTTGAACTATACTAAGTAACCCCCCTCCCACCCTGCTCCTACTCCTCTAACTATACAGAAACCCATAAAGAATTTCATGCTACTGAGCTCCTTGCAGACCCTAAAACTTTAAGCAGCCAACTATGAGTGTTACTTGAGCCAATGTTATGCATTGTAATGGGTATACCCAGCCCCCTCTACCCTCCCTCCCGGTCTTATAGCTACTACGCTCTCGCACACATGTGCTACATATGCAAATCTAGTTTACCTAACTACTTAGCCCGCTGCGAATTCACTTTTAGTATCCGCAGAGTTGAGGTCTTTGACACTCACTTTGCCAGGATTGTCGTCGAGATTGGAGACGAACTTGCGGCAGATGCAACATGCGAGAAGAAGAAGAGGAAGGGAGAGAGTAAACAGAAGATGCAACTGAGCTGCAGATGACAATGATAATGATGAGCTGGGAGTAGGAGAAGGAGTAGAAGGAGGAGTAGAAGGAGGCGTCGAAAGAGGAGGAGTAGTAGGAAGAGAAGGAGGAGGAGGAGGAGGAGAAGTAGGAGGAGTAGGAGGAAGAGGAGAAGGAGGAGGAGGAGCAGAGGAGGAGCAGAAGGAGGAGTAGGAGTAGAAGGAGGCGTAGAAGGAGGAGTAGGAGGAAGAGTAGTAGAAAGAGAAGGAGGAGGAGTAGGAGTATGTCGAGGAGAAGTAGGAGGAGCAGGAGAGCATCTTGTGGCTTGATGTGCCCTGATGCCACATCATAAATTAAAAAGTAGCGCAAATTAAAAGCAGCCAAGGCAACGCGAGGCAGCACACACGAAGTCGTAGGAGGAAGCTAGCGAGGAATCCAGGGAAGCGTCTAGGGAAACGACACCGACTGCCTGGGAACACCCTGTGACGGCATGTGCCAAAGTCTCGTCGCGTTTTCCTCCGATGCAGCGAAGTAAACACTTTTAATTGCATTTAAATACGACATTTATTTGCATGTAAAATTAACGCGCATGCAAATTACTTTGTGCCACAGCAGGCGGCATAAATATATCGCCAGGGAGCAGGCACAGGTAGTGGCAAGCGGAGGGCGAAGGGGGTGTCCAGGGAGGGGAAATGAGGCGAGACAGACAAGCGCAATCGCTCTATGCATGAAGTCGGCAGAGTGGGCGAAGCGTAGTGGGAGAGAGACAGAGAGAGAAGGGAAGAGGAGAAGGTGCTGCCAACTTGATGTTTTCATTGCGGTTGCGTGGGCCTCGGAAAGTCAACTGTATCAAGTAGGCTCAACTATGAAATACCCTACAAAAGTTAAATGTGTAAAATACATTTCAATTTTTAAAAAACCCAAGCTGAATTTTTCTTTTTTTTTTCTGAAGATACTAAGTTGAATAAGACAATTTTTAATAGAGTATAAAATATTATTTTTCCTCTATAAGCCTAAGTTTCTTAAGTCTAAACAAAATTTAAAATATTTTTCAAACAGATTTTAAAACCCTTTCACAACTACCCCACCCTTTCACTCCCATTTTGTCTTTTAATCTCTTATTTATAAGATCCGAATCATTATCCTAGCCCAGCATACCCCATGCGCATAATTCATTGCCATGGGCTGAAAACAAACAGAACATACAACATTTTGTGCGGTTCTGTGGTTTCAGCTCTTCTGTTTTTGGGAGCCCGTTTTCATCTCTCTTGGCTTTCTGCTATTTTTGGTATCGTTTTTCTTTTTTCATCTCTTTTATTTCTTTTAAACTCTTTAAAGACGTGACATTGAATTCGTTTTGGCAGAGCGTGGGAAAGCTATAACGATTGCCTTAGATATAGCGCATTAAGCAGGCCAAAAGTGTTGGGTGACAAATGGGCTGCAATTGTCTAATGGTAACAAGGCCTCGAGGCCTCGAGCCGTGAGATCTTGTTTACATGGTTTTAGTTGCCAGAGATGAAGATGCAATTTGAGGGCAGCCAAGCGTTGAAATGAAGACAGTAAGGCTGCAGTTCACGCCGTTGCACAAGGTGAAGTAAAAGGCAGCTGAGCAATTCTTGAATAACTTTTTTGTTTACTAAACAATTTATATGAAACTTGGTAGATTGCTAGCAAATACCCTAAACTGTATATAGCTTAAATCTTTTTATAATGCTTCCAAAACTAAGCGAGTTATGCGACTCAGAAAAAGACTTTAACTCTGTTTTTAAGCATTTCCCTAAACTTTCAGACAGAAGTGTGCCAGCAAAGAGATGTCTATGCCATATAAAATATCTATAATACATACATATGTTTTTGGGGCATATTTGATATGTGCTGTCCTTCGGAAGAGCAGAGGGAGGGGTAGGGAGGGGAGTAATTAATTGAAATTTGCAATGCGCTCACAAATGACAGCAGACAGTTGCTTGGCAATTATATAATAATTATTGCCTGATCTGACAATGAGTGACAGCTGTCTGACAGCAAAACGTTGCTGCTCTGCTGCTTGCGGCCAAATGTTGCACTAACTGCCACTCCCCCCCTCTCCTACGCCCCTCATTGTTTGTCTTTCTTTTGTTGTTGTTGTAGTTGCAGTTGTTGGTGAAATTTTAATTAAAACTTTCGCACGCAAGTCAGAGAGGGAGAGAAAAGGAAAAAGAGAAAGAGAGGGGGAGAGAGAAATGAAGCGACCAAATCAGTTGGCAGAAATATAAACCACAACGTGGGGAGAGAGGGGGAGGGAAGAGCGGAAGCAACTGATGAAACTGTCAAGATGTTGCATGCCCCAGCAACATCGACGTGTTGCAACGACCCCCTATGGTTGCTTCAGATCTGCGATCTGCGCGAACATGTAGAGGCGCCTTCCCAGGCTGCCTGCCTCGCCTGCCTGGTTGCATGTTGCACCTCATGTTGCACGCTGTGCGAGGTGACGCGGCACGTGACCCGATCCATGCCCTATTTCGGACAACAATGGGATATACGTGTATTCTGGTGTCTGGGCTCGCTTTCGTTTACCATGTGCAGATTTATGACCGGCAAATCGATTGGATTATGAAATAGAGTTGGGCAGGGGGAGAGCAGGAAGTGAGGGGGGAGAGAGAGATGAAGGTTTGTGGGAAAATTGAGCAAGATCTTTATGCAGTTGGGCAAGATCTAACCTTAGAGTTGCAAATTTAATTAAATTGGTAGAGTTTTGCAATAATCTAACCTCACAAGTTAATCAGCAGTTTAACTGACAGTTAAATGTGTGGTTGGATTTAATATAACCTTAAATAGCAAGTTTAATTAAATTTAGAGAGTTTTTCAGGCACCTAACCCCAGAATATAACCACTACTTTATCACACAGTCTTGATTAACCTCAAAAATAAATGAATCTTTAACAAGAATTCTTATTTAACCTCAAAATTTAACCAACACTTTAACTGGCGATTAAATGTCTGGTTATATTCAATATAACCCTAAAATATCAAGTTAATTAGATTTAGAGAGTTTTTCAACCACCTAACTTCAAAAAATAGCTACAACCTACATAGACTGTCATATATAACCTCAAAAATAGCCATAACTTTAACAAGCATTCCTATTTAACCTCAAAAATTAACCATAACCTACACAAACTATCATATAAATATAACCTCAAAATTTAAATACAACTTAAACTGACAGTTAAATTTATCCAACTGTCATAGATATTACCAACTTAATTACGCTACCTTTATAGGAATAACAACCTATACAGTCAGCTAGCCCAAAACTTAAATAATTGTTTAAAAAATAAGGTATATCCCGTCTCCTGTCACCCTACACAATTTTTCACAATTAACCAAAAGCATTAAAATACCTAGTTCCCCCCTTAAACATTTCCATAAAAACCTCATGTTATGTTGGCGCATTCCATTCTGAAATGTTTCAAAAATTGAAAAATATTTTCCTGGGCGCCGTCACATAAATTCAACTAATTGAAAAATTTTTCACTTCAGGCCTCATTAGGCAATGCATAACAAGCAGGCAGTAAAAATTTCTACCTCAAAGACTAGGAACTAAAACTGTGTAGGGTACTACCTACGGCTGGAACAACCCTCGCACGTAGAGGGGGGAGGGTCGAGGAAAGTGCGACGTAATCGAAGTGTTAATGAGACACGCGGAGCGCCGAGAATTATGAGGAAACTAAAATCCTGAGCAAGGCGAGTGCCAGGGGAGCGATGCAAGGGAGGGGCAGAAGAAACCCAGAGGGCAGGGGGGAGCGTTGAAAAATGTGCGCCAGACGTTTTGTCATCAAAGCAACCCCTCGTCATCCTCAGACACATCTGGGAATCGGCTACGTGTGCATTACAAAACGGGATAACGGCAGCGACGCGTGCGCTGCAGCAGCCGCAGCTCGGTAGCCTGCTCCCTGCTCCTGCTCCCCCTGCTACTCCTGCTTATCCCTGATCCTGATCCTGGCACCGCGACAGATGTTTACCAAATTGATTAGAGAATTGAGCGACGAAGCTGCTGGGCGATTCCATTGAATCGAATGATGCATCGAGCGATTCCAATAAGAGTGCACACTCCGAAGAGGGTTGGGTAAAGGCAGAGGCGTGCAGGGGGGTAGGGGTCAGAGCAAGGGAGGATTGCAAGCGAAAAGTGCACTTTGACAGAGCTAACGAGACGAGAGAAGATTAAGGAGATTAGCAAGAGATGCTGCACTGTGGATCGTAATTCATAGTTATTAAACATAATTTTTATGTGCTCAAAGGACTGGAGAGAGGAAGGGGGAGCTTCACTGGGTGTTCCACATAAATAAGGCAATTGCGGTTAGTGTGTGGTCATAAACAGCAGCTGTCGATAGGGTAGAGAGGGAAATAAGGAAGAGAAAAAGGGAAAGAAACCAGAAGAAAGAAAGGGAAAAAATGAAGTGCGAGCAAAAACATAAAAGAAAGAGATGTAGAAGAAAATGGAGAACAGGGAGAAGCTGGGAAAAATTCTGAAGCTGTAATATAATATATATATATTAATAATATATAAGCTTAAATTATTTAATACAGCGTGAAACCTTATCAAGAACCAATCGAAGTTCCATCTTCAAACTTGCTTCCTTTACAAAAACCTACCCAAGGTTAGGTCGAAACCTTCTGGTTCATATCAATTACAAACTGCTCCTTCAAAAACTCAAGCAATCCTCTCATGAATCAAACTGCATTATTCCTTAATAAACAAAACAAAAACAACAAAAAAAGACTCCACTCTAGAAAAAACTCTTCAAACCGAAGAAGATGCTCTCCCATCTCTCGCTCCCTCGATATGTCACACTATTTGTGACAAAAGTAGAATTTCATCTTTTTGTTTGGGAGCGAAGAAAACACATTGTAAACGGAAGGAAAGACAAAGAGAGAGGGAGAGAGAGAGGGGCAGCCATAAAAAGCTGGCGACGTTGAGGTGGCAAATAAAATGACAAATGTGTCTAGCCATAGCATCCCTACCAAACCCTGAAACTAAAGTAGGGTAAACCCGTATTCGTATTCCATTGCGCAGTTTCCACAACGTATGGCAACGCTGCAGTTAGAGCGAGATGCAGCATGCGAGGAAATGGCAATGGATTTTCACATTCAATGAATTGTTTTGTACAAGTTTTTCCATATGCGACACGTATACCCTTTCCTTCTCTCTTCAGTTCAGTTCTTTCTTTAGTTTTTCTCTGGTTTTCCCTTGCTTTTCTTTCTCTCTGTGTATGATAAGGCGCACGTGTGTTTAAGTATTTCTCCCCCTATTCTATTCTATTAAATTTCACTGCGTACTGTCTCTGGTTTTTCCATTTTCCCCCCTCCCACTTCCCTTGTTGTTATTAAAAACGAATTATGAATTATGTGTTTTTCATAATTCTCTCTTCTTTTTTTGGGTCTATTGTCGTGGCGCAGCGTTCGACGCGGAGATTATTTTTATTCCATGTGTTTTTCCGCAGTTCTCTGAAAATCCCAGGAACAAAGATAAGGCACAGTTGTATGGGGATTATTTGTGGGAACAATGGCGAACCGAAAGGTAGCAACAGGAATTAAACAATATTACGTGGCAAGCAGAGGAAGGAAGGAGAGAAAGGAGAGAGATAAAGGATAACTTCAGCTGAAAGAGTTGAAAGAAGTAGGAAGGGAGAATAAAGAATTAAGTCAGCTAATAAGTAGATCAAACAAGTGATTTACTGCCTTGAAGGACTGTCTGGAACTATGAGAGTGGAACATAGAGCTGGAGAATAAATACCAGGATAAAAGGAAAGCAGAGAAAGGGAGAACTGCGTTTAAGATAAGGTTAAGTAGGTAGTAGATTTTTAATTAGAGCTTTCTCTCAGTTATCTCTATCTATAGTATACCAGTTGATATGCTAATTATAAAGATCTGTATCCTTTGTCATCCTGCATGTTCTCAGCACTTTTCACTCCACTCTCTTTTCACATACTTCCCGTGCTTCTCTCTTGCTCAACTTCAGCTTGATTGTGTTTATCGACACTCCTTATCAAGCTACACTTCCCTTAGCTATTCCCATTTATCCCCATACGAAGCAAAACAAAAGACATTAAAGTGATTTAATACTCGATAAACTTGGCACAAACTGCGCACAATATGCTGACCTCAAAAACTACGCACAACAATAGAACACACAGCACACTCACACACACACACAGAGACAAACCACATACAATTACTGATGCATTGTTCTCTCTTTCTCCCCCTCTCTCTCTCTCTCTCATTACGCCTGTCAAAGCAGGCGAGAGAAAAAAAAGAACTACAAATTGACATTCAAGTGTTTTTTAAACGCAGGGAAAGGGTATGGCCAGAGAGGGGATACCCTACCCGAGGGAGGGGCGTAAGCTGCGGTTAGTGCAATTAGGCAGCCGGTGACAATGACACAAAAGCGCGACAAAGCATCAAAATTGCAGGGTAGCAGCTGCTGCTGCTGCTGCAAACGGCGCACAGGAAGTGCGAGAGCTTTTAACAAGGTTCCTTTGTTCCAGGTACGCTATGTCACAAGGTACCAGATAGATGGTAACACTACATAGTTCCTTTTTCATCTATTTCCTGCCAAAAAAAAAAAACCAAACAGAAATCAATGGAAATCGCATTGAAAACCGAACAGAAATGTTGACAATATTTGCATATTTGGCCAGACAGCAAAGGCTAGAAAAAAGGGCTAGAAAAAGGCTAGAAAAACAACAATAAAAATTGGGCAGGGACTACAACTACAACTTTGATTGATGAACATGTGCAGCAAATTTTGCCGCCTCTTTTTCGAGCCGCATGAATTTTTGGGGAATGGAAAAAAAGAAAAAAAAAATGCGAATCGCTTTGGTTGACATTTTTTTGGTAGAGCGCAAAAGGGTTAAAACAAACGATGAGCCTGAATTTTGATTACTTTCAACTCTGGCCAATATGTTGCTCTCCCTCCCACCCACTCTCTCTCTCTCTCTCTGTGTGTGTGTGTGTTGGCCATTTCAAATAGTTGCAACGTTTAGTTGATTAATAGCCAAAAAGCCCCAACGGGAATCGGGGCCCAGAACAGCTTTCGTTTTAAGCCAACTGCGAAGGCTTTTAGCAATTTAACGCAGAGCTTAACAGCTCGAACCGGGAGAGGGAGGGGGGATACGATTGCGGGAGGATTTTGAGGGTTTGTCATCACTGTTTGTTTACCCATGTCGGGCTGTGTGTGCGTATGTGTGTGTGTGTGTGAGGGTAAATATTGGCATTGCAGGTGCGGAGAGGTCAAAGTGTCTGGGACACTTACTACGATACGATACGATACGATACCAGAGGCCAAAGACCAGACAGACACGTCCTCGGCCTGTCCCCAAAAAAAGGGTTAAAGAGGGTAGAGGGTACCCACTTTCATGTCACCATAACATACCTGCAAAGAGAGAGAGAGAGAAAAGATGTAAATAAATTGCGTTTAAAGGGCAACTAAAATGTGGATAATTAAGCAAAAAGCATATGAGAAACTTGATGAGAGAATAGAACCCTCTGTCATCACATAACTCCAGCTAAGCCATAAATCTCTAACAAAAATGGGTGCACTTTAATATACATATAAGTAAAGTTGTCTGTGTAGGCGTAAATTGGATTAAAGAGTTATGAAACCTTTAGGAACTTGACTTTTCAATTAGTTTCGACTTTCTGAACAGTTTTCCAGTTAAAATTTGAAGTATATGTAAGAGTATATCGATTCGAACTACCTTAGCACCCTTCAGACGTATCAGACGTACTATAATTAATTATATCACAGTCCCTAGACCCTTCAGCCACTAATCAAATCACAGTTGCCAAGCTGAGTTCATTCTGAGGATTGGCTTCTTCTTTCAATTACAGCACCCTCCCTCTTTGCATCCCCCCCCTAAGCAACCCATACACACAGTGTCATCGTGATTTCAATTAAGTTTCACAGAGTCATCTGCATATCTCACTTGGAGTATTATTAAAAAGCCCTGCCCTGAGGCGGGTGGAGAGTGTTGACAGTAGCCCAAAAGTTCATTAAACCCAATGGGTGCCCGCATCCATCCACAGCATCTGCAGCCACTCCTCATGCCCTTGTAGAACTGATATATTCCCATTCCGAATGCAACTTCCATGTTAATCGCCAAACTATGCCAGAAATCACGTAACTCTCCATTAATCAACGAAACATAAAAAAGAAAATAAACGAAATAGTCATCGTCTCTATAGAGATGGTCGCTCTTCTGTCTGCTTTATTAACTGCCATTTCCGCACTTGGCTGCACTTTCAGGCAACTTGGGTGCCCCCTACTTCTTCCCCTCCCTACCCCCTCTCTAGCCATGTCGTATCGTAATGCAACATTAGTCAAAATCTCTGAGCGTCGTGATAGACCGAAACGGCGTGCTGCACTTTGTCTTGAGGGCATTTCGTTTAATTATTTTGACAGACACTCGAAGATAGTCTGAAATGATTTTTCATATTTTGCTAAGGAGATTTAAGAGTGCCTGCAGTGGGAAGAGGAACCTCTTAAATGTGTGACAAGGCGTGGCGTGGCGTGGCGTGTGGCAGCCGCATGGTGGCGCGTCGTCGTGCGGCCACAAAGTGACACGAGATCGAGTCGAGTGTTGCAGACTGACGGCACGACAGCAGGCAGGCTAGAGATGGGCGCGTGACACGAGTACACAATGCATTGCACTATCGTTTGCTAGGGACGCGGAGAGAAAGCATGAATAATCACGAACATATCTAAAAAATCCAAAACATTTTAAATTTATGTGATTTTGGTAAGGTCCCCCCTGTAAATTATTCAGAAATTTTATTTCTTAAAAATTTAAAATCGCCCGCTTTTACTTTTAATCGATTGCGGAGATCAAAATTAGTATAAAACATGTGTTTAAAATTGATTTTAAGCATACTTAATTTTTGGCCAAAAATCATGTCAAAGTAGTAGTAAAAATTTGACATGCATGACCCTTGACAAAACCAGTATCCTCACTTTCCTCACTTCATAACTTTCTTAAAAATCAACCGATTCTCTTCGGGTAAAGCATTTTATTCATGGTTTTAGTTATAGAATTGAATAGCTTAGTAGTTTTTGCAATTTAAAAAATTCCAAAAAAAAATTTATTTTTGTGATTTTGGTAAGGGTCCCCCCTGTAAATTTTTTAGAAAAATAATTTTTTCAAAATTTCAAATCGCCTGCATTTACTTTTAATCGATTGAGGATGTTAATATTAGTATAAAACAAGTCTTTGAAATTGATTTTGAGCATATTTAATTTTTGGCCAAAAATCATGTCAAAATCGACAAAAAATTTGACATGTTAGACCCTTGACAGGACCAGTATCCTCACTTTCCTCACTTCATAACTTTCTTAAAAATCGAGCGATTTTCCTTGAATAAAGCATTTTATTCATGGTTTGAGTTCTAAAATAGAATGGCTTACTTATTTTTTCAATTTAAAAAATTCCAAAAAAAAGTCAATTTTTGTGATGTTGGTAAGGGTCCCCCCTGTACATATTTTAGAAAAATAATTTTTTCAAAATTTAAAATCGCCTGCTTTTACTTTTAATCGATTGCGGAGGTCAAAATTAGTATAAAACAAGTGTTTAAAATTGTTTTTGAGGATACTTAATTTTTCACCAAAAATCATGTCAAAGTTGACTAAAAATTTGACATGTTAGACCCTTGATAGGACCAGTATCCTCACTTTCCTCACTTCATAACTTTCTTAAAAATCAAGCGATTTTCTTCGGGTAAAGCATTTTATTTATGGTTTTATTTATAGAATATAATGGCTTACTTGTTTTTTCAATTTAAAAAATTAAAAAAAAATGTTAATTTTTGTGATTTTGGTAAGGGTCCCCCCTGTAAATTTTTTAGAAAAATAATTTTTTCAAAATTTAAAATCGCCTGCTTTCACTTTTAATCGATTGCGGAGGTCAAAATTAGTATAAAACAAGTGTTTAAAATTGTTTTTGAGGGTACTTAATTTTTGGCCAAAAATCATGTCAAAATCGACAAAAAAGTTGACATGTAAGACCCATGACAGGACCAGTATCCTCACTTTCCTCACTTCATAACTTTCTTAAAAATCAAGCGATTTTCTTCGGGTAAAGCATTTTATTCATGGTTTTATTTATAGAATAGAATGGCTTGATAGTTTTTGCATTTTAAGTAATTCAAAAAATTTTTGAATTTTTGTAATTTTGTAATTTTAATTTTTGTAAATTTTCAGAATTTTTTTTTTTTATTTTAACTTATTGCATTAAGTCTGCTTTTATACATGAACGGCCCTCTTGAAGTTCTCCCATCTCTAGCAATCAGTGCAGTAGCATGTTTACCTTCTCCTCCCCTGATCAAACTCACACTCCCATCTCTAGCTAACGAGGTGGCAGACTTATAGAGATTGGTGGCGTCTGCAATCGAAAATTCCAAGTGTTAGCGCAGCGCAGCGCCAAAGCCAATTTGATCGTCCCGCATGTTGTCTGACTGACGCCTCGCTTCCCGCCGCCCCTTTTCCCACACTCTCGTCCCACTGTGCGCAACGCGTAATCAAGAGAAATTAGTTTTGGACGTGCTCGATTGGGTCGCCGTCGTCGTTGCCGTTGTCTGCTGCTGCTGCGCGTCTTGGCTAATTTTTTGAAAAATTGTTCCTCAAAGTGGCAGCATCTTTAAAAGTTCTTCAGCTCAATGGGAGTAGGAGAGTGGGAGGGTGGGAGAGGGCAGAGCATTTTCCAAGTGCTTTTCCGGCTTTTGGCTTTGCCTGGTCAATTGTTGCATCGCTTTGCGCTGCTCTCTCTCTCTGCGTGTGTGATTAATGCCTCCGATTTTTGGCTGTTGATTTTACGAGTGCATTTTGACATTTGATGAATTGCATTGCCAGCTGAACAGCATCCCCCATCTCCTCCCCCCATTCCCTCCCTCTACTCCGCTCTACTTTTCCATCTGTTTCCCATTGCCTTGCGCCATTAAAATGAGGTTTCAATAACTTCATTTGTCTCTGTCGCTGCCATATTTGCCCTCTCTCTCTCTCTCTCTGGCTTGATGTAGGTTTTGCATAGAACAAGGGAAAGGGCGGGGGGATGGGGCGTGGCAGGAGCAGGTTTAGGTTGCTAGAAAGTTTTTCTAGTTCTGCATAGAGCGAAACAAATTGCAACATCTGCCAAAGCGAACATGAGGCGGGAAAGAGATATGCATAGAGAGAGAAAGAAAGAGAGAGCAGGGATTGAGTATAATGCAGAAGAGGAATATGGAAATCGATAAGAATCGGAACTGCGTCGATAGTTTCTCAATTTCTCAATTAAATTTGCGCTTTTTAATGTTTCTCTTGTTTTACAGCTCATTAAAAACAGGAAAAGGAGTTTATAGGGTTGCATTATGACTGGATTGATTGTTGGTAGTTTCAGTTGTCAGATAGAAATAAAGACATACCTTTTATAGAGCCACAAGTCGCTCTATCATTATTCAAAATCCTTCAATGACTGCCAAACTGTATGCAACATGACAGAAACGAATGGAACACAAATTGTTGTGCCTTGTTAGGCGACAATCCTCTATCTGTCTCTTTCTCTTTCTCCCTCTCTCTCTGTCTCCCTCCCACACACACAATAGCCTTGTGCCTGCGCCAAGCACTTGACATTATAAATGGCAACACATTTTGTCTACAACGGAAACGGATATTAGTTGCAGCCAGTAGCAGCAACAGCAGCAGCAGCAGCAGCAACAGCAACATTTCGATATGTGGACAGAGGACAGCAACATGTTGTTGTTGCTGTTGCTGTTGCTGTTGCTGATGTTGCTGTTGTTGCTGTTGTTGCCGAAGAGAAGTTTGTCATTCGGCCGGATATGCAACGCGCCATATTGCAATTTGGCAACGCCATGTCCAACAGAGGGCGCCACATGGGCGCGAGCACTTTAATGGCGCATTGATAAACGATCTGCAGACACTACCCCCTCCCCCACCCTCCTCACACCCCTACACCCACTAGAAATTCCAATAAGACACTTGGCCGGAGCAGACTGACAAATGAAGCTGCATTTGGTTTATAAGGCGCAGAGTGGGAGAGAGCGGGAGAGAGAGAGAGAGCAGGAGAATGCGAGTGGGAGTCTGCCTGGCAAACGACCAACAGAGGGCGCCAGTTACTACTTGGCCGGCCTGCCAAAATGGGCAACATCATTAAGGAAATTATTTTATTGGGCGCAATGTTTTTATGGCCCGAAATGGACAGCAAAGAGACAAAGAGAAAGAGACAGAGTGAGAGAGAGGGGGCCATTAAAGCAACTCGAGCGCAAAATATATTTACGCACATTTATGTTGATAATTTAAACAATAAAAGAAATGGCAAGCGACCCCACGCCACACGCAGCAGTAATTTGCATAAACAAAAAACGACCTCAAAATGCAAATGGCGATCGTTTTGTCGGGGCTGCCATTATACCCTAAAAATGTAGCTGCTCCTAATTGACATTTTGACTGGTTCCTCCCCCCTCTCTACCCTCTTCCTTCCCCGCCACTGCCAAATCAATTGATTGCCACGGGCGGCTGCACGCAGCAGCAGCAGCAGCAGCTTCTCTAATTTGTGTTTAGTAGCATGTGGCATGTTTGTCAATTACTTGCCACAACTGTTCTACCCTCCCCCCCTCTCATTTGCCTTAATGTTTGCCTATAATTCTGTGCTGCGGCCCACAGTGCGTATGTGTATTATTTCCTGTTGCTGCGATGCTACGTGCCGCCAGTTTGGGCCACATTTTTCGTTACTTTCTGCAACTCGTGTACGTACTACGTGTGCGACATTTTCGAATAGCCACTGTAATTATATTGATTACCTACCCCCAGCAAAGTTATCCTTAGTTTGCCACCCTCTCCCCCCCCCTCGAGCCTAAGAAGGAAATTAATTTTTATCTGACGCGACTTCGATGAGCTTCGCATTTGGCGTCCAGTTTCGGTTCTCGGTTTGTGTCTGGCATTTTAAGTGAGCCAATTGACAGAGGGAAATGAGACAGAGCGGGAGAGGTATATAGAGGGAGAAAGAGAGGAAAAGAAAGACAGTTTCTTCTTTGTTTTAGTCGAGACTAAGTGAAAGGCAACCTGCATATGAAAACAGTTGAAGAGCAGAGCGGAAGTGCAGTTAGAGCCACAGTTTCTGGTCAAAATTAAGGCTGAAAGCACATGCGAAAGCTTTAATTAAGTTAAAGCTTTCAAGCTGCTTAAAGTTCTTGAAGGATGTGAGGAATAAAGTACTTTAATTTGTTGCAAACGCTTGAAAAGATCCCAAAGTAGTTTGAAAAGTTGGGAGAGATTCACATAAAGCACATTAAAGCTAGAAGCTTTTTAGTTCATTGTCAGCTCGTAAAAAGCTTTCAGTAAGTTAAAACTTCGCGCAGTGAAAGGTTTTTAGAGGTTTTACTATTATAATAGTTATAATAAGTGAAAAAGGCAGCTGGAACTACTTTTCAGAATCTATAAGCTAAGTTAAATCATGCAGTAAAAGCTTTGCTTAAAGCACATCCATAAATTATCCATAAACCTTTCCTGTTTATCTTTCACCTGCCAGGCTTGGCAGTTAGCTAAACTCAATTAAAATTCTTAATCTGCATAAAAACTCAAAGAAACTCTACCCATCTTTCTTGCACACTCCCTCAATAAATCCCTTTTTTATAGACACGTGTCTTTTTGGCACTTAAAAAAACTTGAAATTGTTTTAAATATCACATAAATAAATATAGAACTCAAGCAGACTACTCTGTTTCAATTGAGACACTTGACAATCCTGTTAGCTCTGCTTTCCCTTCCACCTGTTCGAACTGCAGACAGTCTGGCAACCCTACACCCTGCCCGAATTGCGGAAAATTCTTGTAGAAAATCACATTTATCCAGTTGAAGGAATTACAAAGGCAGCAGAGGGGGAGGGGGCAAGGGGGCTGGCAGCTTGGCTAATAAATTTTCCAGAACATTATTTACAAACTTAAGCGACGTGATGCGATTTTTTAATATCAATATTTGAGATGGGGTGAGAGGGGAGCCTCCCTCTCTTCTCTCCCATTTCCCCCATCAAAACAGTCAAAAGAAAAGTAGGAAAAGTATCAAATAAGCAGAAAATAAATGTCGAACGATTTTCAGTTAAGAACTCTGCGATGCCTAAGCCAATTTGGCCAACCCACTCTCCCCTCTCTCTCTCTCTCTCATGTGCGTAGGCTGTTGGTCTGTTAGGGGGCGTGGCAAGAGGACATTACACGCTGCCGGCATTTCAAATGAAGAATGACTCGGCTTGACTCGAGTCGCGCCACGTCGCATCGCAACGCGTTGACTTGAGTTGACTTTGATGCTGCCGAATCAAAGTCAGGAACAGAGGGGAGGGAGGGAAGGGAAGGCGCCTAAAATGTGGATACATATAGGCAACAAAAAAAGGCAAAACAAGGGAAACACTGCATAGACGTGTGGCACATGTGGCGCTTGGCATTTTTCCTCCCCTCCCCTGCCCGCTTTTCCACGACGCCGTCTGTTTGTCATCAGAAAAGTGTCGCGCGGTTTTCGTTTTGTATTTTCCTGCTCGCAGCACGTTTCCATCCATTGATTCGTTCATTCAACCGCCCATTCATGCACTCAGTCAGTGCCTCATTCATTCATTCACTCACTCACTCATCGCATTCATTTCATTCTCTTTGGGTTTCAGTTCCGTTTTGGCTTTTCCTTTCGGCCTTTTCCTGGCTCGATTTTTATTTCATTTTCATTTCCATTTCGATGAATGCGACATTCGCTGGAACTTTTGGGTCATTTATCAAATTTTCAAAGTCACATTTGGCGTTGTCACGCTTGTGTGTATTGTTCCCTTCTATGTATTCCCTGACTATCCCGATTCCCCCAGGAATACGCAGGCATCAACATCGCAAAAGGCTTTTTTGGGGCTGCGCCGTGATGGGGCTAAGTTCTTCTTCTTCTTCTTCAGCATTGCGTGTACATTTCAATAAAAAAAAAGGAATAGCAAAAAATTGAGACGTAATGCTCGAAGAAAGAGAAAAGAGAAAAACACCAAAAAAGAGGGCAGGGCGGAACGCATAATGAGTTGTAATTTTGGGCAAAAGGTTAAGGGGGAAGAGAAGAAAAAAAAAAAACCCGAGAGGAACTCTCAAAGTGAAATGAATGCGGAAATGGTGTTGGATAAACAATAGATTAGGAAACAATGTTTCAGAGGAACCCCAAGCAGGGGTAGGGAGGACCCAAAAGTTAAAAGAGAAGGTGAACTTAAGGGAAGAGTAGGAAAAATATTTAAAGGAATAAAGAAGAAGTGTGAGAATTTAATAAGCAGAAAAGAAGGGTTAGCTAGAGATCTGTTATTAGATTTGTGGTATATTAGTATAGTATTACAAGCAGTATATACCATAATAACAGATCTATAAATACCATAGATATTGCTCTGTTTACCAAGGCTTTTCTAGCTGCCCCCGCTCATTCTCAATCTTAACTTTTTTGCACCCCACACTAAGCTGCCTCCATGGGGGTAATCTGGCAGTAAATAGGCCATAATTCTAGACCCAGCCCCATCCTGTGCTCTCTCTGGAACTGCTGCACATGCCTCTGCATAAATTGTAATCACCCAAAGAGCATCCTAGATGGCGCCACAATGAATAATGGAGCCCGGCAATGGGCGACTTTATCACCTGTGCGCAAACATTTGCATAAAAAGCGCAAAGCAAAGAAGCGAGGGGAGGAGGAGGAAGAGAGAGAGAGAGAGAACGAGAAAACGAGAAAATAATAATAAGGAATATGCATGAAATTAAGCTACACTGTGCGAAAAGGGAAGCGGCGGCAACATTAAAAAGACAACAAAGTATGGCAATAATTTTTAATTTATTGCAGAATTTTCATAAAAATGACAAACACAGAGAAAGGGAGAAGGGATATGAGAGTGAGAGAGAGACATGCATACAGGAAGAGAGAGAGAGAGGGCACCTAAAACAAATTATGTTCGCGTGTCGCCTGCGTGGCATTTTTATGAGCTTCTCTTTCTCGCTGTCACGCATAAATGACACGCGTTAATTACCTGAGCAGAGACAGAGAGCGAGAGAGAGAGAGAAGGGGAGAGAGAGAGGCAGCTGGAGACAAAGCGACGGGATGTCCGCGCAGATGGACATAATATTGTAATTAGTTGACAAGTCACGTAATTGTTGTGCGCTAATTTTTACACGCTTTTTTGTCTCTTTCTCTCCTTCACTCTCTCTCTCTCACTCTGCACCCATTTCAGGCCGACTTATGATTTATAAGCATTATGTGCCCCAGGAGCAAAGCTCTGCCACAAGGCAGCAGGTGCGTGAGAGTGTAAGAAGAAGAGGGAGGGACAGGGAGAGGGGGAAATCAATTAGGTAAACAATTCCTTAGATTGATAGCAGACAAATTAAATGCCTGAAAGAATAATTGTATAATAAATCTTATCAAATTCATTATATATATTTCCCAGCAGGCTTTTAAACAGTGTCTATGTTAAGTTAACAGCTGTTAAAGTCAGTTAACAGCGTGTGCTTTTACTAAAAGCAACTTTATGTTTATGGCTTTAAATTACAATAAATTAATTATATATTCACTTACTTTATGGCTTTAAATTACTATAATTAAATTATATATTCACTTATCTGTCTAAGTATATTTCTTCCCAGCCATCTTTCTATTAATATATCTTTCTTTTATTTATATACATATTCTTCTTTTCTTAGTCTCATCAATCAAACTGCAGCTGACTCGCCAAAATATCCCATTAATGCTTCTACTCCCTGCTCGCTCTTTGTTCCAATATATCTGCCTCTATTTCAACCCTTCTCTCTCTCACTCAATAAAAATGCAAACAGCGCTTTGCTCTTTGAATCTGCACAGTTCATAACTGAGGGATCTATAAAAAAAAAAAAAAAATATTGCTGCACTCAGGCACTCGAAAATGCTGAGTGAGTTCTATTTGCCTTACTCGCGAATACAATCCCTCATTCAGTCAGTCAGTCAGTCACTCATGCAGTCAGTTAGTCAATCTGTCTGTCTGTCTGTCTGTCTGTCTGTCTGTCTGTCTGTCTGTCTGTCTGTCTGTCTCTCTGTCTGTCTGTCTCTCTTTCTGTCTGTCTGTCTCTTTCAGTCAAAGGCAAACCGCGGCTGCCCGCTGGAGTCTTGTGTCAATATTGACGCACAAAATCCTTTTAATTTTCCAAAAATATTCCACATTTTTGGGCAAAGCCACGCGTTGCCAACTAATGAAAAGCTCTGCAAATAGCTCGAGGACCAGAGACAGAGAGAGAGAGAGAGAGAGAGAGAGAGAGGGAGAGAGAGAGAGAGCAAGAAGTAGCTTGTCTAAGCCTCTAAACTGATTAAGTTTTGATTGCAATTTGCAATTCGATTTTCGTAGTCGGCAAACTTTGCAGTCGCCCCTCTCCTCTACCCTCTATACCCCAGCAACTTTTTAATAATGTCGGATCATTAATATTTCAATAATACCGTCTGGCTCTGGCAGTCTATTTAAAGCATAACCGTCTTGGCTGAGCTGCCTTCTCTCTCTCCCTATTTCTCTCTCTCTCTCTCTTGCCTTGTTGCATAATTGACTTTGTCGCTTGCTTTGACGCTGGCTGCCTCACTCTATCCGTCTCTCTCCCCGTCTCTCTCCCTCTTGTACTGGCTTTCTGCTATTATTTCTCATTTTTCTATATTTATATAGAGTTTTTATGAACATGCGAATGTCCTTTATGCCGGCATATCCCATCGTAGTCGTCGTTGCAGTCCAGACTTGGCCATGATTTATTATGCGGCTTTTGCTGCTGCCTTTTTCCTTTTCTATTAGCCACGTTCCATGCGGCTTTTACTCATATCTCCCCCCTCCCCCTCTATGTTTTTGCTTATGCTTCTCTCTATCCTCCTTCTCACTGAGTTTTCCGTCTACTTTTGCGGTCCTAAACGCTTAACTTGTCCTTTTCAATTTCACTTCTGCCGCTGCGTTTTCCACTTTTCCACCCTTTTCTTGCGTTTTTCTTCTTCACTTCAGCCGCGTCATAAATATTTGTTGTTATCCTTGTAGTGATTTGATGTTTGTGCGCTTTTATTTATTGTAAATATTATTATTTCTCCCACTTCCTCTTCGTTCTTTTTTATTATTAAGCAGCGCGTTCTTGTCTTCCGTTGCGGTTTCCGGCTTTGTTCGCCACACTACATCGCTTTCTCTCTCTCTTTCTTTCTTTCTTTCCTCTCACTCATGGCAAATATTGACAATCATAAATAATTCAATATATCTTACAAAGCTGGGGATGGTCTTATAAATAAATCTAATTGTTTATCTTGACTGTTTTTGCTGCTTGTTTGCAACAGTTTTTTATTAAATTTTACAGGCACGGTTACAGTGTTTTATTTAATACTCTTTAAGGGGTAACTATGTGGACTTAAAATCTGGAAAATCATTTAAAAATCTGCATTTAAATTACGGTTATCTTAGGGATATTTTAAACAGCGTAATAAGCAAGGTATTGATATAATTATTTCGCTAAGGCTTTAGAGCTAATTTAACTCAGCTTTTGCTTTAATTTTTGCAACAGCAGCAAGTCCTATATGTTTTATATAACTTTTTCTCAACCTAAAAATGTCTGAAGAATCTTCTAGATTTTTCCCTAATTTTGCACATATTTTCCTATAATTTTCCTAAAATTTCTAATAAGTTTTGCAAATTTTTTTCACTCATGTTCTTCTACCTCTCTCGATTTTATAGTGCACAACCGCATAGACCACAAAGGGGTAACCACAAAATATTGTACACATATTATGCACGAACAGCAGCAGCAACAACAACCAGCAACAGTTGCCACTGTAACAACAACAGCAGCAGCAGCAGCGACACAAGTGCAACATGCGTGCAAACAATGAAATGCAAATTTTCGCACCTCAATGTAAACATAATTAAAGGGCGCCTAAATGAGCCAAGGCGAGAGGGGGAGAGAGAGAGAGAGAAGGAGAACAGAGCAGCAAGAGAAGGCAATAAATCTGGCACATAATGAATAACTGATAAGCATGAATAATGGCAAAGAGCAGGACAGGGCAGGGAAAAGCGTAACAAATAAACAAGCAAAGTAGTTTGGGAAACTTTATCAAAAACAGAAAGCAATAATGAAAAGTAGAAAACAAAACAAAGAAGGGGGGAAAAAGAGCAGTCAAAAAGTGCTTGGAAAAACTGCGCACAACTGCAAAAGCCACATGGAAAACACTGGGAAAAGCGTAGGGAAATGCTGAAATTGAATATGCAATTGTAAAAGATTTGTTTTTATTGCCCGTGGTTGTTTCGGTTGCTGCCGATGCTGCTGTTGCTGCAAACGCATTTGGGCCCATTAATTAAATGGCCAACAGGGCGTATGAGTGTCGCGTAGATAGAGAGAGAGAGGGGGAGAAAGGGAGAGCCAGTGCGAGTGTGAAAAAGACAAACGAACGCGCTTTTTTTCGCGCTTCAATTAAATTTAATTGCATTTTGAAGGGTCATAAATCTCCAACTGCCACCAGCAGTGGCAACAACAGGGACAACTACGCAACGCACACCCCTTTTCCCCCTCTCCACACCCCTCCCCCTACGACACTCAAGCGCAACGAATTGCAATATGCAAAGCGAGAGCGAGAGCGACCCCGCATTGATTAATGGGGTTAAACGCACTGAAAAACCCCAAAATGAACCCCATGAAAAGAAAAAAATAAATGGAAAGCAAACAAAACATAGAAAAAGTCATAGGAAAATTCTGGAAAAAAACATTAATGGAAATCAATCATGCAACAAATTACAATGCAGCCAGCAGAGGTCCCAAACAAATTTCTGGGATTCGATTACAAATTACAAAGATCATAAGGCACATATCATAGTATAATGTATCGAGAGATCGATTGGCAGAGAATTTCTCATTCAAAAGAAAACATCAACATCATCATTAACATTATCATCATGTTCGGGGGCGGGCTGGAAGGCGTTAATTTATTTATTATGGACGCGTCAAAATATTGAAGAAGCTTTTCATATGTGACCAGGCCGGGCCTGACTTTAAAATGCAATAAAGTTGGAAAATCGCAGGGAGGGAGGGAGGGAAAACTTTGGGCAATTCATTTAAATTATTCACGCGAAGGCTTTGTTAGATTTCACACTCGCTACCCACATCAACAGGGACGTAACAACAACCACAGAGGGAAGGGAAGGGGAGGGAAGAAAAGAAAAGCGCTTTTCACTTGATTTATGGCCTCGCACTGGCAGCCACAGGGATGCGACGCATTATGCGATAAGAACATCGAATTGTAATTTATTGCTCTCAGTTTCGTTTTAATTTTCTTTTTCTTTTTTTCATAGATTAAAATTAATTTAAAGTGCGTGGAAAATGGGGGGAAAACTTGCTGGCAGGCAAGTCAAGGTAAGGTGAAGGGATAGAGGAAAATCTAGTGAGAGAGACTTCATGACATTGAAACAAATCGCGTAAGAGTTGCAGCTAAAAATAGAGATAATAAAAAAAATATTGATTTATGTGCGCAGTGGGCGTGGCATCTAAAATTTGATATAAACATAATCTGTATAAGGTATGAGGCAACCCTCATGATAAATTTGATATCTCTAGCTTATATAATAACTGGAATTAGCGTGTTCATACAGACAGTTGGCTGTATAGCTGGCCTAAATGAATAGTCTCTTTATGCTTTTTAACTTTCTGTATACCTTGTGAAGTTAGCCACATCTTCTAGTATTTTTTCACTTTATGTTACTTATATTTCCTTGATATCTGCAGTTTATACATATCCTCTTTATTCCCTTACATTTAAAACACACTCACATGCTGCATCTCCTTCACATATTTGCAGTCATTCAATGCCAGCTTTTGCCTTGACCCATCATAAATGCACTGCAACATATTATCATATCATATTTTATACACCTCTCTCCTTTCCCTCTCTATCTGCTACCCCACTTCTTGGGCACTTGTTGGAAAGCTCGTCTCGATTTGCCTTGTCTCTCCACTCAGTTTCTGCTCAATTGCATAAGGGAATCGAATAACTGAACAATAAGCGAGAACATATTGCAATTGCTACTGTCAATAATGTTCTCTCCACTCTCAACCAACCTCACTTATGGTATATATACCACTATATAGCTCATATTATGCAGCATATACCATACTGCATATCGAAATGGCATCGATATATCAATAGAGAGAGAGTTCTCATTTCCACACATTAAAATTGCTGCAGCTTGTGCTCATAAATCTCACGCAGAGAGAGAGAGAGAGAGAGGGAGTAGTAATAGTTGTGTATGTAAGAGGGAAAGAGATAGAGCAGGGAAAGGGAGAGGAAGAGGGAAAACCGAGCTCAAACAAATGGCAAAATGTTTTTGGCAAACTGCAATTTACTGCAGCACATCGATGCAGTTTGTCTGCCTCTCCCTCTCTCACACTCCTCCCTCTCTCTCTCTCACTCTCTTGCCCCTTGATATTTGCATATTTTTCCACTCAAAAGGCAATTGAAATGGAAATGTGCAACAACATCGAGAGGAGGAAACCTTATACACAATACGTCGCTCGTTCATATGTCGATTATTTATAGAGGGAACGAGAGATAAATGTAAATATGCTTAAAAAGGAAAAGGTCTTCGTGATTGTGCAGATTTTGGCAAAAAAAAAAAAAAAAAATACATAAGCTGACCCAGGCTTATCTAGGCGCGTGCAACGTGCCACAAATCGCCGCAATTGGGCAACGCTGGCAACGTAACGTGTGGCATGTGGCAACTTCAACTGCAACGGCGACGGCGAGTGAGGTGTGTCCACTTAGAAGCGCGCCACGCATGACTTGGCAACTTGCCACACTCACACACACACACACACACATACACACTCACACACTGTCAACTATTGTGTCGGGAAATGTCATTAAAATCGCTCTTCATAAATCACACAGAAGGCCAAAAAGAAGCATGGAAACATGTTGCACGCTGCACGCTGCATGCTGCATGTTGCAGCTTGGCCAGGGGGCAGAGGCAGAGGCAGCAACAGCAGCAGCAGCAGCAGCAGCAGCCCGTGCCTAACCTCATTTTACGCTCCATGAGGCCACGATGCCGCCAGCTACGAGTGCAACATGAGGCAAGTCGTGTGGGCCAAACTACTGCGACGTCGTTGTCGTTGAGCTGCGTCGATTTTGAGGTTTTGTTCCCAGGCTGCCCCTTGCGTCTACCTCTCCCTCTCCTCCTCCTTCTCCACCTCCTTCTCCCCCTGCTACGCACGCTTCGTGTCTGACTGAAGTGAGGTTTGATTGGGATCGGAACTCGAGAGTGCGTTATGATTTCTGAACAGTGAGCAAGAGTCTGGCAGAGGGGAGGGTTAGGAGAAGAGGTGGGGGGAGGGATAGCAGAAGAGAAAGAGAGGGGGGATAGTAGGAGATAAAGCGAGAGACAGAGGTGAACGAAATGTGAATGCAAGTGACGTAAGTCTAAACCGATTTTGGGGCATAAATTGTTTGATATGGCAAGACAGGCAAGTTGGGAGGGGGCGAAAGAACTAATATGGGTGGTCAAAGGCGAAGAAAGCGAAGAAGAAACAGGGAAAGGGAGAAACAGACAGAAACAGCAGAGAAAGAAGCAGCAGCATAGACAACTAAAGGTGTAAGCAGAGGAGGAGTTTGAGCATCAAGAAGGCGCCACTTTCTAGACAGAAATAGTAGCTGATAAAGAAGAAGGTAGAGTAGAGGGTAGAGCAAGGAGAACAATAGGAGCAGCATAGAGGAAAGCTTAGAGAAAATCAGCAGGGGCAGAAAGAGAAAGCAAAGTAAGTGAAGGAGATAAAATATAACAAGCAGATTAAATATAGTTTTCTAACTAACTCCTTGCCGATAGTTATACAAGTGTATTATAATATAACTTCACCATGCTATTCAAGAATATATAGTATATAATATATGTGTATATAATAAACTAGCATATTAAACTCTATCGTATAATACACAATATAATAAATGCTTTTGTATTAACAAATACTTGAAGCTTTTCCAAGCTACTCCCTTTCCACCCAGCTTCAGTCATGAGTAACTTCACACACACACACTCCCAAACTCACATGAGTTATGCCAGTTAAACTACCGTTAAGTTGCACCTTTAAAGCACCTTTTAAATATCATAAAACTTCCCGAACTGCCAACGTTTTATACGACTTCGCAGCGCGTTTTAAGGCAGCAACAAAACCGCATAAAACTTTGCTATCGCCTCCACATGCTGAAAGGGGGGAACAGGGGGAAAGGGAAGGCAGGTAGTACCAGGTAGAAGATGTGAGATGTGCATATCAAAAATGCATCACCCGAAGCGCATATGCCACACCTTACCCACAGCTGCCCCTCCCCCCTTTCCCACCAGGCAGCACATGTGCTCCACTTTCTTCCTGCCACTGCGCTTGGCTTTTCCTTCGCTTTTCTTCTACCTTTTTGCAATGTTTATTAACATGAAAATTTTCGGAAAATTTTGCTGAAACGTGCTGCCTTGGCGCAAGCTTAAATCAAAGTTAAACAAATGAAAATTGCTGGGGAAAAAGTGCTGGAAAATGCTGCTGGAAAATGCTGCTCACTTGAAAGAAATTTAAAATGGTCAACGCGACGCGACAGAGCGGATGTTTAGAGCGACTGTGGGAGAGGGGAGAATGAGAGGGGAGGAAGGTAGGGGGGAAAATGCATCAATCTGTGCAGAGTGAAAAGCGAATCAGCTTGGGCAACAACAACAACAACAAACAAAACATTTGGCGACGTCGTCGTCGTCGTTCTTCGATTTGGCCAAATGGCATGTGTGCAAATTGTCTAATGGGGCAGGCAGCGTGTGCAGCGCAGGAGGCAACAGATACCCTACCCATCTGTCCCCTGCCTGTCCCTACTCCCTGCCCTCCCTCTTTCCCCCCCCTCCCCTCCCTACCCCAGCGGAGGAGGCACTATCTTATTCATGAAGTGCAAATTGGCAAAAACGTAAGCAAAGAAAATGCTGCAAAAGAAACCAGAGCAGGAGAGGAGCAGCAAGGGGGCAGGGGAGGGAGTAGATAGGAGGGAAGTGCAGGGTATAGAGAGCAGAATAAGTGGAGCAAGTGAGGGCAGGGCAGGGCAGGGCAGTGTCGACTCCAGACTCCAAAGATTTGTGTGGCAGACGAGACGCGGCGCAGGGGGAGCGCATTGCTTGGTGTGAAACATGCGGAAATAACAGGAATTTAAGTGAATTTAGTGAAAGAACACATCAGCAACAAATCAGCGGAAGACAGAAAGGGAGAGAGAGAGAGAAAGAAAGAGAGAGGGAGAAAGAGAGGTAGAGAGAGAGAGCAGTGTGTCAGGCAGACCTTCACTTAGTTCGGGGTTAATGTTTGCGCTGCACTGTGGCATGTTGCTACAGTTGTAATACCTACCCCCTCCCCTCTTAGATTGTAACCGCCCCCCTCCTACCAACACTCCTACTCCTCTTCCTTTCCTGTTTCTTCCTTCTACTTCGCTTTCGTGTTTTGGCAGGAAATGGCAAATATAAATCGAGTCACAGAACCGCAGCAGCTGCAAAGCGTCTTTGACATTGGACTGGACACAGCAGCGCAGGAAGAGGGGGAGGGGAAGAGAGGGAGATGCTGCATTGAACTCTGTTATGCAATACTGACAACTTAGACAGAGATGCAGATAAGAGAGAGAGAGAGAGAACTGTAGACAGTGACAAATCGCCAACTGATTAGAGACAAACACAAAACGCAGCTCAAACGAAAATGATGACAAGCTTTTAGCCAAGATTAACAGAACTATTAAAAAAGAAATGGCATAACGCTGGCTTAGTTTAAGGGAAAAAGGATTAAATATATCAGGGCAAACGTTATGTGCCCTGAAACTTCTATAGAACACTTCAACTTCTTCTTCTTTACTTTATCAGTTTATTTACTGCTTAGCAAACCTCAAAAAATTCCTAAAAATCCCTACTTTATTTCCCTGTATGATGCTGAAATTTCCCTAATATTTTCCTAAATTTTTCCAGATTTTCCTGGATTTTCCTTTACAATTTTTAAAGTGCAGTGCGGCTACTTAATCCCAATGCTGTTGCCGCTGGGCAGCAACTTGTGCCGCATTTGAATTGCAGCAGCAGCAGCAGCATGTGGCATGTTGCATGCTGCATGTTGCATGCCACACACACACAATCAATGCTGCGCTTGGCCGCGACTTCATTAACTGTTTGCAATGCGAACATGGCCAAAAGCAACGCGATTAAAATGCAATCGAGGCCGCCGAATGAGGATGACGACGAGTAATGGCAACGGATTTGCCAATTGGCATAGACAGATGGAGGGGGAGGGTATCTCCCCTCTCTCTCTCTCTCTCTCTCTCTCTCTATCTCTCCCTATTCCTCTCCACTTGCCATCAGTCAAACGGAGGCAGCCAAACATTCAAATTGCCCTGCGGCCTGATGCACAAATCATTTGCCAGACCAAATGTTGCCTCATCGAAAGGGATTTCCCTCTCTCTCCCACTCTCTTTCTCTCCCCCTCTCTCTGCATCCCTGAAACAGTCTGTTATCTTTGCTTTCATTTGTACAATAAACGCATAATTATGCACAATAATTACATTAGCAAATACTGCAGCAGCTGAGCGAGTGAGGCGACCGCAATTATGCACATAATTCCCTGTAATTGCAGCTGCAAAACTGCCAGCAGCAGCCAGAAAGAGAAGAGAAGAGAGTGTGAAGAGAGAGAGAGAGAGGGGGAAGGCTATACTTAAGAGCGAGTGAGAAATCGGCGCCTTGAGTTATTTAATTAAAGGCGTTAACTTGGCTAATGAAGGAGGCCAACAAATGGGCACAGCGAGGCAGCCAGCTGAGTGAGTGAGTGTATTCAACTGGGACTACAGTGAGTGCAGTGAGTGCACTGAGTGCCTGCTGCTCCTTCAGCTGCATTTGCCGGATAAGTGAATAACATTCAAGTAAACAAACAGGAACGAATAAGCAGGCAGCAAAGCAACAACAACAACAACAACAAAACTGATGCACTGCGCTGAAATCAACAATAAAACCAGAAGAATAAAAATGAAAAATAAGAAACGAAAAAACGAGGCAAGTGAAAAGTAAAGAAGACTGAATACCCTACAAAAACCAGAGGAATGGAAGAGAATTTATAAGAAATACTAGCAAATATTATAGGATATAGAATATACTCAGAATTAGTTAATAAATTCTCCTATGATTATTTTCTATCATTATTATTAGCATAGACAGTTTAATCAACAGCAAAACATATAGATTATAGCTTACTCTCGACTTATTTAATTTTTTAAAATAATGCCACATTTAAAGATATAATTTTTGTAATTTCTTATATAATCCGTAAATAAACAAAATCAAAAATTTTTCTCAAATCATTTGAAACATATTGTATTTTTAATTTATATAGTCGCTCTTTCTCTTCTAATCTTTTTCCAACTAACATAATAAATTTCTCACTTTACTTACAAACACAGCGACCCCTTTTATGCAGCTCTTCCTGCAGGGTATTGCGAAGAAATCAGAAATCAAAGCGTAGCTCAACGTATGTGCAGTTGTTCTTTGTTATTGTTGTTTTCTATAGTGTGTGTGTACGTGTGTGTGAGGGATTTGTGTTGTGCTTTTTTTCTGCAGTGTATGTGTATGTGTGTGTGTGCGTGTGTGTTATTGTGTTTGCCGTGCGCTGTGCATGAAGTCTGATGCATTTGATAAGCGGCACGTACCGCACGCCAAAAACTATGCTACACAATTTTCCATTGCCTGGTTAAGCTAAGCAAAGAGAGCAGGAGAGGGAGAGGGAGAGAGAGAGAGAGAGAGGGGGAGGGGGAGAAGGCAGCGCTCGCCGAGACTACTTTATTATCTCACCCACACACACTCACACACACACACTCGTCAGGTATATAATGCATTTGTTTGCCACTCGAGAACACAACAAAATGGCGGCTGCTTGTTACGTACCTGCAAAGAAAGAGAGAGAGAGAGGGAGAGAGTTAGAGAGTGAGAAAAATAGAAGAACATTAGTTGAAAATCTTTGCAAAATGCACAGAGCGAGCTGCTGCATTAGAATTTAAGATAAGTTGGGGGGATAAAGAAGAAGGAGGAGGGTAGAGAGTGCAGAGGGGAAGCTGCCTTATTGGTACTGCATTTCGACTTGCTACACAAGCTGTGTGTGTGTGTGTGTGTGTGCTCGCTCAACTTGTTTACCAAACTTTATTACAACTTGGCAAACACAGTCGTCGTCGCCTTTGTAGTCGACTCTCTCTCTCCCCCTCCCCCTCCCTCAGATCGTATAGGTATATATATAGAGTAGTAGCTGCAGCTACGTCAGGCTAACTCTGATTGCAGTTACAATCAGTTTACCAGGTGAGGTACCTGCCCGACTACCTGCCTGCCTGCCTGCAAACATGATACAATTTCCATTGTACTACATTGTGTATTGTGTAACTGAAACATGGTAAAGCCAAACGGCAGGGGGGGTGGGCATCGAAGAGGGGGAGAGAACTCCATTCGAAAGTTGTTAAACTAAAAGCCATACTAAGTAGGCATTGACTTCAACTCTTAACGTAAGAGAATCTGTTAAACAGCTGCCGCGACTCGGCGCAATGTTGTAATCAATGTGGAATTGCCAAGCAGCTCTATAACTCTGTGAAACTTGGGAATATTACGATGAAATTTTGTAGATTTGCAGGCAAAAACTTTTAAAATCATTTTGTAAAGTTAATTTTGAGCTAAAACACTCTTTAAGTATTATACAACCCATTGAAATTTAACAGATTTTGTAAAATTCAACAGATGTATTACTATAAATATATTATTTTAGCATATTTCGTAAGCTTCAAATTCATTGAAAGCAGTACAGATTGTCGTAATAAATGTGGAAAAAGTTGCTAGGCAATAAAATGTGTTATAACTCAGTAGAACTTGCGTATATTATGATGAAATTTGGTAGATGAGTAGCTAAAACCATATGAAACTTTTAAATAAATAATAAGAATACTTTAACCCATTTTAATATTTACCATAAATATGAAATTCCATCACTTTAAAGAAGTTACCCACCTCAGTTTTGGGCTCTGTCAAATCATTATCTAACCCGAAAATGCGTTGAACCATAAGAAATCAATAGATCGAAAGATGTCATAAGTGATTTCCGCTTCCGGTTGTCCTCGCTTTATTTCACTCAAGCGTAAAATAATTTGTGAAAATATTTACACACTCAGCGTGGGTGTGGGATGAAAAAAGGATGAAAATTGAAAATGAAAATGAAAAATTTGAAGAGCTAATGGCCAAGCCATGTTACGATGCGCTTGAATGGGTCGCAGTAGAATACGTAGAATATACTATACGTATACAAAATGGCGTACATCAGTGTCAGCTTAGGGCTGGAAGGTTTTGCCAAATCACAGAGAGATCTCGAGGGCAGTCTCTGCCCTAAGAAGGCGCATAAATTCCAGACACTGTCGAGCTTGGTGATTTGTGTGGTTCCTCCTCTTCCTCCTCCTCCTAGAGAGAGACCACATCAAACATGGTTCAAGTCGAAGTGGGAGCTGGCTTTGGATTTGGTAGACGAGGTGTGGCCCTAAGCACACTTGAGGTATGAGTTAAGGTTAAGGAAAGGATTTGCCGCCTTGGAAAAATATGAAAAGTCGCCTGCCAAAGTTGTTTTCCCTTTTCCCATTTTCGATGTGGTTGCGTTGCGGTGCTCTGAGTCGGCTGTGACAGCTGCTGCATCCCCTGCTGTTTCCGCTTCCGCTCTCTTCTCACACTTCCCACACTTTTCCCCACATTTCCCCCTGCTCTGCGGTTTCTCAGCCACGTGTAATGCAATTATATATTGGGGCAGGTTTTTCTTTTTATTTTATGTCCCAAAGTTTTTCACTTTCCCTACGCTCTACGCATATTTTGCACTTTATAGAATTGCGGAAGATTTCCCTTCTTCATCTTAGACAACCTGCAGACAGCTCTACGAACTTTGCTATTGATTACCAAAGCGAAATAAGTTTTTGAGAGACTACGAAGCAGACAATCAGCAAATGAAAAGTGTGAGGAAAACTGCCAACTGGTATCAATTATCATAAGTGTTGCCCAAGAGGAAAATCTATTAAGTAAATTTCCAGAGAAAGTTGCACAAAGATTTAGCGTGAAATTTTGCAGAAATTTTGTGCAAGAAATCAAAGAGATGAGATGGTTTATTTAAAGCTTAAGACTGCAGTTATAAAAAAACTTAAAGTCTCTATAAAGCTTATATATATGACTGAGGTATAAGGAAAACGAGCTGTATATCTCATTTACTTTTAAATTATATGAAAAGTTCTTGAACCATGCAGAGTTCCTCAACCAGTTTTAATAACTTTTCAGTCATAATTTACCACGCAAAATCTCTAGATACTTTCCTCACACTTTCTCTAATATATTTCCATATTATCTCGCCCATTTGGACAGTTTGTTTATCTAATTATAAATCGCTTTGATTAGTGCTTGCATTAATCTCCCTTTTCCTCAGTCTCCAGAAAAAGAGGCTGCTCTAAAATTCCATTTTCCTGCATTTCGCAATTGTCTCGACGGCAAGATGGAGCTCACTTATCAGCAGGCACACTCAGTCGCACACACACACCCTGACGCACACACACACACACTTATACGCGTTCACACAGACACACACACTCGTATATATTGGCGCTAATCCCCAGGCCAGCCCCACGCAGCAACAGGCAGCCCAAGATAATTGCCAAAGTTTATTAACGTATACAAATGAGAGAGGGGCAGGGGAGGGGGAGTAGCAGGGGCTGCAGGGGCAGGATATCTGGCAGCCAGTGCAGCCCATTGAAAGGCGCAAAAAAAGGAGTGTGAATTGCGCGCCAATGAATATGAAATGAAGTCTACAGGGCAGCTGGAGGCAAGGGGATATGTCTGGGCTGCAATCCAATGCCACGCCAGCTACCCCTCCCATCCCTCCCTCCTCCCCCTTCCCACACTGCTCGCATTGCGGTCCCAAGGTATCGCAGGCGTCATAAACAACAATTTATGTGCTTTAATGAAAATTGGTCGTGAGGAGGCTCGTTTCGGCTCGTTTTAGAGACAGCACAAATAAATTAACAGAGCCTTAGGCAGGGGAGGAAGAGGGGGAGAAAGAAGGGTGGCAACTGGCCTGGCTTTGGACAATGTTAACACCTGCACAGTGCGCTAACTGGACAAACCTAGCAGGGGTTTTATGCGACTCAAGGGACTGCAAAAAAAAAAAAGAAAACCAAAAAAATACCCTGTAAAAAGCGACGTGTAAGAGTTCATAAATATATCGGCGACATGTGAAATTTGTCAGTGAGGCACGCGGCGTATTTTATGCAAATTGCGGCGAAATTGAAGCGAAAGCGAAATGAGGGGGAGGGGCAGGGTAAAAAGGGGAAGGAGGGCTGCGGCACCATGGGCAGCATAACAAAAACGCATATGGAAATTTTATGCAAATTTCCATTGTAGCTGCAATTTGTAACAAATTTCAACGTGAAATTGTTTGAAAAGCGCACGCACACATACGTAAGCACACACACACATATAGCCACACACACACATGTGGGGCAGACATCTTTGGCTGTGGGGCACGAAAAACGTAGCATACTTTTTGGGGGTAGCAAACGAAGCAAATTTAATTTGCTGTGCGGCATAAAATCAAATTGCATAAATGTCAATCTCATTGCGGGCGCGAGAGAGAGACAGACAGAGAGAGGGAATGAGAGAGAGAGAGAGAGTATAGTGAGCTAAAGTGACGTCTAATAGACAAAATGGCCGCCAGCAGGCAGCGCGTTTAAAGTGTTTTTCTTTTGCCTTTTTACAGCGGCAACTTTTGAACTCAATTTGCAGCGTCAATTTGCCGTGAGCACTTTAAAAATGCCAAGCTCAAAGTGAGACAGAGAGAGCACAGTGTGTGAGAGAGAGAGAGAGAGAGGGAGAGGAGTTTAGCAACTGCAGCTGAGAAAATATTTTGATTACTTTTGCACATTGGCAACACTTCAAAGCGCGCTCGAGCATATTTTCAAAATAAATATTATTGTTGTAAAGTTCTTGGCGAATTTGTGGCAAATGATAAGGACAGAGAGAGAGAGCGGAAAGAGAGGGAGACAGCAAGACATTGACAATGACACTGCGCTGTCCTCTAGCTGCTTGTCATCGTTTCCTGCTCCAGCTTCGTCTCCTCCTTCACTTGAGTGCGGAAGTGCAGCTGCCTGACAACTCTGGCCCTGTTGCAGACACTTTTAGCTGAGAAATTGGCCAAAAACTGGCTAAAACGTTTGCTCAACTTTGGCATTAATTGCTGCGTTGCTAGCTGCGCCTAAAAGCAGGCTATAAACAGCAGCAGCAGCCAGAGCAGCTGCCTCACTTCATAATCAACATTTGCGGAGCGAGAGAACATCATTTCGCACACACATAAAACTTGGCCAAAATGTTAGATGCTCCAGCTGCCTCTTCAGTCTCTCCTGCTGCCTTTGCTGCTCCAAATCCTGCTCCTCCTCCTCCCGCAACCATTGCCATTGCGCGCTGTCTGCACTTAATGGAAAATGTCAGTTTGCCTGCAGCGTCAAACGTTTTATTGAAGTTTCCACTGTAGCAGCCACCCCTGCCCGCCCTCAAGCCATTCACTTCCCTCTCCTCTCTCTCTCTCTCTCTCTCCTCTTCACATGCTTTTCTTGTGGCCAGCTACGCCCGTTAAATGAAACGAAGCGGAAGCGCTAAAAGTGAAGCAGCAGCAGCAGCCTCAAATGGCCAAGGCAGACAGACAGGGCCCAAAGCAGCTCAAGCAGCAAGCAGAGAGAGAGAAGGAGAATGAGAGAGAGAGAGAGGGAGCAAGTGAAGAAGTGAGCACGCCTGGCAAGTGCGGAAATCTGTTGATCTGATAAGTTTGATGGTTACTTGAAATATCATGGGTTTTTTTTTTCTTTCTCAAGTGACACTTTTTCTAGAGGTTCCAGTTTTAGTTTTTTTCCCTAGTAAGCTTTTCCCCATGTGTTCAACTCACTTTGGAATCCCCTCCAGGCATTCCAATCATTTCCATAACTTTTGTCGGTAGCTCAGCAACAAATTTTTTTGAACAATTTCAATTGTGAAATAGAAAAATTATAAATATATATTCGTGAAAATATACAATACAATAGATTAAATAAAATATAATTGTAATAAATGGCAATGAATAGCAAAATTAAAGAAAAGAAATTGACATCGACCAGTACGAATACCGCATTGGAGGATACGGCCAAGAGAATGCCTGGGGAGAAGAGGCTCTATAGCATCATGTTCGAGGTCTTTGGCCGTGTGCAGGGTGAGTGCGAGCGTTGGTAAGTTGAGAGAGTTGTGAATATATAAAGTAATGATTTCTTTTTCCCCAAATTCTAGGCGTCTACTTTCGCAAGGTAAGTTTAGCTAGAATTTGTGTATTTATTTTAGCGGTTTTATCGCTATCTTTCGTATCGTATAGCACACTCAGCTAAAGGCCAAGCAGCTGGGACTGTGCGGTTGGTGCATGAACACTCAGAGTGGCACGGTGAAGGGCATTATTGAGGGACCCCAGGATACCATCTCGGAAATGTGAGTGCACTATGAACTGCATATATATCTGTCGATTCTATAAATATATATATATTTTTTTTAAGGAAACTCTGGCTGCAGTACAAGGGCAGTCCACGCAGTCGCATCGAGAAGGCCGTCTTTACGGACAATGAACCGATACCCTCGCTCAATTTCAGCTCATTTTCCATTAAGCGCTAATTGAATTTTTTGTTTTTTCTTTTTTTTTTTAACTTTCGGATCTTTTTTTTTTACTGGTCTTTGGTTACTGACAATTATAAAAATCATATAAGCTAAGCTAACTTTTTGGCATACGTTGCGTATGCGTAATGCGACTGCTCGCGCGTTACTCATACGCAGCGTGTGCCCTTTTTATTTTTCTTCTGACCACAAATTGAGGCTAGTTGCTCCATTGGGAAATTGCCTGTACAACAACTCCCTTTGTCCAATTACACAGAAGTCGACAAAGTTCGTTTTTCTAATTCTTTTTTTTTTTTATTTTTGTTCTGATATTTTCGCTAAATTTGACAATTGTCACAGCGATTTCAATTTATTTTCACGCAGCCATCAAAACAATTTTTCGCGACTTTTCAAAGTTTTGCCAATTTAGCGACAAATATTGTGCCTTCCCTTCGCTCACCCCCCTCCCCATCCCTACAAGAGAAACAAAACAAATTTGCATAAATAAATAAAAGTTGTACAGTTAGAGAGTTCAAAAAACGGTAACAGTTGCCGCCTCTCGACGACGACGACGACGACGGCAATTAAAAACGGCCGTGCGCCATTTGGCGCATTCCTCCTTTTTGTTTTCCCACATTTTCCCCCTGGCAGTTGTTTTTCCTAGTCTCTCCCCGTTTGTGTTTGTTGTTTTGCTGTCTGGCAAACTGGCACTTTATTATAAACTGTTAAAACCGCAAAAAATGCAATAAAAAAAGAAAGTGTAGTCCAGTTTAGAGGGAGAGTGTAGAGCAGGCAGAATGTTGCTCATGTTGCACAATCGGCTTTTCCGCGAAATTTGTTAAAATATTTATGGAAAATTCGAGAGATTTTGATGGTATATCACACATATTCGTATTACGCGGAATTTAGTGTAGTTTGATCAAGTATTTAGGGTTGTAATACGCATAGAAGTCGCAGGATTGTAAAGAGATTAAGGACGCATTTGCCTAACACTTTACAGATCATTTTCCAGGAATATATCTGGATATATTTATAAAATATTTATAAAATATTTGATAGATAGAAAATATCATTCCATTCACATTGAAATTGAAATAGTAAAAAAATTAGTTTTCTAAAATAATTTATATATTGCCAGAAAAAAGGAGAGAAAGACAGGAGAATCAAGGAACATTAAATTACATAATTCTACCCATATCTCCCTCTTCACCCCGCTAAGTAAACCAACCAAGCTAATTAACGAACTGCATCGCACATCGAATATAACATCATATTAAGGGCGGCCGGAGGTATTGGAAGGCAGTGCTCTAAAGAGAGAGGAGAGAGCAGGCAGCTTTATGTTAGTGCTGCTGCCTTCTCAATCTTATAAACTGCATAAAATCCTCAAGCTCTTTTTGTTGTTGTCGACGTTCTCGATAATGTGCAGCCGCATACTCTCGAGGTCCAATATGATTCTCATCCCGTCTTATTTGTTGTTTTAGAAGCTGCTTGAAGAGCAACATCTTGCGACGTGTCGCCTCAGTGCCAGCTGCCGTGCTAAATTGCAGTCCTGGCATCGTTGGGGAACTGCGGGGGGAATATGTTAAGAAAAAAAAATATAAAAATAATCCCACGCAACCTACTCGATTTTATCATCCATTTTCGGGAAGACCTCGTCAAAAGTTTTTAAATATTTTATATGTTTTTCTTAGCTTTGTTTACCTTACTGAGAATTTTGAAACTGAATGAGAAGTTGAGAAAAATTAAACCAGCTAAACGAGGAAATATCTCTGGCAATTAAAGCCAGGCTGAGTAGAGAACGGGAGAATCTACAGTTATTTTCCCTACTTTAACTCATTTTCCTTAACTCAAAAACAAAAATGAAGTCATTAAATTTTCGTTATATTGTATTTGATATTCCGAACAGGCAAAAGGCAACGCGGCAAACGGCAAAGCGGCACGCGAGGAGATAAAAAGCAGCCGACAGAGGGAGAAGGAGGAGAAGAAGTAGGCGAAAGAGGGATGCACGATAACGGTTTCCGTAGCGCCGATAATCAATTCCGTTTCCGCTCGCTGCTTGAATTGTTTTTCTCTCTCTCTGTCGCTGTGCGTGACCCCAAATATGCATAACGTTTTTTTGAAAAATACATAAAATTATTGTAATCATATTGTGGCACGCGGCAAACAAACCCCTTGGATTAGCAGTGGGCGTGGCATGCAACATTTGGGTAGGGCAGGGCAGGGGAAAGGTAGACACGCTCGCGTGCCGCATGTGTTTGTTGCATGTGGCAACACACTGTGTGCTCTATTAGCCACTGATAACGAGTTCATTGGCACATTGATGCCCCATTGATGCCCCATTTATTATCGCCGCGCACCCGAAACGAGCCTCAAATGTGGCACGAACTGACAGTGGGGCTAATTTTGGGCAAACAGTTGGAGGTCTCAAGTGGAAACTAGTGATGCAATGTGGCAGAGTGTACATTTTAAAGGGTCAGGGAATTTTTGGTAGAACTCTGATGGGTTCTTCATATGGTATACTCTAAGATCTGGGGAATTTCAGGGCTGCACTTTCGAAGTTTTAATTTTATAAAATACTTCAACTTAGTGAACATTTTTAATGATATCCCCAAATATAGAAATTTAAAAAATAGATATATAAAATATACTTTCAATAAGCACCAGATTCTATTAGAATTATTTCTACATATTTTTGTGGCTAAAAAAATTTTCAATAGGTTCAAAATTCCTTGAGAAACTCAAAAAAATTAATTAGAATTTTTTTGCCAGAAAAATTGTGTGTATTTTAACAGTAATTTAAATTATATAAATTTCGAATTTTTTTAGCCACAAAAACTGTGTGTATTTTAAAATTAATTTTAAATTAATGAAGCTAGAAATCTGAGAATTTATAGACATGTTGTTAAAGAAAAGAAAACCAAGCAAAACTTCACACTGAAACTTCATCAAATTTTTCCAATTTTTTTTTTTATGTTTTCCTTCTCGTTCGATTTTGCGACTTCTATTTGCAGTGGATTTTCCGGGGCTTTGCCAAGCCCCAATCCCATTTAGTAGTTTTGGGTATAAGCGCCTGTCTGGAAGCCTGTGGCCTGCCTTATTAGGAATGCGAAACGTGTTCACGGCGCCACATGCCCAGCAAATCCCCGAGAGCCCAAGGCGATGCATGCAAAGTTCTGCAGTCTTTCATATTTACGCAGTGCAGAGGCGCAGCCGAGAGACTTGTCTAGACGCAAATCCAAGTCAGAAAAAGACTTCCAAAAAATTAAAAAAAAAATACCAAGCTGTTTTCTATTTTAAAGTCAGTTCTGTGCAGAGAAAAAATAATTTAAATCGAACTTGCAGCGTTAATTTGCCACGCATGCAACAAGCAGCACGTTTTGGGGCGACTGCATGCCACGCCCCCTCCCCCTCTTGCTGCAGTTTGCATGTTTGACCGCCATGTTGCGTGCCAATTTGATAAATGTCGCATTTGATTAGCTTCTTCCGACCTATAGCATTTCCCTACTCCCCCTCCCCGCTCCCTTTGCATGCGGCAATTGAGAAATTTTCACAACGCAAACTTTGCCAAGTTTGCATAATGAACGAGGGAACCCCCCTTCAGGACCCCCCTCAGACCCCACGCGATAAGAATACTTGGTTAAAACGTTGAAATCTTGTTTTGTTTAGCATTTTATAGCAGTTTATAGCAACAGTTTATGGCATACCTAAAGGCGCGCACACGGAATGCGCCCCCTAACAAAACTTTAACTTGTTACGGGGCGTGGCAAAAATACTTTTCGAATTTCATTTGCCTCCCGCGCTTTGATTTGTTGCAGCTACAGGGTAAATAGGGAAGGGGAAGGGGGAAGGGATAGGGAGTTACTACCCCAAATGCCAAAGGGCAAGTGTTAGGCAAAAGTTTGCGCCTTTGAAGATGTTCTACCCCCTCCACCCTCCCCCTATTCTAGAATAGGCTCCGCCATATCAAAATATGCCACTTGCATGTGCCGCATGCCTTCGACTTGGTTGGGCTTTGCGGCTATTTATGAGCCTGGACCTCAAAAGGATTTATGTCCTTTGATATCGTATCAGACAGTCGCTCGAGAGAGGGAGGAGGGGTTAATGGGTAGGGGTAGAGATTTTTGCCTCAATAATTAGAAATTTTTAACGAAGTTATCCGTATAGGAAGTTCAGCAAGGTTCCTACTAGGGGTTCATGGAAAGGTCCTAAATTATAGAAAGTTCTAGATTTATAATATTTTAATGCAGCATCAATCTTGAGGTCAAATCATAAAGATAAAGCCAACTCTCTTGATAATCAGATGATTCCTAAAGTATTTCAGAAAAAACTTTCAGTTCTTAAGAGAAAGTACTGCAGTAGAACGGAAAAACCTTCCGGCAATAGTTCGTTAGTTTAACCCAAGAAACTATTCCTTCTCTATCAAGTTTTCTGCTCAACACATTTACATTTGGAAACCAATTAAAACCCAAGCTGAACTTTAAACAAACCTAAAACCAGAACACCCTCCTCCTGCCCCCTCTGGAAGAACAAAAGCAAACTTGGCCAAGCGGCGAAATTAGCCCGGAAAAACTGAATTATTTATGCGCATTTTTAGCGCGTTTTCCAACTCTCTCTCTCTTTCTTTCTTCCTTTCTCTCTCCCTTTAGACACTCGGTACTGTCTCATTAATATTAAGAGAGGAAAGCCCAATCCACTTGTCCTTTTCATTTTAATGAGCAGGTACAGTTGCCGCATGCAAATGCGTAGTATGCAACAGTTTTCCCATTTTCCGAGCTGCAATTTGCGCCACTTCTGTTTTGGGCACTACAAGCAAAGTGACCCAAATACCTGCCCTACTACGTATCTCCCCTAACTGTTTCGTGTATTTCATTGTTTCGGCATTATAATTTATTGCCAAATGGAGAGGGGGGGAGGAGAAGGAGAGACAACGCGAAACAAGCACACAAAGCGAAACGCAGCGAAGTGAGCAAAGCTTCCACTTTATCATCGTAGCTTTTGTTGTCGCTTTCCCCGACAATTTAAATTTCGTATAACTTTGCCCGATATCGAACAAAATCGATGGTGAATTTAAATTAGGATTTTTCCGAGCATCGGAATTTGCATTATCGAATTTCACTTTCCACTTTAATTTGTTGCCATTTCGCCCACTTACAGGAATTTCTATTCCAATTTTGAGTTCAAAGCGAAGTGTGAAGAAGTGGAAATGTCTAGGGAGATTAGCGGAATAATTTGAATGGGATATGGTATAAAAACATTTGTATCTGTTTTTAACTGGGATATTTGGCAGGGGTTTATATGTACAACTGTATATTTAAAGTGATCTCATTTTATATTTATTTATTTTTTAAGATAACTCTTTAAAGATTCCTTTTATAGAAGAATTATCTCTGTTGTTTATTCTTTTTAAATTTTTCTTATATTTACACAAATACTTAGTAAACTTCTAACTTCAAACTTGATATTTAAATCACATGAGACAGACGACTCCAGCCTAATCGGTCTCTCAAAAATCTATAGCATAAAGTACTCTCAATTTAGTAGCATTTTTTTCGGTTTCTTTAACTTCCATCACTCATCTCAGCCTACATTGCCATTTTTCATATTCCCCTCACTCTCTCTAAAATCGCTCTTTAAAGTCTCCCGCCTTAGCTGCATCATCATCATCATCATCATTATAAACACGGGGACTACCGCTGCGCATCAGGACCTAATCCAATCCTGTTAAAGCTGCCAAAAATCCACGACAAGCCTCAACGCGTTGCGGAAGTGGCAGAAAGAGAAAAAAAGGGGGAGTCAGACAAAGACAGACAGGCCTAAGCTGCTACCCTACCCCTGCCTTATAGCGAGGTTTCTGTAACAAAGCAAAACGGTAAATAAAGCGACAGACAACGCTGACAGCGAGGGGGGTGGGTAGTACGGGGTAAGGGAGGGGAGGGGTTTACGATGAATGAAAATCAAAGCAAATCAATGCGAAGCTTTTGTCCATCGTCGCGTCGCATCGCGTCGCTTTCTTCCCCGATGAAAATTGAAAATTTACTTTGGCAATTTTCGTAGCCTTTTGCCGACAATGAAATATGTCAATTTCAATTATGCCAGGCGACAAGCCACGCCCCCTCGCCCCTTTTTTCTACCCCGCAGGCAATTGAAATGTCAGCGAGGGGAGAGAGAACAAATTTTATTCAGGGATCCCCAAAAATCTATTTCGACAGTTCGACTGAATGTGTCAATTTTATATACAAATCTGCATCGATTACGCAATTCCTTGAAATTCTATGTTCTATGTGCCCTCCCTATAGAGAGTACACGATACTGACTGACACTCAATGTCAAGCAGAGGTAATTACAGTTATTCCTAGGGGGAAGAATTGTCGACAGTTGTGAGGCCTGAGGCATAGAATATGGAAATATTTGAATTGATATTGAATCGGTTGAGAGGGGGAAGGGAGTGGAGGCTAATAATAGAGCGAAAGGCTAATCCGATTGACTGCGATAAAACTTAAGCGGCTATTTAAGATTTACAATCGTGAGTTTGGATTTAGATAGAGTTTTTTTTATTTGTTTTCAGTATTAAGAGGGATTATTGGTATATTTAATTATTTTAATAATATTAAAAGATGATGATATTGCACTTTCTTTTACTTTTTGACTTTATATCACACCTGACTGTATGATTTCATGCTTTAACGTAGCGCAGAATATTATATTATATAATTTTATCTATACTACTGAGAATTATATCATATTATACCAACTATATTGTAGAAAAAGTCAACTATGTCAGGATTATTCTGTCCTTTTCAATAGGAAAACTTGCTTTTTCATCATGCAATATTCTATTCCCTCATATCATTTCCCATTGTACATATTATACTTCTATATCATATAATAGCGTACTCCTATATCATCATAATAATATAATGCACATATAGTACCATTTCATGGTTCATTCCTTATCTTTCCACATTATTTTATAGCTCTAGGTGTTACAAACTTATCAGAAATACCATCTTAAACTTAGAAACCCGTAGAACTATGAACTCACTGCCTTCCCACAACATTTGCATAACTTTCCCAGTCAGGGCGAGTACAATAACTCCATGAGAAGCTTTTGTGGCTTGGAAGAGGCGTGATTTCCTAGAAATGCCATTAAAGAGTCATAAGACTGTCTGCCTAGGCTAGGCTTATTGCACAGGAAGTGCCAAGTCTGTATGAGTCTCTCCCCCTCTCTCTCCCTCTGTCTATCCCTATCTGGTCATTTAGCCAGATGTGTCTGTCCAGTGCAGGCTGACACTGTCGGCCTGATTGATTTGCAACTGGCAACTGGCAGCTTGCAACATGCAACATGCAACTTGCAACTTGAAATTGAACTTGAAATGTGCAAGAGACGACACGACACTCGACACTGAGCAAAGAGTGCGAAAGAGAGAGAGAGAGAGAGGGGAAACTAGGAAAAATGTCATGTCGAAGACTCTTGGCTCCGTCGCCTGTCATCGATATGATCTGCCAAGAGGAGGAAGAGCAGGAGCAGCCAGAGGGAAGAGACACTCTGCTTCCTTGTCTGTGGGCGACACTTTGATGTGAAATTGATGATGATTGAGAGTTGCATTGGGGCAGGAGATAGAGAGAGACAGACAGAGAGAGACAGACTTCCCCCACATTATGCAATGTTATGTTGTAGCTGGCATACAAATTAAACAATTAAATGAAGGTTCTCCTACTTCTACTTCCCAGCTATATCTAGATATATGTGTCAAGTCTACTTTGGTGGCATCGTAAATTTCAGTCTTACGCGCCAGCTGATGATTGTCCTCAACTTCATCTCCATCTCCCATCATCATCATCATGAACGTAATTCTCTGGCTACGATTGCGAATGCTCATTGCATTTTTATCACTTACGCGAAATTGGTTTTTATGTCTTGGGGAGTCTCATGTGCGCCTATTAAATTAAAACGTTGCGCCTCGCCTCGCCTCGACTAGACTCGACTTCAATTCTCACATAGAACTAGTATAGGGTTCACCCCCCCAACCCCCTCTAGAGCAGTTAAATAAAATACCCCAGAGCGAGGGGCCCGTTTAAGCGATGACAATCAAGCAAATAGCCCCAGTGATATATATCGTACTCGTACTATATATATATATACACAAGTTGCCTCTGCCTACTTATAATGAAACACAGCCCCAGTTGAGGCCAGACGAGGTGCGAGTGTCTCCAAGTACTTTGACGCCAGTCTTCCTCCCTCTTCCTGTCTCCCTCTTTCTGTCTCCCTCTCTCTGTCTCTCCCACTCAACTTCCTACATTGTTTATTGATTTATTGGCGCAGACAATGACCACACAAACTTGGCAACTTGACAGCAAACTGAGCGGGACAGTTTGAACAATCTGAGGCAGCAGGCTGATTGCAATGAATGGTTCAGCTGTCCCATGGTATTCTTCCTCTCTCGAATACTTAAGATCACATAAATAAACATAAAAAAAGGGTGCAGACTTACGCTAGCAATTGGTATGGTGTGAGTTGAGTAAGTTGTATAATAATTACCTGTAAGTAAAAGAAAAGATGATTTATTTTATTAGTTATTGCCACTCAATACGATATAATTATTGGTAAGTATTATTATTAATGGTCAGTAATACAGTACTATTATTTTTTAAGATTTTTGAAACGCATATAAAACAAATTTAAATTTATAAATATATTTCCTATTAATGTCTATAATTTACAAACATGTTTTAGAGAGAAACTCTTTAAAGCAGTAAATTAAAAAAATCGGTAAGATCTCTCATGATCTCTATGATTTTTTAAGCCATTAATTGAATAAGTAGAATATGTTTTTTATTATTTTATAGTATTTTCCAAGCGAATTTAAGATATTTTCATATATATAAATATATTTTCCATTTATATGCCATATTTTACCACCAGCAAGAAAATAGAAATTATTAAACCCTAAACAATCAAATGAAACTCCTCAAAAAACACTTAAAACATATTCCCTGCTCGTGTTTGCATCTCAAAAAAACTATAATAATTTTCTTGTGTGCCCAAGTAATCTTTCTCTATAGATCCCTTTGACAGTTTGTTAGCTGAAAAATTGAGAATAACAATATAAACAGAGACAACAAAGTGACAGGGATAGAGATTCTCTTTTAAATTGCACTTTAAACTGCAGTCGTAAAACTCTTTCTCTCTCTCTCTCTTGCTCCCACTCACCACAAGCCCAGCCACAGTGACACCTGTTCCAGCTGCGCTGCTTTGTATGCGCTTTGGAGTATAATCAAATGATATACTATTAATACGGACTGCCTATCTATGACCAGAGCAGGCAAACAAACCCGACCAAGACAGAGCGAACAAACCAACAAAACCACCGACCAAACCAACAGGCAACAGCTTCATCTCTCTCCCTTTATCTCCTCTCTCTCTCTCCCCCTCTCTCTCTGTCTCTTTCGCTGCCAATGAAAAATCTGTCAAGCTCAGCAAACTGACAAGTTAATGCCAGAGTCGAGTCGCATCGAGTCGGGGATTCAGGATTCAGCAAGGTACTGTGACTTTGAAAAAGCACCCAAGGCAGAGGCGGAGGCAGGGGGGGAGCACGGATCAGAGAGAGGGGGGGTAGAGAGGCTGGGCAACTTGGACTGGTCTCTGTGGTAAAATTTAATTTAACATGCGATTCAAATGCGACAAATTCTTACACCCAATGGCAGAGACTGTGGGAGAGAGGGGGGGCAGTGTCCAGGCAAAAACCGAAATTCGGAACCACAAAATACACAGAGAACGTTGCCTTGGACACAAAGGACACACACACACACACACACACACACATAATTCCGGCTCAAGCCCTTAATTATATTGAGTGTATGAAATCCTTTAGCCACACAATACACACACACACACACGCATACACAGGGCAACAGGAAGTGAAAGTGCCTTCTCTCTCTCTCTCTTCCTCTCTCTCTCTCTTTCTCTCTTTGATTCCATGTCCTTGAACAACGCATAATCCAAGCAATTTGCAATTTTTGGTAATTTAACTTGACAAAACTTTTTAATGGGCAATGCCAGGCGGCACTTCGAGGGTTGACAATGCTTCGATATATATAGCCCACTAATCCCCCCATGATCCCTCCTCCCAAACTTGGCCAATAGACGCCATTTGTGGCCTCTTTCAATTGGTTTCGCAACTGTTACAACTTTTTCGAGAGCGCATTCAAATCGAAACCCTTCGCTGTCCCCCGTCAAAAAACCATAATTTTTGATTGTTATGTACTTTAAGCGGATTTTGGAGTATTCAGGGGCAGCGAGGGATGGTATGGTATAGGGATTGGTTTTTTTTATGGGAATATATTCTTCCTTTTTTTTCTTGTTTGCTTTCCCATGCAAATTTTTAGCTATATCGCATGTTTTCAATTTCATATCTTGCCTCTTGTTGTTTGTCTATTTTGGTTTATGATTTATGCTCTCCCTCTCTATCTCTCTCTCTCGCTATCCCTCTCTTTGTCCAGCATTAACTGTGCTTAAGGCGTTAATATGCTCTCTGCAAAAGAGTTGGCAATTTCCGAATCACATAATGCGATTTTAATCCGCATCCGCCTGGGAAAGAGTTCAGTCTTTTTTCGCCTTTGTTTACCGAATGAAACAGAAGCCCCCCTTAATGTGCGCTATAAATAATACTGGGTTTCTGGTCTGGGTACATGCTACGTGTATGCGGTGTGAATAACCGAAGATTATAAATATTAAGAGGGGAGAGGAATAATTTAAAGCAAAAAACTATGAGAAAGAAAATAAAAACTGAGGGAAAATGTTAAATAAAATATATATAATATATTATATATATATATATATAATTTCTTGTACAATAGGGTAAATCATTTATTAATTATAATTTTATTAATTATATTATTAATAAAATGAATATATATTATATAGTTTCTTGTACAATGGGATAAACCATTTAGACAGTTAACTCAAATTTAATTCCACAAAAACTTCATTAAGTCATGACAATCAGAGCGATTAATCATCGTGTAAACTGATCCATCAGTTAAGTTACTCAAATTCTCAAACTTGTAGAACTTTTCCAACACTCCCCTAGCAATCCCTCTCCATCGTACCAAACTCTACAATATTTATAGCTCTAATTACAGGCAACACACAACAGTTTGCGTTGACAACAATTGAAACAGAAGTCGCGCCACGCACTAAGGGGAATATCATCAACATCGCCGCCTGCACTGAGAGAAAAAAATACTACATAATATTCTCGACCATAAGCCACAATTTTCTCGTAGTCAAAGTCAAGGCAAAAAGTCAAGGCCCCGTGCAACATTTGAACTGTCAAAAATGACAAATAGCCCGTCGAGGATTTCATTTAGAATGCAACGTTGCAGTCGAAAATGAAGTAAAAACTTTTGCCGGCTGAAAATCCCCTGTACCGCTAGATGGAAAACTCTCTCGCCCCTGATGTTGCCACCATGGACTACTGTAGTCTCTGGCAACAACCACCAAACCAAAAATCTTGCTCAAAAGTAGCGCAACGGAAGTGGAAACGAGAGGGACACCTTGCTATAGCAGGGATGAGTTTTGGGAGTTACGGGACGAATTCGCTTTGAGGGTTGCACCCCTCCGCCAAAAGGGGGATGGGACACACAGTTGGCGGCCTTTTATGTTTGTACGGGAAATTAGGATTGCACAAAAAAAAGGAAGCCAAAAGGATTTTCCAAAAACAGAGGGAGAAACTCTCGTCGTGTGTTTATAAATTAATCGTATAGTCGGCGCAGTCAGACGTTTTATTGCAATTCCAAAAATTTCTATCGATGTTGCCCTGGACAACACGTGCATTACAGAGGGGAGAGAGAGAGAGAGAGAGAGAGAGAGAGAGAGAGAGAAAGAGAAAGGGAGAGGTAAAGGGATATGCTTAAGAGCGACGCTTATTAAAAATATTTTCTCTGTTTATTTGCTCTACATGGGGCATTGTCTTTGCGTAATGTACATGGATTTATTTACGATTCGCTGGGGCATATAATTAATTTTTCAATCCCCAGTTTCATGAACACATTTCAATCGGAGGAGTATATGGGGAGTGTCTGGGTGTCACTTGTGTTGTAATTGGAGTTACGCAATGCTGCGTTTCACTCACAATTGCAGTGTCTCTTTCATATGATATGTGGATGCCTCTTATGGTCTCAGCTCTGCTGCTTATGGGGTACCTTATACGCTCTATTTACTGATTTCCTAATAGTATTGTAGTTAATATCTCTTTAGAAAATTTGCTCTTAAAATTTTGTATTATTATCATATTTTTCCCAGCTATTTTTATATATTCCTAATATTTCTTCGTATTTTGCAATCTTTACTTAAAATATACCTTGGTAACTTTATAGCAGATTATTTTCTTTCTTTATCTTTATTCATTTTGTATTTTTTCCAGACTTTTCTTTACTTTTCCCTGCTTAACTCAATTATCGATTACTTTAGTTTGCAACACAAACTTAATTATCGATTATTTTAGTGCGCAACTTAAATTTAATTATCGAATTTTTTTTCTGTTTCCACTTTTCCGCATTTTTTCACTACTTTTCATTAACATTAGCGCCCCCCCTCAAGCCACTCCTCCCCCCTTCTGTTGCAGCTTTGCGCACGCCTCTTGGCACCTCTGGCTTAGCTGCAGCTTAGTGGCGCCTCTCTATGCGCTTCTCATTTGCGCTGCAGCTGTCGTTGGGCATCACACACACACACACATATATAGTATATGTGGCATGTGGCATGTGTAATTGCAAATCCAATTAATTAACGAACTAGTCACTGCAAATGTGCTACTAACTGAGACATAAATAGCACACGACGAGACGCGACAGATACGCAGAGTTTTAGATACCCCCGGCAGCTCTCCCTTTGCCCTATATAGCGTGTGTATTCCAGAATCTAAAGTGGTTTGTGGTCGCTAAGAGAGAGAGAGAGAGGGCAACAAGAGAGGGAAGATCTGTGCAGCATCTGCGACGTCGCTTCTGGGGACGCTTCAAGTGTGTCTCAGGTTGACAAATGTACAACAATTAAGTGAAAAGTTCTGCTGCTCTTCAGGCTGCTCCTACTTATAATATGATGAGACTTTCTTAGGGAGAAATTGAAAAGCGAAACCTGCAGAATGTCAAAAACTTCTACGCGGATTAATGTCGCGCAAGTTTTACTTGTTTTTTTTTGGGGGGGGGAGAAGATAAAACTAACCCAAAAAAGAGAAAGAAGGGAGAACTGTAAAAACCGACATCAACATCAATTTCACTTTAATGTTTCCGTCCTGCCAGTGTGTGCACACCATACTACAGCAAAAAAGAAAACAACGAACCTGAAGAAGAGAAATTATGCTAATAAATCGCAGCGACACGTGTCGTTGTACTCTCCTCGCCAGCCTAATGGACATGCGCCACGAAATATGCATCGAATATTCTTGTTATCCAGCTCCCCCACCCCCTGTAACCTGCACCACGGCAGGCACCCTGTATGCCACACGGTACTCTGCCTGCACGTGGTGTTTACACATCATTTACATAAAACGAGAACGCAACGGTTTTTTTTTTTTTTTTTTTTTGCAATTTCTTTTAAGGAGAGCAGAAAAAAAAAGAACAAGCAAAAAAGTGCAGAACGGATGGATGGAAACCTGCCCAACAAAGTTGTTAATTATACTTGACTGGACTGGACGACATACCCTGTACCCTCTTCCCCTCTTCCTCTTGTTGCTTTGCCCAGTCAAGCGCTGATAATAAAGCGAGCCAGTGGGGAGACCATAAGAAACTCAGGAACTCTGGAACCTGCCCGTTTATGACGTGTACGCGAGAAGAAACCATTAATCAGCGCCCCGCTTTGGGTATGGGAAATACCTCTCTCTCTCTCTCTCCTCTTTCTCTGTTGCAGGTCGCGTGCGTCGCATTAGGCAAGAACTGCCAAACGATTTGCAGATAAAACATTAAGAAACCCCACACGAAAAATAGGAACGAATATTGCCTAATTGTAGTAATTAATGGGTATAGTTTACATTTTTGATGAGCTCTAATTGAAAGTTGGGGGTGAGAGAATGAAGTGATTAATCATGGCAGCTATGTTATAATTGTTTACAAAGCTAAATGATTTGAATAACAGTGATATAAGAAGGAATTTTAAGAAATATTGAGAGTTTTTTGCTTATAAAGATCTCAGCTTAATTTATACAAAATTTAAGCTTTCTAGCTCAACTAACAAGCAACTAAATTAAGTAAGCTTGTAAATATGCATATAAAAGAAAGAAAACTTAAGAGCTTTAACAAATTTCTGTGATATTCTATAAATAAATTATGTAAGCTTTATTTAACCAAAATTTCAGCTTCCTATCTGCACGCACAACCCAAGAAATAAATAAATAAAGTAAGCTCTATGCAAATATTATGCACAATATCAAACAGTAGCACTTCCAGCTAACCTCAATGAGCATAAGACTGCAAATAACTATTTAATAATAACTAAAACCGACTATATTTAGTGTGTAATTAATGAAGAGTAAATTAAATAAACCCAGCTATACGGAGATAGATAAACAACAGCAACAAATCGATTAGAATGCGAGTGCCAAAGCAATTGCTAAAGGTCGCTAGAGCAAGAATATTAAACTAATTGCAGACATTTCGAAAATATTCCTCTCTCTCTCTCTCTTCTAATAATTATGCACAGAAGCCACACACACAGAGAGAGAGAGAGAGAGAGAGAACGATTGGCATTTAACCTGGCCGCAAAAACATATGGAAAATCAAAAGCGGCTAAAAGCGAAAGCAAATCGCTTGAAGCGTTGCTAGCCAAAACCACCTGTGCAGTAGCAACCCCCCTACCCTTCCCTTTTACCCCCCCCCACACTCCTCTGACAGAGCATAGTAAACTTTGCGAATGGGTTGCTCAGTACAAAGAGCAATCAACCACCCCGAGCAAATTTCATACGAAATTAAATTAGAATTTTCGGCTGTTTGTTTGTGTATTTGTGTGGCAGGCAGGCAGCCGGTCTGTCTGTCTGTGCGTTTGTCTCTCCATCTGTCTGTCTGTCTCTTTGTCTGTTTGTCTGCCCGGCTGCCTGTGCGTTTGTCTGCCTGAATTTGAATGGATGGCAAAAGGAAATTGCAGCACGCACGCACATGAAATGCCCCCAACAATATGAAAAATACAAACTAAGAATGTTTAGCTGTAGCCTGTAGTCGACTTTAAAATACCCTGTAGTGCAATTTTGTAGGTCTAATATAGGCTGACTTATTTAGTCAAAAGAATTGTATGATAGAAAACAAATATTGTAGAAAACTTTTAACTTTATGTACAGGAAGAATATATATTTTCTTTGGAACGATAATATAATGTATTTTAAATATTCTAAATAATATTTTTCAAGTTCTAGGAAAATCTCTAAGTCTTTGATTTGTGAAAGTATTAAGAACTATACAATCTTTAATTTGTATTGGGGTTATATATTTTTAATCTTATGAAGAGTCAGTTTTCTTTTATCTGCAATATTGTAATGAATCATATTTTGATCTCATGTGATGTACTCTTAAATTTAGCTGGAAATTGAGGTCCCAAATAAAATAGTGAAATTAAATATTTTAGAAAACTTCTACAAATATGTTGAAACTACATATAGCTTGTCTTCATTTATTTTACTAATATAATACTCTATATCTAGTTTCATAATATTTATTAAGTTCTTTTTGATCAAAGATATCAAAAAATCATTAAAAATTGATTAAGCTTTTTGAAATTTTCAATCTAGATAAAGAAATTTCTAGTTAACCCTTTTTAGGCACAGTTTTTTTTTAACTCCCCCGCTTGTTGATTACAGGGTATATAAAATATTGATAACACACACACACACAGCAATTCAACATGGTATTCAAAAATGGGTGGCAAGGAGGCAGGAGAAGGGGAGTTGCTCTGTCTGCCACAGAAATGAACAAATGACCGCAGGCCAAACAGATTTCCACTCACTGAGTACGTGAGTGTGTGCGAGTGAGTGTGCGAATGAATGTGAGTGTGTGTGTGTGAGAGTATGAGTGCCATCGTGAGTCCTTGTGCTACAAATGCCTACACAAATGAGCGCATTTCAATTAAAATTTCCGTTTTAATCACCTTTGCGCTGTCCAGAGAGAGAGAGAGAGAGAGAGAAGGGAAGAGAAAGAGGAAGACAAGTGGGAGTGCAATTTTTTTTAATGATACATTTCATGTCAGCCCTGATAGGTATCCAGTTCTTGTTCTACCTGCTTATTATAAAATTCAACCCATCTGCAATGATGGTCATATCGCTCTCGACGCTTGTGGCCTGGAAATCTTCATTGCACCAGACGTATTCCATCTGGACAGGAATCCGCAGCGATAACAGCGATGTGGATTGGGTACTGCGTGCCTGGCGCAGTGTATCATCAGCATCCTCATCAGAATCCATATCATCATGATCCTGCTCATTGACGAACGAGTTGTAGCTGTCGTTGTCGTCGTCATCGTCGTCGACGTCGTCATCATCATCATCCTCATCATCAACGTAATCTTCGGATATTGTTTGAGGATCATATACGACCAGCTCCTGACTTGTCTCGGTTTTCTTAAAGGGCACCAAGGCCAGATAGTTCTCATCGTAACTGGTCGTACTATCCCCCTGTCCCACTGCACTCTCACGTGTCTCCGATTTGCTATGGGGAGGAGTCTCGCTAATCTCACTGCTATAGGCATCGCTGCCTCTTATGGCCTCCACCCATTCCAAGGGCATCTCTGGCACAGTGCACACAGAGGTCACAGAGGTTTTCCTTTTCAGCTTATCCCCACCAGCCGGAGATGTCGGGGCGAGTGTCTTCTTTATCAATGTAGCCACCTGAACCTCGACAGCAGCAGCAGCAGCAGCAACCGGAGAATTGTTCCGCCAGTAGGATGTGCCACCAGCCTTGACACGCTCCGGATAACGTTGCTCTTGATCTTCCTTTTGCTGTTTCCATTCCCTTTGTACCTTCTCTTGTTGCCGATGTTGTCGTTCCTCTTGATGGCGATGTCTTTGGTCCAGATAACGATGTTGTTCATCTTCGTGTTGTTGTCGATGATATTCGGCCTGTTGAAATAATGAACCCTGTTGTTCCAAAAGTTCCGGCTTATGCTGCAGTAGATCCTGCAGATTCACAAAACTTTCTCGCATCTCCCTGAGCTGCTCCCGACTAAAGCCAGACCACAGAGGCGAATTGGGTACGGACAAGGCCTGGATAAGGAAATTAAGATCTTTCTCCATGACCGATCGATCGACTGACTGAACTGGCCGAACGCTTTATTTCCAGCCCCGGCTACAATTTGATAGAATTTTTGGTGTTTGAAGAAACGTGCCCGAACTACTCTATATGAAAATATACAATTTAATTTTTTTTTTGTATTTATTTATGTTTGTGAAAATGACAACCACGTTTGAATTTTTATAGAAAACAAATGGAAAAAATACTTGTATTCTGAAATTATATCGATATACGACAAATATATCAATATTACTTGACGTTGCTAAGTTTTTTCAGGCAGATACATAAAACACGATTTTACAGAGTTCTCAAGCTCATTACTTCATCAAAACTCAACCGATTCTCTTCGGGAATGTCATTTTCTTTATGTTTTTGGCACTCCTTTAAATTGAATAAATAATTTTATCATTTTTTAAGTTTCAAAAATTATCGATATTTTTCATACCTACCCCTAGGAAAAATTTCGATTTTTTCAAAAATTTTAAAATCATATTTTTTGATCCTAAACCTTTAAGCAAGTCAAATTTGGTATAAAAATACTTTTCCAAATCTTTTTCTAGGTGTATTATGAAAAATATGACAATTTTCAAGGTTTTAGCATACCTAATCTCGACTATGTGTATATGGGGTATCTTAAGTAATAATATAATATTTTTCTATTCTTTATAGCGTATACAACAATCTCCTTTGCCCAACTAGAGTGTCATCTGTTTGTTATGTTTATAGATATCTCTTTCTTCCACTCCTCCCTCTTCCCTCATATCGAACATTAAGTAAAATCGCCAATCTAAAGAACAAATTTCAAACATTTTCCAACAATTCAAGGACACAGTTCTTAACATAGAGAGGGACAGGACTTCTCTCAAGTGTTTCGTGTGTGTTTTGTCAAGCATAACAGACAACAAAGTGAGCAAAAAAAGAGAAAGAGAGAGAGAACTTTCAGTATATATTCCAGCTACAGAGAGAGTTTCTAAAATAATACAATTTTACCGTAAATTTACTAAAAGATGCCGCAAACGTCTGCCAAAAAAAACAAAAAGAGAAAAAGAAAAAAAAATGGCGCATAGAAATGCAAATGGCCGGCAAGGCGGGACAGACGTGACCGTTATTCTTGGTCGTTTGTTACTTAAGCAGGGGCAAGTGTGCGTGTGTGTGTGCGTGTGTGTGAGTGTGCGTGTATGGCATTAGTTGCCTCAATGCATGAGCCCTTGTCGTCAGTTAACAAGCAGACAAACAGACAAAGCAGACAGAGCAGACGGAGCAGACAGACAGCGTCAAGGATATGTTGGCAGAGCACACACACACACACACTCTCTTACGCACACTCCAACACACACTTGCACACACGCATACCTATCTATCTATGTGTGTGTTTGTTTATTTGTTTACTTTTTGCCATTTGACTGTGCGCAAGTTTTCTTCCAGCTTTCTTACATGTCTCTGCCCCGCTCGCTCTCTCTCTCTCTCTCTATGTCGCTTTCTACCCATCTCTCTCTCTCTTTCTGTGTGTGTGTCTGCCATGAATATTTTCATATTTGCAGCTGCCTTTGCTGCCTTCTGCTTACGACTTTATCCTGGCAATTGTGCACGACGAGGCAAACTTCGACTTCAACATCGACTTTGCCTTTTCCCGTCGCATAAGGGGGAGGAGGAAGAGGGGGAGGGAACGCATGTGTCGAGCCTTGTTATTTAATAGGCTTTTGTGACTCGCTCCTAGCGCCCTTCTCGAGTGGCTGAGGCGATGCTACTCTGCCTGTGCCCAATCTTCTGCGAGTTCCTTCGCTTCGTTGTTCTGTCTCCACTTGTCTCCCTCTTTGCATTTGCCTTGTCTGCACTTGGTCTGCTTTTCCTCTCTTCCTTCGTCTCTCTCCCTCTATCTCTTCCTCTTTCTATCCCTCTATGCCTTTGTCTTCTTCTTCTCCCTCTCCCTCAGCTATTCTTCTTAATGCGTTTAGATTATTAAACATATTTTGTCCAAACAACTTTTGAGCTGCTGCCAGAGTTTTCCCCGCTTTTACTGTTTCCCTCTACGCCATTTCGGCACTGCCTCTTTAAGCAATTGAAGCCTGCCCCATCTTAGTATCGTAAAGGAAACTTGCGCCCCTTAAAGTGTTCAATAAAAACGCACAGGAATCGACAAAGTAAGTAGGTCAGGCCATTAAAATTGCCACTAAACACACACATAGAGAACACACTTCCTAACACAACAAACACGTACACACACACATACACACACCCATACACTCGTCTCGTATTTATGTGTGGCATGAGGCTTATTCTAATGCACTGCGAGAAAAGCTTTTAGGGTTTAGGCTCAGCAAGAAAATTCTAAGAAAGTTGCAGAAACTTTAATAATGTTAAAGAAAATATAGGAAATTAACAAATAGATTTTCATATATATAAAATACTGTAAAATAACGATAAGTTCTTCTGAAAAAAGTATAAAATCGTCAAACATATATTATGAAAAGAAAACATGCCTAATTTGGTAAATTTAAAAAGAACATTAAAACAGTTGAAGCCATTTTAAAAGCTCAGCCAAATCGATTTATAATTGTAGCAAAAATTCCCTAAGAATTCCTAAATAAATCTTACAGCTTGCATGTTAAATTTCCTTATCTTTCCTCCATCATCATTACACTAATATTTTTTTAAGTGTACTCTTCCTGTCGTTGTTTAATCGTTAGCGGAATGTTTTGTTGCCTTTGCTTGTGTAGTTAAAGTTTGCGTTGACATTACACAAGAGGTATGAGGCTTACACATATATATAGTATTTATATATATATATATATATATACATTCTGCAACCCACACATGAAGTCATAACAACAGAGGGCGCCACCTGTGCGCTTGGGGGGCGATCCCCCATGCGGTTCGCTGCGAACAACGCAAAAGTTGCCTGCTAAATGCTTTCTGATTGTTATTTTTCGTGTTTTCCTGCAGCTTTTCTCGATGTTGCCACATCCAAATTACAATTATTACATGCCACTGGCTCACCCCGCCCCGTAGACCCCCCTCCCCCTAGCTACTTCTGCAGTTGTTTCTGCTGACTCAAACTGAAACTTTCTCGAAAAGGGATGGGGCAAGGTAAGAAAGGACGCGGAGGAAACTTAGAGAAGTTTGTGGAGTTTCGTCTAGAAATGCAAAATCTGGTAATGTGGGCGTGTTTAACATAAATTTAAGCTGTTCGTAATGACTTTGTAGCGCTTTTTCAGGCTCAAGCTCCGTTAAAGCCTTTTGCGGTGCTACGTTCAAATTTAATGAAAAAACTTTATACGAAATTTTCCGAACAAAACGACAACGGTCAAGCAAAGTGTTAAATAAAGAAAAGAAGAAAGAAAATGGAGGAGGGGAAATGCACGCTTAAAAGTTTGATTAAAAACGGTGCAGTGTTAATAAGGTTTAAGGACGATAGAATAAACACCCAGAAATAAATAATAAATATAATAAATTATAGACGAAGTGTTATGGTTAGATAAAAAAGCTAGCAAAATTTGCTAAACGAAACTGAAACAGTTTCAGAGATCTCAAGGCAACAGAAGAGCTAAGATAAAATACTGAAACTCTAAAGGTCTCAGTATTTCACAAGACAGAAACAGTTGAAGAGATTTCAAAGAATATTATTCCTGAAAGAACGATAATAAAGACACTACACACAATTAACCTTACGTCAGCAAATCTTCCAGCTTGCTGCTATTATACGATTTTTCTCTGTCACGTAAATCACGCTACTTTTTATGTGAATATCTCTCACTCACACACCCCAACCCATTTGACGCCTTTTTTTATCAGCCTGCTCTCACCTTTCGACCCAAATTTCTGTTCATTAATGATAACAGGAGGCAAAAGAAGAAGAAAGAAGAAGAAAGCCAAGGCGTATCATTAACTGAAGAAAGAAGGGAAAAATGAGTAGAAAACTGTGGAGAAAAATGAGGCGAATATCTTTTGCCGGATAAGCAGCTCATTACTCAAATGCAGGTCGAGTGTAGGGAGCCCCCAAAAAGGAGTGCAAAAAAAAAATGCCATTTTTGGAGGCCCAACTTGGGGCTGTGATTTACTGCAAGCGAGAGGGAGAGAGAGAGAGAAAGAAATCGCTGGGCTCAGCAAATGGCCGCCTGACAATAAAACATAATAATAATTTGTTATAAAAAGCAAAGCGCAACGAGATAAACAAAATAAATGACAAAAACATGTCAGCACAAAGACAGCAGCCGAAAAAAGCAGAAGAAAGAGAACATAAAAGAGAGTGAAGAAGAGAAGAAGGCAAACTAAAAGACAATTTCGGGTTTACCTACACTCCTCTTCCCGCCTTGTGCCTTTGTGCAACCCTCAGCGGTTTTCCTCCAACTTTTTTCCTCGCTTTTCCTCTGCTCCTACTGCTAGAGAGACATTTGCATAAATTATCATTTGTTTAACATGGAAGCAAGAAGAAGAAGAAGAAGGAACCGCATTGAAAGATACCTTGAAATGGAAATGGAATTAACGCTTCCCTCTCTCTCTCTCTCTCCTTCTCTCTGTCTGCTGGCAAATTGGTAATAAAAGGCAAATGCATAAAATAACATAAAACAAGAATTTATGTGCGCAGCAAAAACAACAAATATCAAGCAAATTGCAATAAAATGCAAATTTAAAAAAAAAAAAAAACGAAAAAATGGCGGAAATGCGCCTTAAAGTCGTCTATGCAAGTTTCTTTTATTTTATATATTTTATGCTTAATTTTGTTCAAGGTATAAAACAACGAGACACACACACAAAAAAAGGGGCATGCTACAGGCTGTTTATTTTTGAAAGCAGGGGTGTGCCTGTCTACCCCCTTTTTTTCCACTCCACCCTCCCCCTTCTGCCTTTTGTCTCTTTGTGCTGCGGTTGTTGTGCTTGTTTCCAAGCAGCTGAGCAGCAGCTGCAGAGCTCGCAAACATTTCCTTACATTTTAATACACTTTTACTGCCACGCCCACACACAGCCATAGCCTCCCCCCAGCCAGAGCAAAAAGCAACAGCCATCGGGCAGGTGGAAGTTTTTCTTTCCTTTTCCTCGTTGCTTGGCAAAGTCGGCAAAAAAAAAGGAAAAACTTTTTCTGCACAATGAATTTTTGCGCATTTTCCACCTGTATGAGCCAGCTACAGTTCCCCCTCTCCCTCTGAATCGATTCGTGCTGTCTGTAAAAAATTTCCATTTTCTACTTTTCCCATTTTCCTCCCCCCAGTTGGCAGCAAAAGTCACTGCGCTCGGCTAACTATGCAAATAGCAGGCAAATACCTTGGCTTATGCCTTGGCAAATTACACAGCAGTGTGGCAACTCTGGCTGCCAGTGTGACCCCCCTTTCCCGCTCGCTATTAGCAGAAATTAAAAATTAAAAAAAAAAGAAGCCAAAGGCGAAACACAAATCGCAGCTAATTAAAGTCAACAGCAGCGCAAAATCATTTGCAATGCAAATGTCAAATGGCATAATAAGTATGACTCCCCCTCCCCCTATCCCTTTGTGTAGGGTATTAGAGTGTCTGTGTGTGTGTGTGTACCTGGGTTAAGCAAACAAGGGAAACAAGTCAATAAAGCAAAGCACAATGGGGAATAAATGGGAGAAAGAGAGAGTTCTCTCATTCCGCCACACATCGTTAATAAATTTTATGCTCGATTTATAGGAAAATCTTGAAATTTTTATGACACTTTTGGGGAATGGAATTTGTGCAGGAATTTACAAAAATATCTCCAGAGCGCAAGGGAAAAATATAGTCAAAGTCATTTGTCTGTTTATACAATGGATTTCTTACATTCAAGTGCGTATTTCGGTATTAACTGATAGAGCTTGCGGCGTATAGAAGATTTAAAGTTATCTTTATATATAACTGATATTAAAGCATATACATACCAAATTTCATAACTCTACTTATGGTATAAGCTGAGTTACAGGCACTTAAAGCCTTACTTCACTTTTATCCCATTTCTTTTCTACCGAATCTTCCCCCTTTTACAGGGTATCTAAATGAGCAAGGCCCGCATATTAAAGAAACCTCAGAGTTTCGAGATTTTAAATTTGATGTGGGTAATTATTGGCAGACTCCTATTGCCAGAAAGGGTTCAGAGACACGCCTGGGATTTATGTGCGATACAGGCAAGATTTCTCTCTCCCTCCCTCTCCCGCTCACTCCCTCGTGGGAAGCATAGAATTTCAATTAAAAATTAGCACTTGCTCGTTAATATAAAATATTGCTAATTAGATTGTTAGGGAAGCAAAGGATGGAAGAGGGAGAAGGGCGGGACGAGACTTTCTCCTGCTCGCATTGATTTTAACACGGTCATGAATATTAAATTACCGTTACCCACATACACACGAATGCACAAACACAGCAGCACACACACACACACATACACTGACTAGATATATCTCCCTCTCTCTCGGTATTATTTACTCTGGTCGAGGCAAAAGTTTGTCTGTCATAAATTAAAATCCTGACGCCCATTCAACACGCCCACGCTCAAGGTCCACAGGCGAACACCACAGCCCACATCACACCCAACCACAGTAGCCTCTTTGCAGCCCCCTCTCCACTCCATTCCCCCTCTTTCCAGGGGCGTCTGCCACTCTGAATGTTGACGGTAATTAACTTTTAGGCATTTCCTATGCATATTTATATATGTGTAGGGGAGGGGCAAAAGTACAGCTCGCCGGGGCTTTTCTTGCTAGCATAATATTAACACATAGAGGGGGTAGGGAAGGAGAGGGAGTGGGGGTAGAGGGGCTGGGGGTACTACCCCGCAGATGATGCGTACAAGGCCAAAGCAGCTCACGCTTTTTCCTCTAGCAATTTTTCACGCTGTACTCTTGTAAGTGGGCGTTACGCGTAGGCGTGGCATTTTAATTTTCTCTCTCTCTTAATATTTAGCTGTCTATTCGAAACTCATTTGTGAGTTCCATCTGCTTTTGTCATAAATAAATAATGAATTAATCATCAGTTTAGCCACGTATTCATTTTATTTTTGAAGAGTTTTCCAAGAGGTTTTTCAATTGTGCATTGAACTGAAAAATCCTTAACAGATGCGAAAAAAAGTATGCTCTATAATATATAGCACAGAAATGCGTTCAATCATAAATTATTAATGATATATTAAAAGCACGTTTTTCTGCTGAATTCTTTTCTTTTTTGAATTTTGACGGCTTGTCAGAAACAGGTTGAAGACATTTGAAAGGCGCAGGCAACGCAATTAGGAAGTGTTTTTCTCCCAAAAAGAAAAAGGTATGTGTATGTTTTTTTTGTATAGAAAATCCCTGGTTGGGAAAATTAATAAAATGAAAAAGGAAGAAAAGCCAAGAAAAATACTTGGAAATTGATTGATGAAAAGCAATGCGGAGTAAAGAAAAGAAATAAGAAGATAAGTGCTTGGATTTATAAAGCACATAGCAATATTTTTCTGCATAAAATATATGTTTTATAATTGTATTTTATTTTATTATTAATTTTATATATTTATTTATTTATTTTATTTTATTTTTTGCTTTGATAATTACTGATATATTTTTTAGATTTATTCTTGCGCTTTGCACTTTGATTTTTATCCTATACACTCTGCTAACTCTCGTTGTTATTTACTCGTCCCATCGTAACCTTAACCCAATTATTTTGCACTCGAAATTCAATTTGTTCCCCCCTAGGGGGGGTGCCCCTAGGCAAATGTATCTCTATCAATTACCTTAGTGAGTGTAGTAAATCAAATGAAAAACGCTTCGGTTCAAGTTTGAAATTTAATTGGAAAATGTTGGGCAGGAAAAATAGAGAAAAAAAGGGAGCACAATATTGGCATAAAACTACACTTAAAACTCAATCAAGTGCGTCTAACAATATTAAAAGCGAGATAGGGAGAGAGTGAGAGAGAGAGAGAGAGAGGCAGCTAAAGGGACAACTGGTTACGCATACGCCATGTGGCACGTTGAAATAAAGAATGCAATCAATTTGTCAACGTCTCTCTCTCTCTCTCTCTTTCTCTGTTTGCCTTTTGCTACTGTTCTGTCTTGTTTTTACATATACCTTTTCCTGCCTGCCTGCCTGCTGTCTGTCTGTCCCCTCTTTAGGTCTGTCTGCCCGCTCGTCTCGTCGCTGTCATCACACACGTATGTCGGCAATTTATGTTGTTGTCGTCGACAACTTGCAGCAATGTAGTAAATAAATTTAAAAGCGTCAAGTGGGCGTGGCAATGGCAGAGGCAGAGGCAATGGCCTCAAGCCTCTCTCTCTCCCGCTCTCTCTCTCTCTCTCGTCTCGTTGATGATGACATTCAAATTTACTGTGACACTAGTAAATTCAATTAAAATGCTGTGCGCACTGCTTGCTGGCACTGCTTGCTCACTCGCACTGCTTGCACTGCTTGCTAGCCGGAAGTGTGCGGCAGACGCGGCGTATGCGTAATCACATTACTTTTTGGCCTAGAAGCAGTTACTGGGGAGAGCGGAATGGGAGAGGAGAAGAGAGAAAGAGAGGGGAAAGAGAGAGACAGAGAGAGAGTGAGCTTGTCTTGGCTTAAATCAATTCACTCGGCACTTAAGTGCAGGCTATGCCAGGCTTGGCGAGGCTGCCAGCCTAATGACTCTAAGGCCAAGCCACAACAAAGCAGGCAGGCAGGCAGGGAGGGGGAGGTAGGGTGTGCGCGGGTGTGTGTGCCTTTTGTATGCACTGTGCGGAGGCCACAAAAATTAAATCCTTAATCACATAACGCAGCTGAGCAAAGTGCGAGCAGCAGAGAGAGAAGGAGAGAAGAGGAGCAGAAAGAGCAGAACGCGCTCAAGTTGCACACGTGTCGCACAGTTGTTGTTCTTGGGTTTATGATATTATTGCACTTGTCACACACACACACACACACACACACACACACTCAGACAGCTGGCAGCGCCATAAAGTATGCAAAGTTTTATGCCAGCGCAAATGAAAACAGCAAACGGCAAAGCGCAGACAAGTCACAGCTGAAGGAGCAGCAGCAGGAGGGGGGGGGGGGCACCGCAGTGCAGGTATGTTTGCGCACAAAGGCGCATGCCAATGCAAGACCCAACCCCCTGTCTCCCCCTCCCCCTCTACCCACGTGTGGGAAAATATGTCAGCTGAGGCTCGAGACGACGGCTCACATGGCGTATGCGTAATATTTGTGTGCTGGCATCAAATTTGCACATATGTATGTGTGTGTGTGTGTGTGTGCACACACAAGGGCAAAAATGCATTGAAATGTTAGAACAGACACGAGTGTGCCACACACACACACCCAACACACACACAGACTGCGGCAGACAGCAATGCGAAGCGATGATAAGCAACCCTTAACGAGCTACGACGAGAGCGTGTCGTCCTCGTCTATAGCCTGCCCCTGTTGCCACCTGCAGCCCCCTGCCTGCTCCCCCCCTGCCCTCTTCCTCCGCCTGGCAGTCATCGTTATTGCTTTTGGGAATATGAACGGCATGTGGCACTCGCTTTTCCTTTTCCACGTCGAGAAGTTTCCCTGCTCTGCCTTTGGTTTTATACATTTTAATTTGAAAGCGCAGCATCTACGCTCCTCATACAGCTGCAGGCGCTGGCTCTGGCTCTGGCTCCGGCTCTGCCTTGGCTTGGCTGAGGCTCAGCTACAGCCACAACATGTTGGTGTACACGACAAGGGAACGACGCCCCATCTATTTTTTATAAGCAGACGCAATTGTTTCGAAAATGAAAGGTTAAATGTTAAATGTGACTTTGAAAACAATGCAATTGCAGCCTCACTCGCCCTCTCTCTCTCTCACACAATCTCCCTCTCTCTCTCTCCCACCTCTGGGGCTTCAACCTGCAGGAAATGTTGTCATTGTGCGAGTTCTCCTGCCCGACAAGAGATCAAGACACAATGTTGTCAATGAACTTTGCAAGTGCAAGTTGCGAGTTTTGGGAATAGATGGGGATGTGAGAGCACAGTGGGGCAAAGAAGGGGGCAGGAAGAGGGAAAGGAACAGCGTAAAGACAGGAGAGAGAGGGGAGGGAAGGCAGAGTAGACTGGCAACAGCGAAAATTGACTGCCAAAGCTGAAGCTGCTGTCGGTTTGCAGTAGCTGCAAAAGGGGGCAAAACAAATTTGTTGAGACACGATTTCAGGGAGCAGAGAAAATTCAGAATAATAATAATAATAATTATTATACAGCTGTATTCCTTAAAAACTTATTTAACAAAGTCTATTAAGGCTAAAACGCTGCCAAACTCAATTGCAGTAAGTTGTAACACACAAATTAGCGCAGATCTCAAGGATTATCATAGTTAGCACTAAACTTGTTGTGTAACTTTTCTATATCATTATAAACTCAATTAGAGTTGACACTTCAAATGCAATTATCGAAAACTTAAGATAAACACATATTACGCTCTTAAATCAAATTTGAGCACACTTTTCTAACAGAGAAGAGAGAGAGAGAGAAAGCTGCATTTCAGCCTTTCCTCTATTAAGCAATTTCGTGCACTCTATTCTCAAGCTATGCACACAAATTATGAAGCTCCCCTCTCTCTCTCTCTTTCTCTCCCTACCTATAACCACATTCTGTCGACATCAATTGCAATTTCATGTACTCAACAATTTCGAACTTTAGCATAAATTTCAATTGGCTTTGGGTAGAGCTCAAAAATGCATATTAAAATAGTTGCGCAGAGTGGAACGCAGCAGAGGAGAAGCATCTGAGGATCCTTATGGTCTATGGTCTATGGTCTGTCATTTACCTGCATTACTTTTATGGCATTCTCATAGTTTGGGCTATTTTTCATATAAATTTTGATTGCCATAGCCATTATTATGAGGAAGGGAAGGAGGAGACCGACCACAAAGCATGCCTGAGAGCACACATTTCTCTGCGTGTGTCTCTCTGCCTCTTCCCCTCTCTCTCTTTCTCTGGGAAAAAATTCAGAGCAGAGCAGGAACATTAGGGATGGTCCAGGCACTGAAATTGGGTCAAGTAAAAAATAAAAATCATCAAGACAATGTCGAGACTTGATGAGAAGAAGACGACGAAAAGCACAGGCAGCAGATAGGCAGATAGGAAAAAGTGATAGGGAAGGGAGGGGAGCAGCTGGGCAAGGGGTTGGAGCCACCCCTAATGGCATAATCTTTACTAATTTAGCGCTCATTAATTTCTAGCGGGTCCCTGCTATTTTTTTTTGTGCGATAAGACACAGTGCGTAATTGAATTAAAAGTGAACAACAGAGACAGAGAGAGAGAGAGAGAGAGAAAATCTGCCGTTAGTATTATAAACATAAACATGGCGGCTCAGCGTGTGTTGACAATGCGTCTCTCTCTCTCTCTCTCTCTCTCTCTCTCTCCCACTGTCTTTCTCTGCCTTTGTGTCTTTAATTAAAATTGCATAATCAAGGAAACTGACAGCAGCCACGTCCTAATCAGCATGTCATTTGTGTAATTTGTTGTTATGGCCCCAAACTTAGTCAAGTCGGAGGTCTAGCTGTCTCTTTCTATCTCCCTCTCTATCTCCCTCTCCCTCTTTAGTTTTATTGTAATTAGTTGGCCACACTGAGTGCTTCAAGTCGTCTCCTATAATGTCTGCCACATCAGCAGCAAGTTCTGCCACATCCTGTCGAACGCTGATGCGGCACTTTTTAATTGAATTGACACCCCTTTTACCACACACACCCCTTCCTTGCCCACTAAATACCCTCTAAAGAGCAACTTAAATCATCTTAGTTATTCGCCTTGATTTGCATTCAAATTTGACTAAAAAAATAAAAAAAAAAAGTTACTGCAATTTGTTTGCCTAAGCAAAAGTTAGTCAGCAAAATGAGCTGCGTACTAGGCTTGCGAAGTACTAGAACCCCCAAAAACTATATAACCAGAAATTACTACTTGCGGTAGGCCATAGAAGTCCGCAATCTTGGGAGAGAGAGAGGGAGAAAGCAAAACAAAAGTTTTGCGCATAAAGAAAACTTGGCCGCAGAGATTTGTTATCAGATCTGGAGAAAAAGAGAGGGAAAGACAAGGAGAGAGAAAGGCAGAGAAGAGAAGTTTTTGAAGGCCACAAAAACCGCAGTAGAAACACCATAATTATGCTGGAAATAAGACAGTTTCCGCAAAATCATAAAACTACCTATTTCTATGATATAAAAACAACCTTTTTCTTTAAAATAAAAACAGCATATTTCTGATTAACAAAAAGTATATCTTTAAAGTAATTCCTATACAATATATAGAGCTAGCAAATTTATTATAGAACCATTATTTCCTGTCTCTCGCTCTCTCTTCCCTCTATATTTCCCTTTTCCAACTTGATATGAAACCTTCTTGATTACCAAAAGTTTTTCACATTTCCCTGGTCAGTTGATGTGCCAAAGATAAGCCATAAGTAGCCAGACGATAAACAGCAGTCAAGGCAAACGATCAAGAAAACGACAAAGACAACAAAAAAAGCGAAATAATTTAATAAAGAAAATGTCCCCAAAGTCAGACGAGCGCGCGACCCAGTGACCTTTTTTTTTTCTTTTATTCTCCTCTGGCATAAATAAAAAATGTTACTACATTTTGGCACATTACACAATAAAAAAAAAAGAAAAAAGGAAAAGGAAAATATGTACAAAAGCGAAGGAAAGGCAAGGCAAATGAGAACAAGAAAAGAGAAAAAGAACAACAGTGGAAAAAAAAAGAAGAAGGAGCAGGAGTGGGGGCGGCTTTGCGACTCGACTTGGCAACTGGCCTGGTCAGCGGCTGATAAAAGCTGTGAAAAACTGCGAAAAACTGTTAAAACGTTTTGGCCAAGAAAGGCAGGGGAGTACAGAGAGAGAGAAGGGGAAAGAGAGTGGGAGAGGGATGAAAAATGTCATACGAAACGGGAATTGTAATCAATTCTGGCTGCAAACGTTTATGGCCAAATCCGGACCCTTCACAGCACTCGCTTAATTAGTCAGGGCAGCAAAGGAGCATGAGGCAAGGGGGTATGCCTTAAAAGGGTAGACGATTAATCTAAATTATTTCGTTAGCCAAGCAAACAAAATTAAAATAAATGTTGACCGACAGCAGCAGCAGCAGCGGCGGCGGCGGCTAAAAAGTTAACAAATTAAAAATTGTTTGACTTGAAAAGGTCGAGAGACTTTCGAACAGGTGTCGTACGGGAGTACAACAAGGGTTCAAGGGGTCAACCCCCAGAATCAATGGCTTCATTAAGTGCACAAGCTTGTAGCCGCTGACAGTTTGGGCCCTGCTCGGGTCTGGCCAAAAAATGTTCTGTACTTATTTTAGCCAGGGTAGACAAAAAACCTTAATGCAAAATAAAAAGGTAGAGGAGTAGATAACAAAATTAGGCAACTGCCGTAAAAATACCCTGTAAAAAGCATGAATAAATTATTACAATAATAAAGATCAAATTATCATAAAGATAAATTATTTCTAGAGTTTCTAGCAAGAAACTCATATATTTCTTCTTTAAAAAAAATATGTACATTATTTGCCATAGCACATACCCCGTCACAGCTTCAAGCTACAGGGTATTGTGGTTAAAATGACGCTCAGATAAAATGATATATACATATTCATATCTCAGCGCGAAGAGCACGTCACAATATTTACGAGGGTCGTTTGATAAGTCCGTGACTTTTTGAATAAAATATATTTTTTTCGTCAAAGAAGCGTTTTATTTCTGAACATAATCTCCTTTTAGCTCTATACATTTAGTCCAGCGTTTTTCCAATTTTTTTATTCCTTCCAAATAATAGGTTTTCTCAAGGCCCTCAAAATAGTCGTTTGTTTCTGTGATGACCTCTTCATTTGACCCGAATCTCTTACCGCCGAGCCATTTCTTCATGTTTGGAAACAAAAAATAGTCACAGGGGGCTAAATCTGGAGAATATGCTGGATGGGGTAGCAGTTCGTAGCCCAATTTATGAAATTTTGCCATGCTGACTACAAAGTGTGCACCCGTGCATTGTCCTGATGGAAAACACTTTTTTTCGCCAAATGCGGTCGTTTCTGCTTCAAATCAATATCGAATCTGTCCAAAAGCTCTGAATAATATTCGCCGGTGATCGTTTTACCCTTTTCAAGGTAATCGATGTGAATGATACCTTGTGCATCCCAAAAAACTGTGGCCATGACCTTGTTGGCCGACAGACCCACCTTGGCCTTCTTTGGTGCACGTTCACCCGGAGAAACCCACTGTCTTGATTGTTCTTTGGTCTCTGGTGTGGTGTGGTGGATCCATGTTTCGTCTACGGTAACGAAACGGCGCAAAAATTCGTTTGGATTGCGGTTGAACATCGCCAAACACTCCTTTGAAATGGTCACACGGTTGCGCTTATGGTCGTGTGTGAGCAATCGCGGCACCCATCGCGCGGAAAGCTTTTTCATGTCCAAATATTCATGTAAAATGTGATGTACCCGTTCAGTTGAGATGCCTACAGCCTCAGCTACCTCACGCACTTTCATTCTCCGATCATCCAATATCATTCCATGGATTTTGTCGACGATTTCTGGCATGACGACCTCTTTTGGGCGACCTGAACGTTCGGCATCACTTGTACTGGTACGACCACAACGGAACTCAGTAAACCATTTCTTAACCATTGAAATTGATGGTGCAGAGTCCCCATAATATTTATCAAGTCTTTCCTTGGTTTCGGTGATGGATTTTTTACGCAAAAAATAATGCTTAATTAGCACACGAAATTCACTTTTTTCCATTTTCGTTAAAATTCACGAGATCGTCTGCTTTCAATGCCTATAAAACGCAAACCAAAAAACGCAGCTTTCTCAAAATTTTACAGTCAGCTGTTAATCGATAACTGCTGACAGGAGCAGTGTTGTATTTAGAGCAGGTGCGCGGCAAATACAAAAAGTCACGGACTTATCAAACGACCCTCGTATCAACAATTCCCTGCGGGCGTTTATTGATTAAAAAATTTCACAAGTCGTCGGCGAAAGGGAAGGAAAGAGAGGGAGCTGGAACGGGAAGTAGGGGAGAAAAGTTCCGCAGAGTGTGAGCCCCAGTGGAACCGGGGTCATACACTTGTTGACAGCCACACGCCCAGAGGGCAACAATTTCAGTTACTACAGAGGTCGCCATTTTGTGGCCGAAAAAAATAAAAAAACCACAAGGCAAAAAGTTGCTGGAAATGTGAAAAATTTTTGTTTTTTTTCCCGCATTTTAAGCTGCTTTCCTGCGCGACAGAATTTAATTAATAAAAATTAATTTCTTTTCTTATTTTTTTCTTTTTTTTGTGGATTGTGGATTACAATTTTTACTTGCTTACGCCGCCGACACGTGCTGAAAATCTGATTATGAAACATTCTCGACGAGTGCTTTGATTCGCATTTCCATAAACAAACACGGCCCGAAGAGTGGCAGAGGGGAGAGAAGATATGGGGGGATGGACAGGAAATGCCTCCGGGCAGATGGACTTACGTGAGTATAATCAAAGAAAGAAAGAACGCAGGACATGGCGCAGTTTACATACCTGGAAAAAAAAACAAAGATGAGATACGTTTTAATTAATTAGCTGCAGAAAAAGTTATTATGGTTATGCATAATATTTGAATGTATTTTAAAGGTAGAAATTTAAAGAGAAGAAATGCTAATATAAATTCTGCAATATGATTACTTTGGGAACCTTTAATATTGTAATATTTAAATATATTCAAGAGATGAACATGAGTATATTTGGGTGAGGTAAATTAAAATATAATATAAAATAAAATAAAATTATATTGCTGAGCCCTTCAGGCCCCAAATCTTATCTAAATAAATTCCTTTGACAATCAATATTCTAGCAATATTATCAATTTTCAAAATCTTATCTAAATGAACTATAATATAATTATACAAATTTCTACGAGCGCGCCCTGTGCTTTGATTGGAAAATTTACAAAACTATATAAAGTTATATTATTACAATTATCGTAATCACCTTATAATGTTGAGGGCAAGGTTTTCCTGAGCTTATGCTGAATATTTCTTCAACAAAGTTTCAAGTCCCACTCCTCTCCTACCAATTTACTTAACAATGTTTGAACGAACTGCAGTTGCATCTATAACACCCTAGTCAAACTGGTTCCCCCTTCCCAAAATCTCTTCCATCGTTCACACGTCACCCAGTAGCTATTATCATATAGCTCGTAATCCAGCGACCCTATCCCAGCGCTACTACTGCTTCAAAATTCTCCCTTAGCGATATCAAAGCGTAATTACATGCAGCACGTAGACCATAAAAATGCAGCTTGACGAAGTGTTCTGTCTGAGCGCCCTTTACACTGATTGACAGGCAGAGGGGGACAGGGAGACAAAGAGACAAGCAGACAGACAGACAGACAGACAGGGAGACGGACAGACCGCCTGACAGATGTTTATCGGCAACAAGCATTTTATTGCATTTCAACAGAAATCACACTATAAAATTGATAAAGCGTCGCTTTGGTTGGGTGAGTTAAGCAGACAGAGAGAGAGAGATAGATAGAGAAGAAGTATAACAAGTAGGGAGGGGTAGGGTGGTTGACTTGATAAGCATCACGTAGTGAAATATCTATTAAAATTTTAACGATTTGAAATTGTTTTTGAATTTTTATGAGTGCGCTCAGGTCTGCAACTAAATTAACTGCATATCATATCATCTCATATATCACAAGCAATCGATAAGCAATGCAGGGCACGTAGGAGGGAGAGAGAGAGGGAGAGGGAAGAGAGAGAGAAAGAGCTGTGAAAGGATTGAGCGAAAATATGCGGCTTGAGAGACAACGACGCTCTCATGGTTGTCCATCAAAGTGTCAATCGAGGGGCGACAGGACATGGACACTCCCGGTATACTCAGAGAGCACACAATTGCCTGTCTAAAGACAACAACAACAACAACAACAATAACTTGTAGTGTTATTTGTCGCTCAGCTGCAACACGGCTACAACAACAACATAAGTGACAACTTCATGAACTATTCAAAGTGCAGGGTTCTGCTGTACCTGCTCCCGGCTCTATGGCTCGTCTCCGGCTGCTCCTCATCCTCCTCTTTCTCCTCCTCCTCCTCCCCACCATGTGCTGTGGTCACTGCTCGAAGTGCTTTGGCTCTCCGACCCGCCGAGGCGTCGCTCTTGTGGCTTGTCATCTGTCAGCGTTTTGTTGACAGTCTCCGGACATGAGGTTGACCATAGCTAGTGGACAGACCCCAGCAGGGCAGAAGGGACAGACCCAGAGCAGACTACACCATGTGAGCTGCTGCTGCTGCTGCTTCTAGCCTCGTTGAAAGGGAAACGTTAATAATTAAACGCAACGATTTCGTATGCAATAACAATTTGATTTATTCAGAGATAGAAACAACAATATTCTAACTGATGGAGCCTTTAGCGCTGATTGAAAGCCGTTTCCCAAAAGGAAGGGAAGGGAAAAAGAAGGAAAAAAGGGGAGCAGACAAAAACTGTTTATTTTCGATAATAACGGCATTTCCTATCTAATTACTTTGCACGCATGACATCGTAATGCGTCACAATACACGATATAGAGCTTATTATAAGCATAATTGGGGAATTAGTGGAGTTATGTTTGGTTAGGTTGAATCGGTAGAAATTACTATGAAATTATTGTGGTTAGGTCGCAAATAAAATAAATCTATTTAATGGGTTTATTTATTAAGTAAATAAATAATCAAAAATATGATTAAATATAAGAGGAAACTTAAGTTTGCTTTGTTCATTTATGATTATAAGCTGGAATTCATATATTATAAAGATTTACCAAGAAAATACAAATAAAATTGAAAACTCTTCTACATATTTAACTTATACCCTAGAATTCAAATTGTTAAAATAAAAATGAAAGAAGTGTGAAATTTTTGCAAAAAAAAAGATTGTAGACAACTATAATTCTAATATATACCATATTTTAGTATCCCAGATAGAATTGAAAATTTACCCAGTTTTTGTAAGAGTTTGATAATATATCAAACCCTATTATATCCATAAATCAGACTCAATTAAAATTTATAAAATTCAAAGAATGTTCAACTAATGTTTTTGTCATTTTCTCCAGAATTTCCCCAGACAAAAAGCCCACAAATGATTTCAAACGCAATTGAAATTGCTCACAGTTAATCCCCAACCACATAACATACGATTCACAAATCCATTCACAATGCATTCACGAATATGAAGCGAATGCAATGCAGAATTCAATTAGGGGCTTAAGCCTTGTCGTGCGCATTATAAACGCATTCAGACATAAAGTCTGGCTGTCTATATGTCTGTCTATATGTCTGTCGGCATGGAAATCAAAAAACATTAACAAATTTACAACTGATTTAACAATAAATTTGCGCAACACGTTTCTCTCCCTCTCTCTCTCTCTCTGTCTCTCTCTCTGCGAATTAATGGAAATAATTTTCAAACAATTTGCATGTGCAAAATCAAATTGTTTTAATTATGCGTATAAATAAAGTGCGTAAAATTAACTTTATGCATGGGGAAAAAGTGGGCGGACCCTAGGGGGCGTGGCAAAATGTTAAGCGGAAGTTTTTAATTTACATGAATATGCAAATTTCTCAACTAAATGAACTGTATGAAACAGAGGCAGGCAGGCCCGCACATGATAAATAATGCAGTAAACTTTAATGAAAATTCAATGGAAAATTGTAAACGGGAGGAAAAACTGTTAATGAAATTTACGCGCACTTATCGACGCCTTCTTGAAATGCGTTTAATGACGTTTTTCTTTTTTTTATTTTATGTAATTTTCATTTTCGGGGCTGGCATTTAATTTGAGGGCAAGACTCGCCTCGTCTCGCATGAGGGTGTTGCTTGGTAGGGGCGTGGTGGGTAGGGGAGGGTGCAGATTTTTATGACTCTTAAACGTTTGACGCGCGCGCTGCTCATTGCGCTTTCATGGGCGTGCGTGAGAGAGGGAGGGGCGCAACTAAAAAGTGAGAAAAATATAATGCTGCCTCAGTTGTTCTTTTTTTTTTTTTGTTCATTTTTTAATTAGCCACCACACATGGAAAGAGGCAAGCAACCCCCTACACGCACGCCTCTGCCTCTGTGGTCGCATGGAGTTAACCAGCAGAGCCAGCATGTCACATGTGGCAACAACGACGGCGACGTGGCACGAGGCACAAGGCAGCAGCAACACGGCAGCTGTTGCAGTTGTAAGGTGTCTGTCGCGCACAGTTTTTATTTATAAATACCCTGTAAAAGCAGTAAAGGCAAGAAGGTATGCGGAAAAACAATATTTCTATAACAAACTTCAAATTTAGTTTATTTTTTATATTATTTCTTGCATATCATGGTGGATTTAGATAGTTTTTAACTGATTTTTGGGCTATGTTGAGATTAATATATTATTTATATAAACTATAAATTTCATAACAATCGCAGCATAAATATAGAAGATATGCCAGTTTTATCAAGCAGCACTTTTAAAATTTTGCCTACTGACTACAGGGTATTTCACAGTCGTTGCAAAAGCAAACTACACTCCCTCTACATTTTTATTACATTTTATGTTTGGGTATAAACACGCATAATCCCATAACATCATCAAGGGGTGTGGCACAAAGTTTTTATTTTAATGTCCTGCACAGCGCCAACTGTCGACGGGTTGCTTGAAGTCTTAAATTTATACCTCATATATAGCTTAATCTATTGCCTTATAAAATATTCAGGCGACAAGTGTCATAATGGGCAAGTGTTTATCGAGAACTCGAACTGTTTCGATAGTTTAATAATTTTATATAGATAGACTTTAAAAAGTACTGAAAAAAGCAATAACTAAGGCAATTTCATTTAATATTTGAAAAGATTTTAAAGCCTAACTAAATAGTTGACTTGCTATTTAAATAATACTTATAACATGGTAATATTTACACCCATTAGTAATTAGACTTAATTACACTTATGATAAATGAGTAAATGAAGCGTTTTAATTGCCTTTTAAGTCCATAAAGCCGGCGAACAGGCAATCGCATCAATCAGCAAAATGGCAGGCAAGAAGAAGAAGTAGAAGAAATCGAAAAGCCAAACATGTGGAAAACGGTAAATAGAACAGAGGAACTAACGACTGACAATCGACAGGGCAGACAAGAAATGTAGACACAAGAAAAACATGGGTAAACGAGTAGACATTGAGAAACCCTACCCTCTCGGGGGCGGGGGTCGCGGGGTAGAAACTTATCACTAGCAGAGCTGATAAAGTCAAGTATGATGAGTGGGTTGGGGTGTCTGTCTACAGATACCTACCAATTGACCTCGCTCAAGAGGTAAATATCAAAGTCTAAATAATAGTTTTGGTTTAAGTAAATACCCTGTAAAGTTTTGGGAAGTTTCAAAGTTCAATTTTACTAGATATACTTAGAATTATAATTTATTTTAAATTTAAAAGCCTTTACAATAAAGAAAAATTCCTCTGTAATATATTTCATTATTTATTTAATTTATTATTTTATTATTTATAATAAATATCTGACCTTTTAAAGAGTATATTCTTGCTGGCAACCCTACTAGTTTTTTAGATTTATATTTTTTTCTGGTTTCTATGACACACGCTCATTAATTGTGCAAACATTCTGCAAATAGTTGAACATGTCGCGATAAATAAAGTGGAAACATATTGCCCACTCGACATGTGTAAATAACATGCAATGTTAACAACAAAAAAATATATATATAACTGAATAGCAACAAATGCATTTTGTATTTAATTTATGCAAATTCTCAGTGCGAACTCAACTAAATGATTTGAAAGGGAATGCAACAAAAAAAAACATTCGTAAATAAATAAATTCCACTTTAATTTGCAAAACGTTTAGTTTGCAATGCTCTGATAATTATACCCTGTAATTGTTTGACTAAAGGGGCTTATTAATGGCAGCTTAAGAGATTATTTCAAGCGTATCTCACAGTTCATCACAATGCAATTTGACAAAATTGATAAGAAAATATGTAATTAATATGAGATAATTGTTTACCCTCCCCCAAAAAAAAAAACTAATTAATTATGAAAATAGATTTATAGGCATTAAAAATGTTGAATAATCAGTCTGGCCAGGCAGGCTGAAAGATGATCTCGCTTGTTCTCTTCCTACTCCTAACTCAATTATTTATGTTTGATTTGTGCTAAAATTTGCCAGATAGATAATGTTATAGATAGTCAGCTAAACTGCGAAGAAATATATATATTATCTATGAGCAGTAGTGTAAAATTAAATCCGTAACCTCTTTCGAATATAGCACAGACTCTGATTATGCCAACATTAAAATAATAAAAAAATCGAATCAATTATTTTTAATTACCCTGCAAGATGACACAGCTAATTAAAAAAGATTCTGAAATTCTAAAACCAATTAAAAAATTTAATTCTATATAATAAACCGTGCTACAAATATACTCTATATATTTTAAAGAAATTATTAATTTTAAATGGTATTTTTCCATTAGTAGCAAGTACAGTAAAAAAGAAATACTGAGAGCAAAGTTAAGTAAATTCAGAACGCGTAAATTTCAATGCTGTCAATAAAGGCGACAAGAATAATATTTAAAGAGAGAGAGAGAGGGGAGAAGAAAAAAGAATCACTGGCAGAGTACACGACAAATGCATTTTCCACTTTCCGTCGAGAGAGAGAGCAAGGAGACAATTCAACAACAAAATGTATAATAATAAAAACAATAAAAACAGTTTGAAAATTTTTCACACACAGCGGACACAAGTAGCAATAAAACTTTAATAACTTTGTGGTTCCCGGGTTCACTGGGCGAGGTCAGCCCACATAAAAACCGAAAGAAAAAAAAAACATAAATGTCGTAAAATTCTCAACACAAATCAAAACAGAGAGAAAAATCGAGGAAAATTATAAACTAAAACGCAGACGGGCAATCGATGAGGGCAGGCCGAAATCTAATTAAATAAAATCAATAGAGTCGGAGGCTAGCGATAGGGAGGGGATACTATGGGGTCAGCCCACACAATTAAAAACTTCCCTCGTCGTGTTGACAAACAAATGCGCAACTTTTTGGCAATCGAAATTTTCCGGCAATTTTCATTGCCAACTTTGAATAGACTTAAAGAGGGGCAGGCATAGGGGCCTGTTTACGGTTGTTGGCCAACTGTAATTATATCACAAAACATTTATAATTTTCCACTGTGCCACAGTGGGCGCAAAAAACCTTGACAATTGCCTTGAAACATGCAAAATGTGCATAAATTATCATGCCAAAGAAAGAAAAGCAACAGCCACAATGGGTGTGTACTGTGGAATGGGGAAAAGCGGGAAAAACATTTTCCGAGCTGCTGCCCGGACAGAAGTGAAAATGTAATTTTGCATTCAGCCTAGGCAAAAGCGTAATTCGCAGATAAGCATGCGAAAAGTTACCATAAAACAACAACGACAACAATTTGCCACGCCCAATGCCACAACGCCCACCCGTAGAGCATTTGACATTTATGGTGGAAATAATTAGAAGCTTTCTTGCTGAGTCGAGCACAGCGTGAAGCGTGAAAGTGAATGCGGAGTGGAGTGTAGAGAATATGATAATGGAAATTACGGATGGGCATACAAACTGCGCAAAATGAACTAAGGATAGTGCCCAGCAGAGAAAGATGGGGGAGAGAGAGAGAGAGAGAGAGAGAGAGCAGTTCATAATGTGCACAGACAACACAGCTCTAGGCAAAAGATAATGCTATCTACAGAGCGAGAGAGAATGTTGACTGTGAAAAGTGAAAGTGTCAAACTGATTATAATTTTTAATTACTTAACAAGATTTCTAGATTTCAGTTATATTCTAATTGTTTTAAAATAATAACACATGCTGCTTATGTTCTACAAAATTTCAGGTAGTTTGAAGAGAGTGTTCTATTTATTTTTTTTATATTAATATGGACTACAGTGTTTCAGCAAGTTTAGAAGAATTGTAAAATTTTTAAAGTGTTTTAAAAAAGTTATTTATTGTTTCCAAAAACTGTTATACCACCTAAAAATCTTCTATATGATTTTCAAGACTATTCAACTTTATTATTATACCATTTCTTTTATAGTAACTCATCCCCTTTTACTTCCTTAAGCTTTATCCATAACCATAATTTCCCATTAAACTTCACCAGACTTCAACATCATTTACAGTTAGCAGAGAGAGAGGCAATCTTAGTCCTAGTCTGAGTTAGGATTCTAATGTATTTATCGATAACTCGGCACCTGCTTGAAGCTCTCTCCTCTCTCTCTCTAAAGAACTTCCGTTTCCGCATTTCGGCCAAACACTTGAGCTAATTACGGCCCAATTACCGCGTGTATTCACTTTTATGTGGCAGCAGGTCCCAATATAATTACGCAGAAAAATGAATTACATAATTAATAAACAAATTCGGCGCAGTGCTAATTAACTAGAGAGAGACAGAGAGAGAGAGAGAGAGAGAGAGAGAGAGAGAGAGAGCAAGCACCAAAATGGGAATTAAAGCAGCAAAGGCGCCCTCAAAGTCAATGCCCAAAATGAAAGGAGTTTCAAAACACACCCAAACAAGCACACACAGTTATACACACGCACACACAGTTACACACACACACTTTAATACACACATAACACGAGAGGATAACGCATGTAAGCAAATGGCAAATGGAGGAAGGCAGAAAGCATATCGACTTAATTGCTGACAGCGTAGCATTAGGCAGAAACTGAGAGAAGGGGAGGGAAAGGGCAGAAGAGAAGGAAGAGAGAGAGAGAGAGGGCAAGATAGAGAGAGAGAGGGGAGAGAGGAGGCGCAATGGAGCAGCAGTTGGAGTGAAAATATGAGAGTGGTTTGGCGCAGTGTTTGTGGATCAACAGAAAACAGCAGCATGTAAGTAGCCTGGCTAAAGGCGGAGGGTAGTACACGCGCAGAATACCCTGCAAATAATAGAATATATAAGCCAAAAGCATAATAAATAATATAGGCCTTTTATATGATACGAGGGTCGTTTGATAAGTCCGTGACTTTTTGTATTTGCCGCGCTCCTGCTCTAAATACAACACTGCAGTTATCGATTAACAGCTGACTGTAAAATTTTGAGAAAGCTGCGTTTTTTGGTTTGCGTTTTATAGGCATTGAAAGCAGACGATCTCGTGAATTTTAACGAAAATGGAAAAAAGTGAATTTCGTGTGCTAATTAAGCATTATTTTTTGCGTAAAAAATCCATCACCGAAACCAAGGAAAGACTTGATAAATATTATGGGGACTCTGCACCATCAATTTCAATGGTTAAGAAATGGTTTACTGAGTTCCGTTGTGGTCGTACCAGTACAAGTGATGCCGAACGTTCAGGTCGCCCAAAAGAGGTCGTCATGCCAGAAATCGTCGACAAAATCCATGGAATGATATTGGATGATCGGAGAATGAAAGTGCGTGAGGTAGCTGAGGCTGTAGGCATCTCAACTGAACGGGTACATCACATTTTACATGAATATTTGGACATGAAAAAGCTTTCCGCGCGATGGGTGCCGCGATTGCTCACACACGACCATAAGCGCAACCGTGTGACCATTTCAAAGGAGTGTTTGGCGATGTTCAACCGCAATCCAAACGAATTTTTGCGCCGTTTCGTTACCGTAGACGAAACATGGATCCACCACACCACACCAGAGACCAAAGAACAATCAAGACAGTGGGTTTCTCCGGGTGAACGTGCACCAAAGAAGGCCAAGGTGGGTCTGTCGGCCAACAAGGTCATGGCCACAGTTTTTTGGGATGCACAAGGTATCATTCACATCGATTACCTTGAAAAGGGTAAAACGATCACCGGCGAATATTATTCAGAGCTTTTGGACAGATTCGATATTGATTTGAAGCAGAAACGACCGCATTTGGCGAAAAAAAGTGCTGTTCCATCAGGACAATGCACGGGTGCACACGTGTGTAGTCAGCATGGCAAAATTTCATAAATTGGGCTACGAACTGCTACCCCATCCAGCATATTCTCCAGATTTAGCCCCCTGTGACTATTTTTTGTTTCCAAACATGAAGAAATGGCTCGGCGGTAAGAGATTCGGGTCAAATGAAGAGGTCATCACAGAAACAAACGACTATTTTGAGGGCCTTGAGAAAACCTATTATTTGGAAGGAATAAAAAAATTGGAAAAACGCTGGACTAAATGTATAGAGCTAAAAGGAGATTATGTTGAGAAATAAAACGCTTCTTTGACGAAAAAAATATATTTTATTCAAAAAGTCACGGACTTATCAAACGACCCTCGTAGCTTTAAAAAGTATAGCATACTTATAAGCAGAGGTAGCTCAGGCATGCTTAATATTATGCATAAAACATCCTAAAAGTACCTAGAAAATTCCAAATAATTTTGTGCCCACCCACCATTTACCCTACCCCAAAAAGCACAAACAAAACACAGCTGAACAAAGCAATAAAATGAAAATTAAACAAAAAGCGGCAAACAAAAATTGCGTCACAATGAAAGAATCCTGGGCAAACAGCACGACAGGAAAGAGGAAGAGGTACTATGGGAAGGGAAGGGTATAAGGTGTGGGTAACCATAGTATGTGTGTGTGCTTAATTCAAATAAAATTGCTTGCCTCTTTTATTTCCCGTTTTATTTTGTTGGTCTGACAGGCTGAAATTATTTTGTCACAAATAATAAACTAGGCACAACCCAAAACCGTAGAGCCAACCCTAGAGCAAGACCCCAAGCGAGTGGGGGTGACCCAAGCACTATAATTTACCTGGCCTTCCCAATTTTGTGTTATTTACCCATTGTCGCTTTAAGAGTTTTCCCAAGTGCATCATTTTCAGGCATTTTTCAGTGTAGGGCGCAGCACAGGATCGGGCTAAGTGGCAGCTTAGGCCTCCCAAAATTGCTAGACATATGTATAATACTAGGAAAGTGACCAGATCTCTGCTACATATTCCCTCGGGTCTCGTCTTCGTCCAACATTGATGCATGCTCGTAAACAGTTTAATTGCCACGCATGTCTCGTAATCCTCCCCAGTACCCCAGTAACGATGCAACTCAGATAAGGTAATGGTAGTTGATAAACCCATGACATAAGGTTCACGGACTCAGAGAGAGAGAGAGAGAGAGAGCTCAAACGAAGCATACGTTTTCTCGAGCTCAGCTAAAAATGTTAATGAAGGTTTAACATGCAGCATAACATAACAGCGCAATAACATTAGCAATAACATAAACGGTAACAATAACATTAGCAATAACAGCTAAATAGGCTGTTAAATAAATGTTAAATTTGACAGAAAATTATAAGGAGGGACAGCAAGACTTTTCTAGCTTGTTTCTAGCTAGAAATATTAAGGAGTTCTTCCTCTAGCAAAAACCTACAGTCTTTTTCATTTATAACCTAAAAAACACTCCCAAAAAGGTATATATTCTCCAAAATAAACCTTTCATAGTTGCTAATAAAAGAGCTGTAAATATTTAAGAGTAATTCCGAGCTATATAATATAGTTTCAGCCAACTCCCAGCTAAAACTTTAATTAACTCTGCAGCGTATAGCAAACCTCGTAAATAACTCAAGACCTAAAAAACAAAAAAAAGAAACGTGTGGAAAAAATCGACTCTATTTAGCTGCCGGGGATACGTATCAAAACTATTTATTGTTGAACATTGCTCTAGGGTTGTGGATCGAGAATGGGAACAAAGTCGGGTGTGGGGGAAGGGGGAAAGTAGAAAAACGAGGCTAAATGCGACCATGTTAAATGGAACAACGAATTCAATGAAATCGTGCGACAGGGCAGGGAGACAGAGAGAGGGAGAGAGAGCAGTACGTACACCAAGGGGGTGGGTATCGGGTACTGCGGGGTGGGTAATGTGGGTAAAACATGTTGCAAAATGTTCGAGAAATGTACGAGGACTTAAAACTGCACTTTGATGGCGTCATAAATCGAGCAGAGAAAGCAGGAAACGATGCGGGGTAAGGGAAGGTAGAGCAGATGGGAGGGTGCTGCTACTGCTGGAGGGTGCTGCCTCTATAGGGAACTACTCCTGGCCAGGATGGAAGCAGGACAAGCTTGGCAAGCATAATAAACTCAAAATTAATGATACATTCGCAAGAAATGCGAGCGACAAGTGGGAAAATACGCGATGACAAGGTGACGAAAGCAGTACCGTGGTGAGGGTTACCTATGTAGGTACTACTACCTGTGGCTAGCAGGTAACACCCTGCTAGGTACAGCTATTACTATCTATCCCTGAGGTTTAGGTGTGAAAAATGGCACAAGGCAACACAGCAAAAAAAAAAAGAAAACGAAATGAAAAACGTCAACAAAAAGGTAAAGTTGAAAGTAGAGAGAGTAAAAAGAGAGAGAGTGGGAGAGGGAGAGAGAGGAAGAGGTGGCCTAATGAGTCTTGGCTTGGCTCTGATTCAGTCATACCTCCGCCCCCGCCTGCTATCGTTGACTTATCTTATCAACACTTTGTGTTGTCACTGCGCTTCGGGCCCGAATTTTGATTGAGGAATGCGTGAGTGTGTCATCAGAGAGAGAGAGAGAGAGAGAGAGAGGGAGGGAGAGAGAGAGAGGGGCACGCGGCACGAGCAACACCTTGTCAAGGTATGAGCCGCAGCAGCTGCCCAACCTCAGCTGCTCTCCCGCTCGCCTCGATCCTTGTCGAGATTCATCATTGTTGCAAATGGATCAGCTGCGTCTGAGTCACCCGATGAGCCGGAAATATACAGGGTGATTAATGCACAACCCCCCTCCCCCCTACCAGCATATGTCTCGAGCTCTTGACTGCATCTGCAGCCGCAGTTGGCATTAATCTATTGTGAATTGCAGAGTCATAACAATACGCTATCAGATTTAGGTTTTTTTTTTTATTTTAGTGACTCTATAGACCCGATAATACCTATTAAAAATAGTCTTGTTTAATTAAGATTAAATTTTGTTACACGTTTTTATTTATACCTTATCAGGCAGTTATGATATCATATATGAAACTATTGTACAGTATTTTTAGGGAAAGTTCCTTGTTTACATTGCAAAAGATTAAAGAGATTTTATAGATGTACAATAGCATAGCAGCAGCTCTGAAGAAGTCAACTCTTTTGCCCTTTCTTTACTTTCTTTACCTGAAGAGTTTTCCTGCTCTACCCCCCTGGTAGATTTTGTTTATATCCTTTATCTTTATCCTTATCCTTTATCCTTTATTATAGCCTGACTTTACTGTAGCTGCAAATCACTTTTCACTTTCAGCATTCGCTATTCAAAGTGTTCTACCTGCACTACCCTACCTGAACTGTCTAGTTCCCCTCTCTTTCCTCTCTTCCTTCTCTCTCTCTCTCTTGTTCTTCTTTGTCTTCCATTTGTCACTTTTTGCTGTCCATTTCGTGTCGCAGTGTCGCAAATGGAACGCGACACTTGCGCCATATTAAAATTGTTTGTCGCTGACATCTCAGAGATTCGTCGAGGAAGTTGGAAGACGGACAGACAGAAAGATAGAGAAAGAGAGAGAGAGAGAGAGAGGGGGAGAGAAGTAGGAGATGACTGAGACTGAGACTGAGACTGGAATTTGGTAATTGCGCACCTATTGCAGGTGCGAAGCTGAAGTCGAAATGAAATTCCGCACTGCGCACTCCAAGAATCTGCTGGATTCTATCCTTAAGAAGGGGTTGGGTTCCTTCCCCCTCCCTCCTAGAGGAAATACAAACCCAACTCAACTCAAAAAACTTATCGCTAAATTAGCGTGCCAAAAGTTCTTAGATTGCGACACTTTGGCAACCCAAAACAAACAAGTCCAAAATAGACACCCTGCCAGAGAGAGGGAGGCAGTAGGGGGCGTGGCATGGCATTACATGAAAAATGCTTGAGGAAAAACAATTTTGCATGAAAAATGTGCGCAGCAAAGACGACGGACCCAACGAAGGGTCATAAATTTTGCCAAAGCACAGACAGGAAAAAGGAAAGAAAAGAAGACCAAGCGCAGTACCCAGTGGGAGTAGGAGAGAGAGAGGGAGAGAGAGAGAGAGGGAGTTGGGCCAAGGATGTTGTTGTTGTTGGCCAGAATGTGGTCAGGATGCGGTGCTACTTCTTCCTTCTATGGTTTCCAAGTATTTATTTTGCTTAAGCTCTTGCGAGCAATAAAATCGAATAATCACAAAGAGAGAGAGAGAGAGAGAGAGGGAAGGAAAGAGAGAGAGAGAGAGTTCCACTTGGGGACTCATTCGCGGCAAATTCAAGACGGAACCTAATTACAGATGAGAAAAGTAATGATATTGCTAGAGTTCCTTTCTCACCAAGGATTTATATTGAGTAAATGAAAGCAGATTGATAAGGTTTCTGATATAATCACAGTACACGCTCCCTCCCTATATCATATCAATTTAGTCGCATCTTATAAACAAATCAAATATCTAGCGCAATTTTTGTTTACACTTCCGCCTTGCTGTCTGCAGTTTCTAAAAAAAGTTCTCAGATATCTGAGATTATAACAGACAATATATATAGAGGAGCTTCACATATCCGTTGACACAGACAGTTAGGGAACTATAAGCATGATGCAACTATTGGTGCGATTGCTGCTTGCTACAGTTATTTCTACAGTGGTTAACGATGGGTTAGGACCTTTTTCTGCAAGGGTACCTCTCTTGAAGGAAGTAATCCCAAGTTTAGCTGAAACTCAGCTTGTTACCTTCTCCTTTCTTATAGGAATCCCTAAGTCAAGTCACTATAAACCTCTAACTACGCGTAGAACACCTTTACATGCAGTACCGACTAAGCTAGGACCTTATTTCAAGAACTCACACAGCTTTCTTATCAGGGAGAGCAAGGAAACCCAACATCAAGGTACTATAAACCTCTATTTACGGGTAGAAGACCCTCTCCAGCACTACCGACTAAGCAAGGACCTTATCTAAGGAGCTCACTCACCTCTTGTGACTTGCCTGGCTGCTATCTTATAAGCATAGCAAGGAAACCCAGCAAAGAGGAACTTTAAGCCTCATTCGACTAGGATAACACCCTTCCAGCAATACCGACTTAATCAGGACCTTAGCTAAGCAACTCACTCACCTCTTGAGCCTTACTTTCTGCTAGGGAGTGCAAGGAAACCCAGCATCAAGGTGCTGTAAACCTTTTCTACTAGGATAACACCCTTACAGCACTACCGACTTAGCCAGGACCATATCTGAGGAACTCACTCACTTCTTGTGACTTGTTTTCGTAAAGCTAGGTCAAGGAATCCTCGGATCAAACTATTGTAAGCCTCTATATACTAGAGGAACTCCCCCACCAGCACTACCGCCTTAACTAGCACCCTATCCAAGGAGCTCACTCACCTTTTGTGCCTTGCAAGTGACATTGATGGCCTGGACATCGTGTGCCTGATGTCGCTGCTCTCCGATGCACTGTCCGCAGGCTGGAATCTTGCAGCTCAAGCAGTACTGCGAGAGGGTCTCCTCGTGCTCGCCGCAGACCGACTCCCGTTGCTGGGCAGCGCCACGTGGCTTGACCAGTGTGTGCTTGGCCAGGGGACCGCGTGCGGGATGGCATAGCTCGCGGCATGGATCGCAGTACCGGATCTCGCACTGCTCGCAGACAAGCGAAGCGACCTTGGGATCCGTTTCGCACATCTGGCAGCGTAGCGCTTCGCGGGCACAGAAGCGATCCACAATGGCCTCCATGGTGCGATAGGTGGGCAAATTGCGTACGCCGCCCTCGTCGAAGAAGACGAGCTTGCGGCAGAGGGGGCAAGTGAGGCAGTAGGCGGCACCAGGAGGTGCTACCACAGCGCCAGCCTGTATGAGGCCATGCAGGCCCTGTGGTCCGCCCGTGGTGCCGGCATACGAGACTGGGCGAGATGTGTTGGAGCAGCAAACGACACCGGAATCGGCCTCACTGAAGATGCTCATCTTGTCCGACTGATCCTGATCGGAGGTGACACTTTCGCTGCCCGTAGCCGAGCTGGCGGTACTTGCTGCCGAGCTGTGTGAGCTGTGACGTGTGCCCGGAGCGTTGGCAGAGACGCCGCCAGAGACTGAGGCTGCCGATGTTGGAGCATTGGATCCATTGGCTACGACGCCTCCTCCTCCGGCTGTGCCAGCGCCTGTGCCGGGCAATGCCACCGTGCCGCCAGGTGTGTAGGGTGTCTGTATGTCCAGGGCACAGCCCAGGCAGAGGGCATGGAAGCAGGGCAGCAGCACGGGATTCGCGTATAGCTGCTTGCAGGTGGGACAACGCAGTTCGTCCTCCATTCTCTCTCTCTCTCTCTCTCGATTGATAACTCTCTGTCTCAGTCACTTCAGTACACTCTGTTAATTTACAGTTATTTCTAGCTGCTTCTTCTACCTTATAAACTTGCTCGTTGCACGCACATTTTCTACACACTGATTGCGGTTATTGTGTTATCTCTTATCACACACTGCACTGCATGCGTTTTCGTGTCACAAACTTTGCTCTGCACGCACTTTATTTTTCTTTTGTTATTTTTCTTTCGTTATTTTTCTTTCGTTATTTTTATTTTTTTTACACTTTCTCGCCCGCTGTAACGGTAAAATAAAACACGCGTCTTTAGTTTTTTCGTATTCGTATTCGCCTTCGCTTTTCGCTCTGCTTCGTTCACACCCGTTAAACACGTTCGTTCGCCGCGCAAGTTCGTCAAAGACTGAACGCGCGCATTTCATTTATTCGGCGCGTCACTGTTAACTGTTAACAGTTGCAACGCACAACGAAACTTAACGAAACATGATTTTGTGTGCAGTGCAACAACAGTGCGCGTTGTAGTTTAACAGCAGTCGGACAGCTTGGACTGACAGTTGGCTATTTGAAATTTCTTATCAGCAACGGCTGCAGGCGATTGATGGGGAATGTCGTCTGCAAGTCACATTATTATTGATAAGCAGATAGCAAAGGAATAGCAATATATAAAAATAGTACTCGGTCTATATATACATAGCTAAGTGTAGTAAATATTACATATAGAGTCATGTAATTACAATAAATAAGGTAAATATGAATAAAAAAATATATTTATAAAAATTAATTAAATATAAAAAGGAAAAATATGAATAAAAATAATATATAAATAAAAATTAATTAAACATAAAAAGGCAAAGTATAAATAAAAAAATATATTAATATAAATTATATATAAAATGACAAATTATTAAAAATAATAGTAATATTAATAATATATACATAATAACAAAAAAAACTGCAGTTTTTTAAGCATCATAACAGAATTTAAGGAAATGCGTCAAGTTATATAGAAATTATACAGTTTGCAATAAATAAAACTAGTATTAAGTATATGGATAATATGTTATAGTTTCATTAAATTTTACACTTAATTGTTATGTATGCATTTATAATATAAATAAAAATTATAGTTTATGCATTAAAAAATATTATTATAAATTATACACACTTTATAATAATATAATAATATTTTTAAATTTAAATTCACCCAAAATGCATTTCTCTCCTCCCTATATATTTTCAAAATAAAGCGTCTGAATGATTCCAAGAATTTCATACACACGCGCTGCATGCTGTTAACGCATTTAACAGTGCGCTGTTAACTTCACAGTTCGATAGAACTCTCTCAAACATGTTCGAGTTCGATGGCGTTTGCGCGCGCGCCAAAGCAAAGAGAATCTAAAATAACTGTTTACAGTTCGCTGTTGTTGTTGTTGTTGCTGCGCGTCGGGTTTGTTGTGGTTGCAGACGAATTTGAATTACGTTGAAATTTGAAATTCGATCGCAGCGAAAATGTTAACGAAGCATTTTGTAGGGCAGCGCAGAGTCACCTGAATTTGAGGTTAGGCAGAGGCGGAGATAACAAATAGAAACAAGTCAATCGACAACTGATATCGATATGCAAACAACAACAACAACAAATGCAGCCAAGTCAATCAGCCAGCGACAACAGGTAAAACTGATAAGCCTGATACCCTACCGACTGTGTCCATATGGCATCGGCAGCAGCGACTACAGCAAACATGTTGCATGTTGTTGTTGTTTGCTTTGGGTTTATTTAGACATCGAATCAGGCATTGAACGCGCTGTAGAGTTGTCACCCTCTCCCTCACCCCACCCCCTCTCACTGGACACCTTCGCCGGCTTAGCTGCAGCGAGCCGCAGCGAGGTAAACAGAAGAGAAAGAGAAGAAAAAAAACAATTCGAGGCGAAGTTGCTCCAAATGCGAAGCGACAAACGGAATTAACAGCACTAATAAAGCCAACAACAACAACAACAACAACAGAAATGATAACAGACTAATACAAGTGCAGTAGGGCAGCATAGTCGCTTATGTTATACCCTGTAAATGTATGAAAAAATCGTATACTTTAATATAAAATCAAATTTATGCAGCTTGCAGCTTGATAAAAATCTGCAATTTGTAGAAAAGGCTGTAGTCGACTTTTTTATACCCTGTAAAAATGTTGAAAACTGCCTGTAGATTAGTATAAAATTATATTTATGCTTCTTACATCAGTAGAATACAATTTAAATTAGTACATTAGACTGTAGTCGACTGTGAAATACTTTGTAAAAATATACTGTCTGTAGAATAGTAAAAAATTGAATATTTGCTTCTTATATATTGAGAGTATGCACAGTCTATACACTCCTGGGCCAAATTATAGAAATGTAAACATTTATATTTCTAGAATTAAAAAAAAAATATGTTTAAATAAAGTATTGGTCAGAAATTTAATTTTTTACATGAGCTAACTTTATTGTAGTTTATATTAAATCAATTTTACACATATTTAAGGAGACGGTAAATTAGGGATTATTTATTTGTTCTTGAGTTTTTTGAATATATTTAACAATTTTAATTATTCCAGTTTAGCACTCTTTAACCACAATATAGCCTGCAAAAATGTATATAACTTATTTCTTAAGTACAATATACCCTTTTCCCCTTATGTTTGCAGGGTATATCGGTGCTTATAACAACAATAGGGGGATGGGGTAAATGTGCCTAATCCGTTTGACTTAATAAGCCACGTTCTGGAATTGGGTTCACGCTAAGTGTGAAGTGCTCTCTCGCTCACTCTACGTGTCTCTCTCTCTCTCTCTTTCTCTCTCACTCTACTCTCCTACTCTCCCCCTCCCATTACATTATTGTCTCCTCATATACCTCGTGTTTGTTTGGGCAAATGAACCTGATTTCCGTGTCAGTTACATTTTTCAAACATTCCCCACACCTCTCTATATCTCTGCTGCTCTCCCTATATTTTCCTCTCTCTCTCTCTCTCTTTTTCCTTATATATTTCTCTCCCTCTCTCACGTTGCCTATGCAAATATTGACAAGCAACGCATTCGTATGCGTAATTTGCCTCAATTTATTGTCGAGCATATGTTTGCTCTGTTTTCTCGCTTCCTTTCTCTCCCCTTCTCTCTTCCCCTTATTCTGTTATCCATCCTGCGGCCCCACCCCCTGTCACAGTGCCTGTAATAAATCACCTGGTCGAGGCGCCTAATTGCTTGTATTTGTCTTTCTATTGATTTCCATGGATTTTTATAAGCTGAAGGTGGGAGAGGGAAGGAGAGAGAGAGAGTAGTTAGTATTGCGCAATGTGTAAATACCCTGCAAAACATTTCTCTCTAAACATAAAAATATCTATACAGTTTTATAGAGGTTTTTTTCTACTTTCTTCAGCTAGTTAATTTTCCAGAATAAAAGCTAAAAACAAAAAACTCAAAAAAAAAAAAAAATAAAAATATAGTTCCTCTACCAAGTAGAATGTCATAAAAAGGAAGAACCTCCCCCTAACCCTATGCCATACCCAAACATAATTTCTCAACTCTTAAATAGACTTCCTGTTTACAGTTCACAATGTAACCCCGCAAGGGGTGTCTACGGGGTTTAAGGGGGCTCAACCGCAACGCATAAGTCGGCAAAGAATAGTTGGGAAAATATTTAAAAAACTTTCGGCACATTTACAGGCGAAAAGCTTTCGGTCCCCTCCCTAAAAAAAACCTTCCCTTTTGGTCTGCTCGCTTTAAGATCATATATCATGTTGGTGTAACCAGCACTTCCCATGGCCAAGGACATTCACAATATGCGCGCATGCATAAAAACGCAATAATAACAGCCAAAATTCACACTCACACACTCGCACACACACACACTCGCACACACACACAGACCGCATGGCAGAAATACTTTGCACACGGCGGGTGCGAAATTTTCCTTTTCCCCATTTTCCTTTTGCCTTCGCTTTTTGGCCAACCAAAAAAAAAGAAGCGTGCAACATTTTTGGCCTTTTTTCTACGGGCTTAATAGATGCCCTGTGTGTGTGTGTGTGTGTGTGTGTGTGTGCGACATGCAGCCCTGTTTCCACTTCTCGCCAACTAACGGTTCTTTCTGCAACAGACGGCAACGGCAACGGCGACGGCGACGCATCGTGATGTCCGCAAAATCCGCCAACAGTTGCCCCAACAATGATAATAAGGCGCCAAGGGGTATGCACGACTATTGGCTTACCCTATAAATATTTTAAAGATACAAGCTGAAATTTAACCTTGGATTTTGCATACTCAGGCAATGCGCAACTAGTTGAATACCCTGTAAATTAAGCTGTGTATGTTCTACATATTCTAAAATCATCAAAAATTGCTTATGACACCAGACAGATACCCTGTATACACTAAAAAAATAAGTCTACGCGACGCGCCCTGCTTAAAAAGCAAGTAAAATTAGACTTATTCAGCAGCTCAAAATTGTCACAATATACCCCATTTACGCAATTACAGGGGATAATGCTAAAATAAATACTAAATTAAAATACTTAAAATAATGAATTAATAATAATAATGTTAAATTTGAATTTAAATTGCAATTTTTAATATTACTTGAATTTCTTCCAAGTCTGGCATATCCCTACAGCACTTGTATAGGGTATCACATAACAAATTTTGCTGAAAAGCAGAGTATATTAAACGGAAACTTATCGACGCGCCCTGCTTAAATTTCTTCCGAGTCTAGCATACCCCTCCATCCCACCCATTTACAGGGTATCGCACAAACAGTGTTGTCTCAAAAAGGGCCAACAATATGTAAAAAGTTTAACCGAAAAATGCAAAATGGAGTTGCCTTGTTTTCGCCCCAGGAGGGAAGGGGTGGGGCGTGACATGCAGCCAAGGCATAATGGAAACTCACCCAACCCCCCAGGGGCGTAGCAAGAGGGGGGCAGAGAGAGAGAGAGAAAGTTGTTGCTTCGCTGCTGCTGCTGCCGATGCAGGCAGGATAACATCGCCCAATGAGATTAGGAAGGACATTCGCGTATTTAACACACACACAAAGAGGGGGAGGGGCAGTGAGAAAGGGGGGGGTCAGCTGGCTAGCTGACTAGGATATCCTGCTAGCCTGTTATGTCGAGTACAACCACAGGCGGTCGTCTGCCTGAACCTGGACACAGAGGCACAGCGGCAAAGGGGGTACTAAAATTGTGCAGGGAAGCAGTTAGAAGTGTGTGTGGGGGGGGTCAGTGATGCTGCCATGGAAGTTGCAACAGTTTGAGGCACTGTAATTGCTTTTTTGTTTGTCGCTGCCAGCTGCGATGCGTTGCCGAGTCGAGTCGAGTCGCATTCGGAAATTTTTAATTAGATTTTTTGATTTTCTCTTTTTTTCCGTAATTTTGCCAAAGTTTTCTTTGTTTTTTCCCCCAATTTTTTGGGGTTTGACAAACATTGCCTGCAGGTTTATTTTGTGTTTTAGCAAATGACACTCGCCTTAAATTGGCCATGTTTTTCTTTTTTTTTTTTTTTGGATTTTCCTAACGAGTTGAAACCGTCGCCCAGCGGAAGTTATGGGGCGTGACAAATTGCCCAAACGCGGTGTCTAGTCGGGCGCGTTGTCTACCCAAACGATTCAGGAGTTAATTCTGCAAGTTAAGATGGAGAGAGAGAGAGAGGGAAACAGAGTGTGAAAGAGAGAGAAGCAGTTATAAAGGAAGCAGGGTAGATAAGCCTTGCAGGACATGTGTAAGTGGAAAAGTTTCAGAGATGAGAAAAACGAGCTAGAAAGGGAAATTAAATGGAGTTCGCCTAGAAAGTTGAGAGCGTAAGAGATAATATCAAAGGGGTATTACTTGTAAAGCAAGCTAAGAGATATCCTAACAAATTTCGTACGTTCCAAGTTTTCTGTTTAGCCATGCTAGGGTCTAGTAGGACCCTACACAGATTTCAAAATTTCATAACTTCCTCAAAAATCATCAGATTCTCTTAGGAAATGCCTTCTTCTTCCTTATTGGACACCTAGATTGATTCTACTTCAAAATATTATGAATCTAGAATTTTCAAAAATTTAGTATCTCCCATGTGCTCTGCGTGGCCATGCTATGCCCTTGTAGGACCCCACCTAAAATTTGAAATCTCGTAACTTCCTTAAAAATCATCGGATTCTCTTGCGGGATGGCATTTTCTTCATTATTTAATACCTAGATTAATTTTGCATCAAAATATTATGAATCTAGAATTTTCAAAAATTTAGTACCCTCCATGTGTTTTTCGTCGCCATTCTAGGCCCTTGTAGGACCCTACCCAGACTTCCAAATCGCATAACTTCCTTAAAAATCATCAGATTCTCTTCCGGAATGGCTTCTTCTTCATTATTTGACCCCTAGATTTACTCTGCATCAAAATATTATGAATCTAAAATGTTCAAAAATTTCGTACCTCCCATGTGTTTTGTCTGACCATGTTATCCCTTTATGAGACCCTCCCTAAACTTTCGAATCTCATAACTTCCTCAAAAATCATCAGATTTGCGTGGGAGATGGCATTTTCTTCATTATTTAATACCTAGATTGATTCTGCATCAAAATATTATGAATCTAGAATTTTAAAAAATTTAGTACCATCCATGCTACCCTTAGTCTACCCGTCATTCCATGAATATCTCATATTTCTTCTTCAATTTGCCCTAAATTACTTGATTAAGTTTGTATGAACATGAATAGCATAACCGTAGCTACGAATTGTTTTAATGTCTCATATGCAGTGTACTAAAGTTCTCCATATTTTAGAGTTATTCAACCCTAGGCACAACCAGCATTTACTTGAGAATTAACTCAAATTAATTAGATCTACCTGCAGTTAATTTGCTGCATATTCACAATCTCTGCCCCGGCTAATATGTGACCAAGGCAGACATAATTAAAGAGGACCCATCTATAAATTCTATGTTATACATGGGAAATTGAAAATTTGTCAGAAGAGAGAGAGAGAGAGAGAGAGAAAGAGACAGCAGAAGCCGAAGAGCATCAATTATAAATGCAGCCGATAAATTATTTGCAAGAATTAACTCGGCTTTCAAGCTACCATCAACAGCAGCCTCAAGAACCAACCAAGTAGGGCAGGTAATGCACACACACACACACACATACACCTACTACCTACTTATTTGTTGTTAGAAAATGATTTTCATTTACTTAGCCAGGCAAACTATTTGTAAGTTACTTGCCAAGTTCGTAATACTCTGTAAAAGGCAAAGAGTAAGAGGAAGACGCAAGGTATATAGTACAACTGCCTTACTTAGGGTTGTTTTACCTTCTACTATGCTTAGCTTAAACAATAACAGCTTTAAATACTTTTTTACAGGGTATTTGCCAGTCATGCTCTGTGTTGTTTGAGCTTTCTTACTCTGTTTTCTTGCGTATTGGCATGCTTTGTTTTCATTTCACAATTTTTTGTGCCAACAAATAGTGTGTGTGAAAGCTGTGTGTGTGTGTGAGTGTGTGTGTTTATTTGTGTGAGTATCTGTGAGTATGTGTGTGTGCGTGTGCTGGTGTTAAGCACTTCCGCTTGGCTGCTCGCCTGACATGCGTTCCACACTGCCAGCTGTCGTGCCCCCAAACATGAAAGACAGCAGCAGCCCTACCCTAACACCCTATCAATACCCTCTACCCCTCTCCCTCCCCCATCACACTGCAGCTTCCTTGCACCTTTTGGCTTCTGACAGCTTGCCCCATTTGCCTTCTCTCTCCCTCTTCTCACTTTGCACAAACTTGGTTTGATTTTTCATTAAGTTTTCCCAACTTCTTTTCTTTTTATACCCTTGCAGAGGGTATATTAATTTTAGCCAGAAGTTTGCAACGCACCTTAGGAGACATCTCCGACCCTATAAAGTATATATATTCTGAATCAGCATAAACAGAGGAGTCCAAAAATGGATGTCCGTCTGTCCGTCCGTCCGTCCGTCCGTCCGTCCGTCCGTCCGTCTGTTGCAACGCAAACTAGTCTCTCAGTTTTTGAGCTATCTTCATGAAACTTGGCATATAAGCTTCTTATTGCTGCGAGCTGTAAATAAGTCGGAACGAGCTAGATCGGACCGATATATCGTATAGCTGTCATAGAAACTATCGGCCGATTTTTGTTGTTTTTCAAGATATTGCAACAAGATTTGGCAAATCTTATTCTTATTACGTTCCTAATGTGCTGTCAAAATTGTATCAAAATCGGTCCACTATAACATATAGCTGCCATAGGAACAATCGGCTGAAATTAGGGTTTTTGCATGCAAACCTGTTTTGTTCTTGGAAATACAACACATTATCAATACTTTTTAATGTTATAAAGTAACCCGCCCCTATTTTTTCCATTTAAATATCTCAGACGTTTATATGCTATAGCTGTTATAGGAACAATCAGTCAGTCCATCTGTCTGTTGCAACGCAAATTAGTCCCCCAGTTATTGAGCTTTCTTCATAAAAGTTGGCTCACAAGCTTCTTATTTCTGCCTTCATTAACTAAGTCGGAACGGGCCAGATCGGACTGATATATCGTACAGCTATCATGGAGCCTATCGGTCGATTTTCGTTATATTTCAAGATATAGCTATCAGGCTTACCACATCCAAATCTAAGTATGTCCTTAATAATAAAGTTTCATCAAAATCGAAGTTTTATAACTTATAACGATCAACGATCGGCCGAATGAAGGTACCTGTTGCAATTTTATGAAAATCCGAGTACTATTACATATAGCTGTGTACAACTGCAAGGGTATAAAACCTTCGGCAAGCCGAAGGTAGCCTTGCTTTCTTGTTTTTTTGTATCGTTAGTGAAAATTATTTTCAATTAGCAAACAACAACAATGGGAAAAGGGAAAATCAGGAGGGGGGGAGAAGGTTTCGTAAATTTTCTTTTGTTTCTTCGACAGTTTACATATTGCACATTTGCTCTGTTTTCTTTAGTCATTAATCAATAGTTTTTTACGTAGAATAGAAAAGTGAAGTTTTTCCATAGAAAAAACTATTGAATCTCAGTTAAGTTAGGAGTTATCTCAGTCATATTCTGGAATTAAGCTCTTCAAATAATTTCAAAATAAACTGCATACTTTTAGGTGCAATTAAATTAAATTTAATGGAAATCCTGCGTTTCCAAAGTGAAAAATCTCAGGTTTTTGAGGCTGCTTTTCAGAAAAATTCAGGTATAAAGCTCTCTATAGTTTTTTTTAGAAAAACAGCATACCTGATTGTGCTTTTAGATTCCATATCATGCAATTAATACCATTTCAAATAGAACAAGGCTTCAATCTCTGCCTACTTAGCTCGCTTTTTAGAAAACTTTCGGCAGGAAGTGCTCAAAATATTTTCAAAATAAACTACATATTTGATTGTACAATCAAATTGCTTATAATGAAAACAATCCAAATACTTGACCCTTTCTGTAGTATGTAGTATTCTCAAACCGCAAAACAAAACATGAGCTCAGCTCGCACACACACACACACACTGCAAATTATTCTGTACTCGTTCGGGGGCAACCGACGTAATTAAATGTTATGAGGTCTGGACATATGAGATTCAGAGTATTTGGTTGCATCCCATTCCTGCAGCTGTTGTTGTTGTTGTTGCTGATGATGTTGCAAGGGACCAACTGAAGAACAAACAAAACACAAACATAACACGCGCCACACGGGGGAGGGGGAGGGGGCGGTACGCACGGCTAGCGAAACCGGTTGCAATTATGAAATTTTAGACGAATTTCGATGTACTCAAGCCGCATATGAAACCCTGTGAAGCCACCCAGCTGTTGCAGGGCCCTTATCCCGCTCTCTTTCTCTCCTCTCTCTCTCTCTCTCTCGCTCTCTTGTGCAACCGCTGCCCTTTAATAGTTTTCTTTAGTCCGCAAATGATGCCCAAATATGATTTTGGCCACAGAACAAGAGACTAGGAGAAGGAGAGAGAGAAAGAGAGGGATGAGATGAGAAGAACTCTCGCCTGCTGCATGATATGGGAATATGTTGTGGGACTGGGGAACTGTCTGCTTATCGAGGGTGTTCAAGCTTTAATTAAATTTCGTGCGCTTTTCGGTGGCGAAATCTGAAAAGAAATGGTGTAAAAATATGGAAAATATGAGATTCAAACGAGTGAGTAAGGCTACGGGTGACTCTTACCTAAATTTCCAAAATATCGAACATTTTCAAACAGTCAATTTTGATAATTTTTAAATGTAGAATCACTCAGGTTATGAAAACATAAACAAAATGTCATTCCGCGTGAAAATCGTTTGATTTTTAAGAAACTTACGGTCGTTGAAAAATGAGAGTACCGTGCCTGTTGAGGTTGTTGCATGTCTAATTTTTTGACCCTTTCGACATGATTTTTGGGCCAAAATTAAGTGTCGTTTTAAATCGAGTTAAATAACTGCTTAGTACTATTTTTGACCTCCGCAATCGATTAAAATTAAAAACTCGCGATTTCAAATCAACAAAAAAAATAAGTTGATAAAAAATCATAGGGGGGACCCTTACCTAAAATTTCAAAATATCGAAAATTTTCAAAAAATTTATTTTGCAATTTTTTAATGTAGAATCACTCAGGTTATTAAAACATAACCAAAATGTCATTCCGCGTGATAATCGATTGATTTTTAAGAAAGTTACGATCGGTGTAAAATGAGAGTACCGTGCCTGTTGAGGTTGTTGCATGTCTAATTTTTTGACCCTTTCGACATGATTTTTGGGCCAAAATTAAGTATCGTTTAAAATCGATTTAAATAACTGATTATAACTAATTTTGACCTCCGCAATCGATTAAAATTAAAAACTCGCGATTTCAAATCGACAAAAATAATAAGTTGCTGAAAAATCATAGGGGGGACCCTTACCTAAAATTTCAAAATATCGAAAATTTTCAAAAAGTTTATTGTGTTATTATTTAAATGTAGAATCACTCAGGTTGTTTTAACATAAGCAAAATGTTATTCCGCCTGAAAATCGTTTGATTTTTATGAAAGTTATGATCCGTGTAAAATGACGGTACCGTGCCTGTTGAGGGTGTTACATGTCTAATTTTTTGACCTTTTCGACATGATTTTTGGGCCAAAATTAGGTATCATTTAAAATCGATTTAAATAACTGTTTAGTACTAATTTTGACCACCGCATTCGATTAAAATTAAAAACTCGCGATTTTAAATCAACAAAAAAATAAGTTGCTGAAAAATCATAGGGGGGACCCTTACCTAAAATTTCAAAATATCGAAAATTTCCAAAAGGTCAATTTTCATTCATTTAATTTTAAGGAATATTTGAAAATATAAGCGATATCTGCAATAGTTTTTAATTAAAGTAAATTGAATTAAACAACTTTGATTAAAATTTACTTTAAATACAAATATCCTTTTTTTTAAATACTTTCTGCCTCTCATATTGCAATTTGTACTCAATATTTACAAAATTTTAGTTGTAACACTATCAATATTTGCATTCCATTACACTTGAAGTGCAAACTAACTTTCATAAAATTTGATTGAGATTGAGTTCAGAATAGTGTGTAGCATACAAACAAAATTGCTCAATTTTGGGCTGAAAGTTATGAAAAAGTTGATTATATGCAAGTTATCAGTTAATCAACAGTTTTGTTTGCCTAACTATGCCCTATACTCTTTCCTTGAATTTTTTTTTTTTTTTTTCATAACTTTTCGGCCCCAAAGTATGCAATAAAAACGTAGAACAAAGCACTTGGGCGTGTATGTGGGATCCATTGTAGTTCGGACGAGGGCAAACAGAATGGAAAACAATTGAGAAATGCAGAGAACTTAGGAGCAGCCCAGCTAACCCGTTCCCTCCCCCGATTTCACACTCTCCTTTGCACTCATTCAAATGCAAATCCGAGAGCAAATCTTAAAATGACTTCGATTGGTTTTGGTTTGCCTGGTTTTCTGGTCGAAAAGCGGCTTTTGTTTTCGGCCATCAAATCCTGGTTAGTTGGCCCTGGGTGTCGCCTTTATCACTTGAGCAGCAGCCTCCTTGGGGTTTCAAACAATGCCGATGCCCGCCCTCGATCCCCCCAAGCAATTTCAACGAATTTATTTCACAACACAAACTTCTCCCAAAAAGTTGTGGTGAAACTTGACAGGAAGCAAGGATTAGAGGGCAGGCCTGCCCAGGGCTGCAACAACACTCGATTTCCGCTTGGTCAAGTGACATGATTGATGTCTCAGGCCACAACAAGCAGCAGCAGCAGCAGAGGAGGCACGTGCTGCAGGCAGCAGCTGCTGCCAAGTGACATCAAGTAGCCGACACGTTGCACACGTTGCACATGTCTCTGTTACGTAGTGGAAAATTCAATTTTCTATAGTTATTTGCAGCTATATGCTATGGATATTTGATACATCTTGATATGCCACTGATTTTTCCAATTAACAGTGAACTCTTCTCTACCTCTCTCTCTCATTCACAATGTACTACATTGTGAGCAAATTGCACTCTGCAAATGATTAAGTTTTCCTTTTTAAAATGACATTCTTATATATTCTTGTGGTCTCATACACACACACACTTATGCATACTATATATTATATATATTTGTCTGATATTTTTTGGCAGCTTTTTCCACATTCTTTTAGCCCACATTCACACACACACACACACACAGAGAGAGAATTTCCACGCCCGACTGTCATTGTCAGCAAAGCATTTAAATAAAATGTACTTGCAATAAATTTTCCACACTGCCAGAGAGATAGAAAGAGAGAGGGGAAAACTCTTTCCCTCCCACTCTCGCTCTGTGGCGATTTAAATATTTAATCTGATTTTCCATTTGGTTGCCTTCTCGCCTGCCATAGAATATTACAATAATTTGACCAGAACTCAACACACACACATACACACACAGAGAGACAGTTATGTGAGCTTGTATTATTGATAGTATATATATGTCTATATGTTTATATGTCTGCTCTAAGTGGCTCAGAAGTCTCACTTGGCCTCCTGTACTTGTATTTATGCCATTTTAATTGCACTGCCCCAGTACTTGCAACACTTGCCACACCCACACACACACACACACACACAGAGAGAGAACTCTAAATTGTACAGATTATTTCAGTGTTGCATTATTTGAAATTTGTAAGCTGCTTTTCACAGCTCTAAAAGCAACTGAAGTGTTTCAAGTAATAATTTGCATATTCATCTAAATTGCTTGAAGTAATTGCACAAAATCTGCGCAACTTTAATAAAATATTATATTAATATATACAAATTGTTTAACAATTATTTAGTAAAGAATAAAGAATTTTTGTCTTATTTCTTATATTTAAGTTAGTAAATTTGTAGTTAGTATTTAACAAGGCTGTATTTGGATTAGTAGCTGTTATTTATATACTAAATTTGGCATAGGCGTAGCTCATAGTATTCTTTTGGCATGCTGAAAATTTCATTTCATTTGGACAGAATATGGGGAAGGTTTGGAGGAAAAACTAGACAGCTTCTTAATATAAACGGCAACTTTCTTGCAGTAGGCAGTAGGTTTGCTCTCAATCTTTTTCTCTGCGCTATCATATTCCTCTCTCTTCTCTCTCTGACTTCTTTTTTTCTAATCTCTTCATCCCTTCTCTCTCTCCCCCTTAAATTTTGGTCTCTAGCTAGCTGACAATCTTGAAGAATTTTCCCTTAAAATGTTCCTTAAAAAATTATATCTATTTGCAATAATATTTCAACCTATCTAGGCTGCACTTCAGCTTTATCTACCCACAAATTTATCCACTCCTTCCCACAGCTATAGCTCCCCCCTATCGACCTGTTCCATAACCCTAAACATACTCTTATAGAGCAACTCGGTAGCATTGATAGCCCCAACAAAATCCAAATGATTAAACTCTTTATAATCCAAGAGTTCATCATGTACCACATTGGGCAGTTGCCTACGCAAATGCTGGACATCTTTCGCTGAGGTTATCATATCATTTTGACCATAGTATAGGGCTACCTTACAATTGATATTGGATAACTTATAATCCGGTGCTGTAGGCATACCATAACGTCTCAAATTCTCTCTCGGATCATCATAATTGAATTTCGTAAATCTTCCGTTTAGAAGTAATTGTATATAGTGTTCAAATGATTTGGTCGATGAACCCGCCGGAAAGTGTCCCAGCATGACGGGCAACAGGGTTGTATTTGCTTGGGCCGCATCGAATCCTGAGACCAACATGATCACATAACTGCAAGTGTTCTGCAGAACGAACGAACACCATCGATAGAACAGACGACGCCAGACATCACGTTCGGGGGGAAACTCATAGATACCCAGCACCTTCAAGAGGTTCTACAAAAAAAAGAAACTATAAATAGAAAATACCATAAGAAAAATACTATACCCTACCACAAGGGTCGTTGCATAGGGTTTTATCAGCGTGTTGACTGGAGAAAGATTAATGAAAAACGCGGAGGGAGCAAGTGACTGCATTAACTTGATTTTCTTCATATAGTCGGGTCTCTCCGCGCCCAAGACATACGAGACTGTAGTGCCCTGGGAGTGACCTATGTAGTGTAGCTGCTTGTAACCCTCGCTATGCGCTAAGACATAATCAATTGTCGCTGGAAGATCATATACGCCCATCTCATGGAATGAATAATCCCAGAACTGACGCATTATTGGATGATATTTACGATGTTTGCGTGAATAACGATTACCCCTAACATTAAGCATCCATATATCATAACCACGATCGCTGAGCAGATAACCAAGACCACAACAGGGTCCTGTGAGAATCCATACGGCGGAACTATCCTCCAGACCGTGTACCAAGAGCACCGGCTGTGCTCCCGGTTTGGGTATACGATGCGCGGTAAGCAGGAAACCATCTTTCGTTTCGATCTTATGTATCTCCACCGCATAGCCGTACTTTCTCAGCAAACCAGGCTATTATATTATATAAGATATTATATATATTATATATATTTATAGTTTCACTTACGACTGTCAGGTGCGCGTCTTCAATGATGCTCGGATCGACCTTGATGAGATCGCATAGCACGAGATTTGCATGCAGGCACAACCCAAGCAGATAGACGGAAATATGACGAGGTTGAAACATGTTGTTATCTCAATGTTGTTATTCTATATTTGCCGGTTGAGTGCGGCATCAATCCGTTACTTGACACACTAACTGGGTATATCGTAAATCCTATGAATAAACTTTATTAAATTGAGCATATTAATTGGACATGTCGCATGTTTTGAAGTTCACTGGAAAATGGAAAACAAGTTTGTAAATATATGTGAAACAAGTATGGGTAGTCCCAGGCAAGTGAGTCGATACTCTTGGGATACCCTGTAGATAAGAAGGGGTAACAAATTGTAAGGTGGAAAAAAAAAACTTATTCTAATCGAAGTACAGCAATTTTGACTAAATTACAGGGTATTTAGAGTGTTAATAATGCCACTTTTGCACTTTAATATAAGACTAACCAATTGCACAAATATTGATTTTGAAATGATATAGTTTTTCTTGACTGAGATCAGTAATTTATATGTTAGACAACCTCCTATGCAAAATAATATTAGAATGCTCGATATTAACTCTTAAATATATGTTTAATATTTATCTAAGATAAAATACATACCTTATATAACGTATACGTCGTAAGGCCACTAATAAATATTGATCATTCAAAGAATTGAGTATATAATTAACTATTGATTATATGTTCCAATTTAGAATTATTTTCGATTTGAGCTCTAGTTTTCACCTGATTCTATTTAATTCGAACTGTTCTCGACGCGCGATCCATTCTCACTGATCTGTTAACACGTTGTGCCCACTTGAGTTGACCTAAGTCTACGATTGATCTGGCAACTGGCTTATTAGCCGAGCTATCCCAATGCCAATGTTGGAGAGCACACGCGAGAGATAAACGAGTGAATACAAGCTCGATATGATATGATACTATATATTATATACTTTATAATACAAAACTTATTGTTGTGCTACTTTTAATTATTTGGAATAATTTCATTGAATAGACACTCAAGTTAGCTAGATCAGTTAGTAGAGCTATAACTAGAATTATCATATATATAATTAACAAATTAAACAACTGGGTGGGGTATGCTCAGCGATATATATATCGATATATTTTCTCGAAATTGTTTTCAACAATTACTGAGAATTAATAATAGAATATTTTAAGTTATCTGGCTTATACTCCAATTTCCAGATCAGCCTCAGACATATGCTCCAGCATGCGGTCCCATAGATATTCCTGGGCATCGATGCCCCAAATCAAATCAACATGATTGAAATTCAGATAATCAAATAAACGATATGCAACCATATTGGGTAATTGTTTGGCCAAATTCTCAACATCTTCGGGTAATGCCAATAGATCATTTTTACTATAATGCAAATGAACCTTTGCCGTCACCTTGTCCAATCTATAACGCGGTGGAATTCGATTGTTATATTTACGTAGATTCTGTATGAATCCATAATCGTATTGCTGGAAATTTCTTGAATTTCTGATTTGGGAAAAATGCAATATCTGTTTGTTAGCGGCACCAGCTGGCACATGGCCCACAATCACTGGCAACATGGTCTCATTGAGCTGCTCCTGATTGAATCCCACAAAGAGGAACATCAGATTTGTGCAGAAATAACTGGTAATACGAGCCTCATTGCAAGCAATTTGGGCAAAGCGATCCACCAGACGAGAGCTTGGTAGAAACTCACGATTCGGAGCGAGTTCCTCAACAAACTGTAGAAGTAGAATAAAAAATAATAGAATATAATATAATAATATATATTGAATAAATAAGTTAACTCTTACTCCCGTTATTTTGTAGGTTTCGGCTATTATTATAATGGGCGCACTCTTGGTATGCGTTAAATAGGCAACCGGTGCCAGAGCCTGCATTAATATGATCTTATCCATATATTCAGGATGTTCACTTCCCAGTATCCAGAAGGATGTGGTACCCTGTGAGTGCCCTATATAGTGCAGCTTCTCGGAATCCGTTTCATTTAGAACGAAATCAATAAATGCGGGCAGATCATAGACACCCATTTCATGGAATGAGAAATCCCAATAATCCGACACATATGGGGCATGATCTCTCGAATAGACATTTCCACGCACATTTCCCATCCACACATCGTAGCCCATATCGTGCAATAAATATCCTGAAAGAAAAAAAAAAAAAAAAATTAATATGAGTACACAGTTCCCTTGATTAATCATCTACCTAATGATTTCCCGGGGCCCATCAACACCCACGTAGCAGAACTATCGAAGAGGCCGTGCACAAGTAGCACAGGAGTTCCACCAGGATTGGGAATACGATGCATGGTCAATATATAACCATCCTCAGTCTGCACGGTATAGTTCTCCGCTGGATAACCATATTTGTTAATTAATTCATACTATAGAGAAAGAAAAAGAAAGTTTACAGGGTACTCTATGCCAACTCAAGCCTATGCCTTACCGTATTGAGCTGCGCATCTTCAGCCACGTTAGGATCCTCATCAAATATGGCATATGTGCATTGTAGACCAAGCCAGAAGTATAGCAGGCCGTATAACAAATACATATTGTTAACACTTTCACGAACTATATATATATACTTATTTTTTTTGTTTCGATCTTTCAACAGGTTTATTTCACAATGAGCTAGTTAGGCTTATTTCAAGCACCTTTTATAATAATGTTTCATTCCCAAATAGACACATTAACAACTAGAAGGTTATCCCAGGAATATTATAGCTTCCCTAAGTAATATTTTTAGTGTAAAAACTTAACTACTTTCGTGCCTCAGCATATAAGTCAGTCAGTCCAAATTTTAACGATCCGAATTTTATTTATTTGTTATTTTATTTAGACTGAACGATCTCTTGACTACCTTAAGTACTCACCTCACTCTCTTCACTCACTCTCTTAATATTTTCAGTACTAGATATCATAGTTTTTGGCACTGGGTTTACTATGGATAGGGAGTTCAATGTGGACAACAAATCCAATGGATTACTTCCTCCATAAATTATCGACAAGCCCGCCCTACAGAGCGAGATAAACATCAAGAAGTGAAAATTTGATAACATTATTTATGATATCGTTGCAGTAGGGTCTGTTAGCTACGATCAACCAGAAGAGACTGTTCGTATAGCCAGAAAAAAACTTAATGGATATGGTAATACGATTTAAACTGATTTCATGCTTAGCACACTTTAAGATCTTTTAAGTTGCGTGAAATCGAGTAAAGTTCAAGTATAGTAGAATATATATATAAGGTATCACATGGACTTGATTTTATTAGACTACGCTCACACAAAGTTAAGAATAAATATATCAGATATTTGTACATTAAAAGGCCAATGGATTCTTCCTCCCCTTTCCCCATCGCATTGTGCTCATACTGTAAGCTTATAAAACTAGAGATATATATCAGTTATTCCGTTAGATTATCGGTTAGACTGGCATTATCATGACCCCGCATATTGTTAAGCATACGATCCCAAAGCAATTGCTTTGCATCGACACCCCATATGAAGTCTAGATGATTGAATTCCGGATAATCTACAAGATATTTTTCAACAACATTCGGTAGATTTTGATAGAGCGTTGCCACATCGTCAGGCTGGGCCAACCAATCGTTTTCACCATAATACAAATAAACCTTGGCCTTCACATTCTCCAGATTGTAAGAGGGGGGCGTGATACTATTATAACGCCAATGATTTCTCAACCAACCATAATCGAATTGCCGAAATTCTCCAGATCTGCGAACCTGTGCGAAATGCTGCATCTGCTTCGTAGAGGCTCCCGCGGGATCGTGTCCCACAATCACAGGAAACATGGTCTCATTCAACTGGGACTTATCGAAACCCGTGGTCAGAAAGATCACATTCGAACAGATCTCTTTGGTTATTGTGGTCTCATCGCAGATCAATTGATTGAACATCACAATGAACTCGTTCTGCGGCAGAAACTCATGTACCCCAATCAGTTTGAGAATGAACTGCAAAAAGAGAGAGTTAAGATTAACTAAATATTTTTTTAATTATTATATAGGGATAACTCACGCCTACGGATGTATGAAACTCGGCCAGGAAATTCACGACAGGACTCTTGCAATGACTTAGGAAGGCAACTGGAGCCAGAGCTTGCATTGCGATTATCTTCTTCATATATTCAGGCCTCTCACTACCCATAATCCAGAAAACTACCGTACCCTGTGAGTGACCTATATAATGCAATTGTGGATAGCCCGTCTTATTGAGCACATAATCAATTGTACTCGGTATATCATGTATGCCCATCTCATGATAGGTAAAGTCCCAGAACTTGGCGTGATTTGTCGTGTACTTGATGTGCTTACGGGAGTACGTATTACCCCGCACATTGGCCATCCAGACATCGTAACCCTGTTCATAGAGTAGGTAAGCTGCGGGAAGTTTCAGATGTTAATTTTTAAATCATTATCTAAAATATTTTTTAGTATTTACCCAGACCCTTGTTGGGACCCATCATCACCCAAGTGGCTGAGCTATCGAGTAGTCCATGCACCATCAGTACCGGCGTTGCACCAGGTCGTGCTATACGATGTAGAGTTAGGATATAACCATCGTCGGTCTTGACCGTATGATTCTCTGCCGGATAACCGTATTTATGTATGAGTTGGTACTGCAAAAGTTAAAAAAGTAGAGTATGAGAAGGGTTAGGGTAGAAACTAGAGGGTACTACAGTGGGTAATATGGTAGAGAATAGGTACTGCATAGGTTAGAGAGGTACAGTATGAGAAATATAGTCTAAGAGATGTGGGTAAAGAAATAAAGCAAATTTACTGTGCCTGGTAGAAAGTTAAGAGTTCAGAATGGAACCAAGTGTCCCTAAGAAGTTACTATAGTGTGTTTAGAGTCTAGAAATATTTTTACAAATATTTTTTATACCATATACGATTTTATAACGGATATCTCACTAATGAACCCTGATGAAGTCATGACTAAAATATTATTCAATTAACGACACAAGCCAAAACGATTATCTAAAAAAAAAAAAGTAAAAAATAAAAAAGCGCAGCCCTATAGATTAAAACTGCATATTATACGATATATTACAAATTATTTTATAGATTTTGTCACGTACTTTGTACTTTGATGGGGCGTGATATAGTACTAAGTAATAACTTATTTTAAGACAAAGAACTCACTGAACTTAAAGTTACAAATGAGTCTAAGCAATTTCCTCAGCAAATTTCCCCTAGCTAACTGTGTGTACTCACCGTGCTCAAATGCGAATCCTCCTGTATATTTGGATCCACATCGGTCTCAATGCGGATATTGCTACCCAGGGGTATTTGGCGACCCAGCCAGGCGGGTGTCTTGAATTGAACATTGAAGAGACTCGTATCGCCGAAAATGAATGACAAATCCGCCGAACATTGAGATAGACCAAGGCAGGCGATGAGGAGCAGCGGCAGCAGCAGCTGTGGCTGAGTTGATGACATTGTTCCTGAATATATATACAAATTTATATTTATATATATATTTTTTAATTTATTTAATTGTGTTTTCTGTTAGCTGCGATCAGTGTGAAGCACAAACAGAGACTGTTCCATGCGTTGATTGGACGGCGAGAATGAAACTTTGTCATGTTATGTGAGACCGTAGCTGATTACGGCGTGTTCGCATGCACAGTGGGCTGAGTGCTATTTGTTTTGGCGCGAAAATAAAAACGCAAATTTATTTAAGTAGTAAATAAAATATGTCATAGTTAATTATTGTGTCAAATGAGCTGTCTATTATTATTTATTAAAAAAAAAAAAAAATGATATCTTTGAAAAATACCATATTTTTATAGGCGTTATGCCTATGCTATCTATTGTGAATTTTTTCCTATTGCCAACCACTGTGCGTATAATACTTTCAATTCAATTGATCATCTGGGCACAAAAACAAGAAAAAACATAATAAATACGGAATATTGGTCAAGTGTGCGTGCTGTGATAACCCCCGACGATGATGCTTGCACGTCATCACCAGCCGGGTATGTTGAGAGAGAGAGAGAGAGAGAGATAGGCAGATGTGTGATAAGCAAACGAGTCCGGCTTTCGATTATGCAGATTCTTGATCGAACTTGACTTTGATGTGGTTTACGCACGCGACTTCTCACACAGCACAGCTTTATCTGCAGCCTTACGGATCCAGATCTAAATCGCGACTGCGTCACTGTCCGTGGAGACACCCTAACAACTTTCGAACATAAACAAATCAGCGTGTTTTTTTTTTGTTTTTCTTTTTTTGTTGTCATGTTGCCAGGCCAATTGTGAATAGAAAAAATAAATAATAGTACTACAGACCTACCCACACTATGTAGAGCCAGCACTATTAGTCTAAGATTTACGAAAAAATTACTTTATGTCAGTGCGATTCGTTGCGCCGACAATTTGTGACTGAAGTCTGAGAGCCAAAGTCACAGCTGAGTTTGACTGAGGTTGGTTTTCATCATCATCATCTTCAGCTTTTTTTTTCTTTTTTTGTCTTTTTTTTTCTCTCTCGTTATGGGACCGCCTTGAATTGAACTTTGTCGGGGCAGTAGTAAATATTAATTACAAGTTTCCGATGTTTTCTCAGCCAACACGAATATACTATATATGAGAAACTTGTCCCTCTCTCTCTCTCACTTTTTAGTAGTCTAATGATTTGAGCTTGAAGTTGTATTCATTTCGGGCGATTAGACTGGGCCTTTTGTATTGAACAGGTATTTGCATATATCATTTATCTTGTTATAATATTGTGTACAGCACCATGTCATAGTTATGACGTCGCCTTCTCGCTCTCTCTCTCTCTGTATATCTCTCTATCTCTCGAGAGACTGGTTTGCCTGACCCAATAATCGTCGCTTGTGTTTTTGGCCCCTTCGTCGTGTCGTTGGGTTCATTTGTTTATCGATAAGACCCTGTTTGTATTGGGATTATACACATATACTATATATACATATATTTGGTTTGTCTGAATGCAAAGTCCGAGGCACAACATAATTATTAGGCGCCCAAGCAAGTGCAAAAACAAAGAAAGGCGAAGTGAAGATTAAGTCTACTACACGTATACCCTGTAATAGTTTGAAAAATTAAAAAAAAATAAAAATAATTTACAATGATAAGCAGTAATCATGAATGTTTACTTGGTAATTTATTTATAAACTTAAGTGCGCACATAGTAAAAACTAGAAAAAGTATAAATAGGTCTGTAACTCAGTTAATCTTAAATTTAAAACATTGAAATTTTGCATACATCAAGCTTTATCTATTCTTTATTGATATGTAAATTCTTTTTAAAGTTGCATATAAAATAACCGAGATAAAGGCAAATTAGTCAGTAAGGCAATCCCGAAGAAGTCTAGTATTTGCCTGCTGAGTCATTTCGAGCTTGTTTACCGAGTATTCAATCATGAACTATTTTATTTCAGCGGCTACAATGATAAAAGAGAACTTGGCAATAATTCTAATTATAAATATATATAATATATTATAATTATAAGTATATATTAATAATTATAAGTAAACTATACGCTGTAAATACTTGTATTAATTGTACTGAAATAGCTTGTGATTATTGTTGATTGTGAATCACTCACAAGTGAAAATCACTCTCTAGTAATTTAGTATAGATATTACGCACCGGTTCAATGTTTCGATTGTGTGTTTCGACCAAAGTGCAATTAAATGTGACCACAATGTTTATGGGCGATTATTGTTTTTATACCCTTCGACCATTGAAAATGGTCAAAAAAGGGTATACTAACTTTGTGCAATGTATGTAACAGGCATAAGGAGGCGTGGCAGACCCCATCAAGTATATATATTCTTACTCAGGATCACTAGCCGAGTCGATTGAGCCATGTCCGTCTGTCTGTCCGTCTGTCCGTCTGTCCGTCTGTCTGTTTGAGACAACGGATCTCAGCTATTAAAAAAGCTAGAGACACCAAATTTGGTATGGAGGTTCCTAAATTTAGCAAGCAGATGAAGTTTATGTTAAATGTTTAATGCCACGCCCACCGCCCCCGCAAATCGGTAATTTGTGATTATTAAGCAAACTATAAAACTTATAAAGTTCTGCTTTGGTATGTAGAAAGCTATATGCCATACGAACATATTCTCCAAATTACAATTTGATCGGATCAATAACACAGAAGTTATTCAAGCCAACGTTTTCAGTACAAATGTACGAGCAGCAGCCTGCGCGCTGCTTTCAGTAGTTGACGCCGACGTCGACGTCACTCTTAACGTGCGTCGCTGTGTGAGTGTGAGCGAGAAAGCTATATGTAGAAGAAGTATTTGTGCAAAATTTCTGTTTGTAATTATGAGTGTGGTTGCACGTTTGTAACGGATTTTAAAAATTGGGAGAAGGGTATCTTACTGTCGAGCGCTCGACTGTAGCCATATCCACTTGTTCAATTTATCAGACACAAAACACAAATTCGATGCCGACAAATTGTGGCCGAGGCCGGAACTGATAACAGCCTGGTTTAAAGTAAGTATGAGCGGGTCAAGAGTGACTACACAAACTCAATGATTATTAGAAATATTCTATTTTAAAGGCCAGACACACACACTGTAATAATAATATTCACACAAAATATTTGAATATGCGAGAGAAGGGGCTACTTGAATAATGAATACTGTGCTGAATAGCTGCTTATCATCATATGCAGTCAGCTGAGTGTTATTCAATTATGAATTGTAGCTTATTTTGCATTTATGCAGCACACTCACACACTCACACTCACACTTGCACTCACACAGATACTCTGCCTGCAAAATGCAAATATGACAAAACAATGTGCAGTTCATTAGCTCAGGGCATACATTTATGCATGTTGTTGTTATTGTTGTTGATATTGAATTCTCATAGCATGCAATGTCAATCGATTCCATATTACAAGATCACAAAACTCGTTTCTCGATCATGTTGCCAGCAACACGCAACATGTTGCCAAGCTGATTGAGCTCATGTTGCTAGCGTATTTATCGATTATTTGTTTGCACTATGACAACAGCAAAAAAAACTATAGAAATAATACAAAAAAAAAAAATATTAGAAAAAGAAAACTATTACAAAATATGGCTAAACAAACCTTAACGTTGTTTAATCAATATAAACATTAACAATATGTTGCCAAGGCTTTTATAGCAAAACATTTTCATTTTATATTATGCCACTTTTAAAGCATATTACAAAACGCTTAAATCGAATGTTTTCCCAACTGAAAACTTCAGCGATTTTCCCATTATTTACACTGCGGTTTCCCTGAATATTCCCTAAAATGAAAACGAAGCGAAAACCAAAGCTTTTGTCCCAGTTCCCTCCCCTCCCCTCCCCAGATCTCAATGTAATGCGAGAATTTCACTTGATGTCGGAACATTTTGCATTTTTAATTCCACTGTGGGGACTGACAGTTGCATTCACCGCAAGCCGCAAACAATTGTTTGTCAAATAGACGTAGAATAGTCATCCAAGCACACCCCGCTCGTACTACTCAGTTAAACGTTTCCAACCCCCCTCCTAGAACTGACAATACTTATGAGAAATTGACTTAGTTACAAAGTTTTTGTTTTTGTTGACAGCAGAGTGCGGTGGTTAAAGAGAGAGAGAGAGAAAGGGAAAGAGAGAGAAGGGTTAGTAGAAGGGGTTACCGAGAGACTTGATGAAATTCTCTGATATTTGCATTGCGAAAAAGTCCTGAAAACATTCTGTTTGTCAATGAAACTTTTTCCAAATACACTTTGAGTTGACCTGAATAAAGTAAAGTCCATTTCGACGGAGTTTTCCAAGTTTTGTAAGTTCTAGAAAAGTAAATCCCCAGCTTAAGCTAGCCCAAAACTATGCTCAACTGGTTTAGTCGATTTTTTTCAGTGTGCCTGAAATGGAAAACTTGAGAAACTAGTGAAATTCGAAGGTGAAAACATGAGATATCTGTAATGCAAGTTGTTTTAAGAGTTCTACAAGAATTGCGGTTGTTAAGATAGGAAATGAAAGTATTCCAACATAGGAGATTTCAGATAAAAGTAGTTTCGCAAGTTCTTCAACATTATTTTGGTTTTTGGAAATATGGAAAAGTATAAAT